>LPNX010791012.1:41006-138299 GCA_001517045.1 Pseudotsuga menziesii
TCGTGATACATGGCACATTTAGTTTGGAATCACGTAATTATGATTTTTAATTAAATAAACCCCAACCAGCTATGTCACTGCAACCATATTGAACAGGGCATGATTTTCCTAAGGATAAGGGGGGGGGAGAAATGTTAAACCTTGAGCCTGTGGGAGAAGCCATGTGTCAACCACCCATTTAAAACTCCTTTTTGTTAGTTGGGGGTAGTTAATGCTAAGTAGTGGTGGGTGGCAGGCTTTCCCACATGCACACTCCACCAGCTGGGTCGTTCCATTCATGTGGGAAAGGAAAACAACAGGAGACACTTCCACTCCCCCATTCCGCATCGTTTTTGTTCATCCTCATGCAGACGGTTCTCTTGCTCACTCTCATGCAGAGAATTTCTCGTTCACCTTATCATGCATAGGTTTTTGCGTTGTTTTACTCACACAACAAGCTGAGGGCCTTTTTTCACTATCACCCACGATTTTCCTGCGCAGAGCCATTCATGCTCAGGAACTGTGTGTATGTGTGTTTTCCTCACTGACTAGGGGCAGCGTGCATTATTTTTTTCCCATGTCCAGACGGAGAACATAATCTACTTCTCCATTTTTGGACTGCGTAATGTTCCCATTTTTGGACTGTGTAATGTTCCCGTGGTTTCATTGTGAGATCAGGCTGTTATTCTTCCCTTGAACTGTGGTTGTTGTCATTCTTCCCAAGATTTGTGGTTTGTCATGGTTTCCCCTCGTTGATCATTGGCTATGGCATCATTCATGTTTTGAGCTACTGTAGGTTATTGTTGAGTCATTTTGGCCATGATAGGGCCAAGAACGACTCAGGATTTGGTTTCCCCTGTCCAAGCTGTGAATTGTTTGTTTGGCTTCTTGCATGCAGTGGTTGGTCTTCAGACTGTGTCGGAGTGGGGATGAGGGCTTGGTTTGCTTGAAAAACTTGGTGTGTTTGGGAACCACATAGACAGAGCTAGAGGGATGACTTTCTTCTCCACAACACCTGAATAGCATTGGAAGGGAGGTCAGAGCTTGAGGGACTGTGTAGCAGAGAAGGGACTGATTTCCTTGGGTTGGGTGTGTGTGGGTGTTTTAGAAGTTAGGATAGTTCTGGTGTAGGTGTACTTAGCTCTTCCGGGATCTCACCAGCTTAGAATTTATCCTTTCCCAGCTCCTTGATGGCTTGATAAACCCAACTGTGTTGGCTTGGCTGATCTGTTGTTTACCTGATAAACCCAACTGTGTTGGCTTGGTTGTCTTGTGTATCCTTGGCTATGTGTAAGCCTGCTTGTTCCCTATTCCTTGGGGAATCATGCTCGGCTCGTGGGTGGCAAGGTTGTTGAGAGATTAAGGAGCACACTGGCCTATGGTTGGGTGGAACGTTGCAGTGACGTAGCTGGTTGCAGGACAAGTTCTTTATAAGATAAGTACTCTGACTAATTTGTCTCTGCATTTATAGTACTGTTTAAATGGATTATAATGAACATGTTGAATACCTGAATGAATGTATGTCTGCTTCCGTTGTGTATATGAATGATTATGCATCTTAGCAGGTTTTATGTTTTAAGTATTTTTATTTTAGTTTATATGTATGTACATGTTCATGGGGCTAGTTCCCAGATATTTAATGACATGGTAGTCTCCTCTTCATTGCTCATAGGGTCAGTGATGTTACAACGATTTAAATCATGAAAATCAGTGCATATACAGATTGTTCCCTGTTTCTTATCAACCAGAATGGGGTTTGAAACACACTCCGTCAAGGGAACATGATAGATAAAACCGAATTTTAATAGCTTCTCTATCTCAGCCTTAATGGTGGGTGCTTTTCTAGGATTCACCGCATGCAAACATTGTCGAACAGGCTTCACATTCAAATAGGTATTAATTTCATGTTCGACAATATGAGGTTCGATACTTGGCATTTCCTCATATGACCAAGAAAATATGCCATGAAACTCTTTGAACATCTCGGTATGATCCTGAATCTCAGCATGGGAACAATCCGCTAAAATATAGACATTCTCAATCTTACCAGGATCACGAGATATATTGATAGGAATAGTAGGTGATATATTCACCATGTTCCCATCAGCCATTAGATCAGGAGAGCTTAATGGAACCACAGGACTACCAATATTCTCGCTAAGAATATCCCTAAATTCCTCATGTTCCAAATGGTCAAGCTCAGGAAGAAAATAAGATCTATGATGTAACTCTTCCCAAGCTGGCTTCACCCCAAACATGGCCTCAATAATAGCTTCATATAATGGAAAAACTCTATCAAGGCAATCATCTGCGTGAGAGGAATCAACTACCCATGCAGGAAGCACATAGGGGTCCTCCTCCTCCATTTGCGAAGAGGAAGGACTAGGCTCTGCAACACAATCAAGATTTACTTGATATGCTATCATTGCTGTAGGCAACGACAGGTCCGTTTCGACAGGTCCATTCGAAGGACTCGGTGAAGGAAGAATCCAAGGATCTTCCCTATGGGTAGTGAAAAAAGACACCGAATTCAATGAAGATGAAGCCCCACTAAAACTAGATGGGATCATAAGAATGGGTGCAGGACAACTAAAGGTCCCCATAAGGGATGGATACATACCTACATCCACACTCCCAGTTGCTGGCTGAGAATGATCGATAATCAGGATAGAAGCTCCTGATGATGCATTAACACTCGAATTTTTGAATGATGTCTGATCAATTGTAACAATCTTCCTGTTTGTGTCAGAAATTATTTCCAGGCTACAAAGAAACAAGCCAACACAATCTCAAATATTCAATCAAGAAAAACTAGGTTTTAGGGTTTCTGAAAAGTTTTTGTGGTTGTAAAGTCTGGTGACTGAAGGGAATACATTCATGAGCCAAATAGGAATTGAATCATAAGAAAAGAAGAATAGAGATGCATAATATAATTACCAATATCCAACAGAACATGACATTGAAGTTCATTCACAACTGAAAAGCATTACCAGCATACAAACCATAAACCAACAATGAATTTATCAATCATGTAACTAAACAAGTTAAAAATGAAGCCAAAACACAAACTGAAGGGTGGAAAGGATCATATATTTCATAATTCTGTTCATCAAATACACATGAGAGTTTTAGTACTTAGCTCATAAATAAGTCCAAAAGACCTACTTATGCCATCCAAAAATCGAACCCTTTGTTCTCTTTCTCATCTTCCTAAATACTGTTTCTCAAAAAATCAGTTAGGGTTTAAACCCTAACTGTCTTTTGCCTACTCATCGATGGGATAATGTCAAAATTATAATTTACAAAATAAATTTTTTCTCAAAAAACATAACAAGTAACTGCCTAACTAAAGTATTTCTCAAAAAACATAACAAGTAACTGCTAAACTATCAATACTCAAAGGTCTTTGGCAGCTTCTGCCAATAAGGCTATTCCATCCAAAGCTTGGGCCTTCTTCCTATCTCTTTTTTGCTCAGCTTCCATATCTGTTAACCTTCTTGTAAGTTCTTCATTCTGCTGCTGTAAGCCTCTGACAGTCTGCTTCAATTTTGCACATTGTAAATCTGTGCTTCTTTTCCTTTTCAAGGCCTCCTTGGAAACTGCAATAAGCTCTTGGTAATGATCATTTACTTCTTGTAAGTCCTTCCTGAGTCTTCTATTTGCTAGGATCAAACCATCATTTACTTCTTGCATGTAATCCATTTGATGCTTATATTGTTTGATGGTTTTTTGCATATTCTCCTTTTCTGAGTCAAAATCATTCCCTGTTGTGGTATCTTGTATCTCACTAGGCAGCCATGGTATATCTAGCTATCTGAAAATGTCTTCATCCTCCTGCAACAGCTTTGTAGAAACACTAGGAACACTTGGAATTTCTTGAGTATCTGTTTCATCAGGAGCATTTTCGTCCATTAGCAACTTATTTTCTGAATAAGAGGCATCCACTTCTTCTTTCTGTTGCACCTTCAACATTTCATCTCTTAATTCCAGAAACACAGCTGATAGTTTAGTTTGGGTGAGGCTGGACTCTTTTACTGTCTTCAAAATTTTCTTTCCTTTACTTTTACCTTTGCTAGATTCTAGGTTTTCCTCTGAAGAAGAGGTATCGATCATAGTGACCTCTGCTGTGTTTAATTTAGGGTTTAGAAGCTTTTTCATATTCAGCCTCAGTTTGTTTTTAGGTCTGGTTTTTGGTCTCCATCCCGAGGCAAGTTCTTTCACCATATTCAAAGTTTTTCCTTGATGTCTAACTGTGGCTAACTCCATAGCTTTAACCTTGGTCTTCTTTTTCTTTGACCTTTCTGTTTTATCCTCTTGATTGTAGCATTCTCTGTGTGTGTCAACCCTAGACTCAGCATGGACTGTCAACTCATCTCCTTCTAGCAAATATCCTTCATATTCAGATAAAATAGTGATTGGGCTTCTTTGTTGGACCTTAGCATCTTCTTCCTTTACTGCAACCTTCTCAGTGACAACAATTTTTTCATCTATAAGTGCCTTTGCTGGTGCTGTAATTTGCACAGGATGAGTTTCTTTTTCAATAACCAGCAAACCTTTTCCCTTACTGTCAATTGAAGGCTACTGAAATTCAACATCTCCCTTTGAAGGTTCTGTCACTGCCTCAATCTTGACACCTTTTTTATCTTGAGACTTGACTTTTTTCCCTAATTTTCTAATTAGGGTTTGTCCTTTGTCCACCTGCTTTTTGGTAGGCTGTTCTTCCTGCTTAATCTGGAATCCAGACCAAAAGAGGAAATAGTCCCATGTCTTTCCTTCTCTTTGCAGAGCAGTGCTGATAATGAGCTTGATCAATCCATGATGGAAAATGGTCTGTGAAGTGTGATCATGATGCTCTTTAATCCTGCTTGAAATCTTCTACAAACTCTTCAACAAGAAGAAGGGGAGACTCATCCTTGATTCACCAGCCAGGTGCTGTAAGAACCTGAAATGATATTTGAATACAAATGCATACCTCCCTTCACAGGTGATGTAGCTTTGTAGGACTTTAATGCGCTCCACCCATTCTGCTCTGAAATTCTGGATGAGCAGTCCTTTGCTCCAGTCTGGAATAATGCCAGGTAAAAGATACCTTTGGGAATTGAATGTAAAAGGTAGCTTTTTGAACCACAACTCTCCTTCATTTCTGACTCCTATTGCTTCAGCCACCAACTCCACAGTCAACTTAAAATTCAGGGTATCAAATGATACCATGTCTTGGTTATAACATTGGGAAAATCTATGAGAAACCTCGGTGTTATAGCCATCAATATTCTTGAAGAAATCCAACCATCCAACATTTTGGAAGAGCTCTGCACAACCTGGAAACTTGTCAATCCAATTTACCTCAGTAGGCTCAGCTTTGTTGGTCTTCCCACTTTTTCCCATCTGCTTTCAATGACTGAATGCTGTTTGTGTATGCTTTTAAAACCCTGTCAATGTCCTAACAACCCTTTCTCTCTCAAGCTTTCAAAGTTTTGATAGTCTGTTCTATTTTATATGCAGAAAATGTTTTACACTAATATTGGGTAATTTAGGTCAACAGAGTGCCGAAAATATTTTCACAGAGCTGTTGCTGAATTTAACTAACATCCAAAATATTCATTTTGATGTCAGACCATATTTAGAATGCATGGAAACATCTGTGTGTTGTGATTCTGCACAAATAGCACCTTGGCTCCTTCTAATGCCACTAATGAGCTATCTCCTTGCAATAGTGATTCTACCTTAATGCTCTCAACTACTTGCTTCTTAGATTCATAATGTGATTGTTTATCTAGAGCATGAGATGATATGAGAGCAATCTTGTATGTACTAAATTTCCGCTTCAACTTGCATTCAGCACAAAACCAATCAGCCTTTGGCACATACTGAGACAAGGTCTACATGCAATTGAAATGCTCAACTAACTCCTTGCATTGATTACAGATAACAAGTGATTCTGTGAAACCCTGGTCGCCATAAACAATCCAGACCTTCAACTTACCCTACTTGCTGGTCTTGACAGGGAAATTGTTCAATGTAACAGTTTTTTTTCAACTTATCACTTGCTAAAACATATATAACCCTTTAGACTGATATCTAGTCGTTGAAAACTTGTTAACAGCATGAATTAAAGTTTTCCTTAATCAATTTTTAACATAACCAGTCTTAATGAAAAACCCCCAATTTGGCAGCCACGAGCAAGCTTACGCGGAATACCTCATTCTCGGCCTGTTGCAGACGTTTAAAATCAATCTTTGGACTATTTGGCTGTTGAATTTAACTGTCCAAGTGTCTTAAATCCTTCAGTTTGCTTCCAACTGGCGCGCTAAGAAAGCCCTAAATCTCCTCTGTAACTGCAAATTCTGGATTTTAAGCAGATGTCTTTGTTCCACTTCACCTCCAGCTTCGTGATGCATATGTGGAGAACTTCTTTCCCATCAAACTCAGCTCGTACCTCTACCTGTCATGATACACTGAGCCCTAGCTGCTGATTACCACGATCTCCTTCACGTCACAAACCACACCTGTTTGCATGATCATTTATGATGAAACACGTATCAAAACCCTTTACACATGCGATTAGTCATCCAGAGATCGAAATCATGAGAGAATTTGGCTTAAAAATCTGCAATTTTGGTGCCCGCGATATTCTTGTAGCGCCGCAGTGTAAAAATTTGGCCGTTGCACTACAAGAATATTTTAAAACCAAATTTGGCACTTTTTAGTCATTAATTCCATTTTGAATGAGGTTTTTATGTTAAAATTTGATCATGGTGTTATTTGTGAACCAATTAATCCACATAATGTCCTATAGAACCCTTCAAAACCATAAGAAGAACAAACCTAATGAAAACCTAAAGCAAAAATCAAAATTTCACTTTAAATCAAAACTTCATGAAAGTAAGCTAATGAGCAAAATTCAAACAAAAATCACAATAAAAAATAACACTGAAGAAAACAAGTACATGACTTAACATCTGGCTCCAGCTGCGGGATGAAGTCCTCCCTGTGAGGCTTCAAGAACCTGTAGACCAGTGCCTTCTTTTCTGCTACCTACTAGTCTGCAAAAATTCCATTGGGTTATGGAGTCCTTATTATGCTTCACTCACACTAGTATATACAATGAAAAGTGAAAATCTCCTCAAAGACTGTAAAAATGCTTGAGGAATCGTCCATTGACTGGACTTGACAATTCCTCACCTTCCAGAGACTACAAGACAAAAGTGTTATTTTCCAGAATCTTAGACACTAGGAAAGGGCCAAGCCAGAGGTTTTCAAATTTACCATGCTTCCATTTTTGCTCTTTCCTTGCATCCCACCTCAAAACCATATCACCAACTGAGAAAGTGTTTTCTTTGATATTCCTATCAAATCTGATTTTGATCTTCAATCTATACAACTGTGCACTTTCTTCCACTTTTTACCTGTTCTGTTGCAATTATATCATCTCATAAATCCTTCTCTACATATCATTGGGCTCTTCTTGGCAATGCTGAAGAAACTTCATTACTGGGATTCCCAATTGAACAGGAAAAACTGCATCTGTACCATAAACTAACTGGAAGGGATAAGTTCCAATTGCTTGTTTGACTGTTATCCTATCAGCCCATAATGCATATTTCAGTATTGAATCCCATGATCTCTTGTTATGCTTGAGCAACTTTCTGATACTCTGAATGATGTTCTTATTTGAGGACTCAGCCAAACCATTACCCTGGGGATAGTAAGGAGTTGAATGTTTTAGCAAGATACCATTCTTTTCACAAAAGGATTCCATTGCCTTGGAATTGAAATCCTTTGCATTATCTGTTACTAATTTATGAGGACAGCCAAACCTACTAAGGATATTCTCCTCAATAAATTCCATGATTACTTTGTCTGTGGCATTCCCAGTAGGGATGGCTTCCACCCATTTGGTAAAGAAGTCTGTTGTAGTTAGAATCCACCTGTGTTGTCCTGAGGAAGCTAGATTTATTTCCCCAATAAAATCCAGACCCCATTGCTGGAAAGAAGCACTTACTGCAATAGGTTTTAGGGGCAATGACAACAATTTTTGTTTGCGAGCAAACTTCTGACAAGGGATACATGCTCTTACCTGCCGATAAACATCTGCAAACAAAGAGGGCCAATAGTATCCAGCTCTTAAAATCCTATATGCTATTGTCTTCCAGTACTTGTGACCTCCACAAGAACCCTCATGAGATTCAACAATTACTCCTTCAATTTCAGATTTGTCCAAAAATTTGAGTAGAATACCACCTGGGTCCTTCCAGAACAACTGCTCTTCTACTAGACAATACTTAGTAGCTTTAAGCTTTAAATATCTAGCAAATTTTCTATCTAAATGCTCAGGACATTGCAAAAATAACAGAAAATACATAATGTCTGCATACCATGTAGATGCTAAATAATAGTCCATGATCTTCTCCTTTTCCAAATTTGCTTGATATTCTTCCTGAGTTAACTCTTCAGCCATCACATACAATCCTAGAGCTTGACAATTTGATTCAGCCAACAGCTTGGCTAAACCTTGTCCCTTGACTAGTTTGGTAGGTCTGATATCTACATCATACTCCATGATTTTAGCAATCCACCTGCCTCTTTTCCCTTCACTATCAAGATGTGTTAAAACATCTTTCACAGTAGCACTAGGCACAAATGAAATAACTTTAGAATGCAGAACATAGATTCTGAAAAAATTTAAAGCTTTTACCAGAGTATAGGCCTATTTTTCTAAGATACTGTATTTTAGTTTAGAATCCCTGAGAGTTTTGCTGAAGAATGCAATAGGCTGCTCCAGTCCTTCCTTATTCTTCTGCAACAAAACAACTGCTATTGTATCTTCTGATGCAAATGAGAATGTAAGAAATTCTCTGGTAAAATCTGGGCTCACCAATACAGGAGCTTTAGTAAGAGCCACTTTTATCTTCTCAAATGCATTTTTTGCCTCAGTGGTCCACCTGACCTCTTGATCCTTTTTTAGCATGACTGTGATCTGTTTGATAGTTTCAGCAAAGTTTGGTATAAAGCAACGCAAAAAGTTGATTTTACCAATGAATGATTGGACATCCTTTTTACTCCTCGGTAAACTTATTTTCAATATAGCTTTTACCCTCTCAGGATCAATCCTTATACCATCAGCAGACACTAAATGACCAAGTAATTTACCTTCCTGTACAACAAAGTGTGACTTCTTTGGATTCAAGGACAAGCCAAATTTTCTACATTCCAGGAAAGTCTGCTTCAAATGCTTCAAATGTTCATCATTTGACTGTGAGAAAACAGTAATATCATCCAAGTAGATTACCACAAAATTGTCCTTCTCTCCAACAAAAGCAATATCCATAGCCCTCTGGAAGGTGGCTCCAGCATTCATTAGACCAAAGGGCATCTTATCATACATGAAAGTTCCCCAAGGAGTAGTGAAAGTTGTCTTCTCCTTATCATTAGGATGCATAGAGATCTGATTGTACCCTGAGAAACCATCAACCATAGAGATCCTCTATGCCCCAACTACTTTCTGCAATATTTGATCAATTTTAGGCAGAGGATAATTATCCCTTAGGGAAGATCTGTTCAAATTTTTGAAGTCAACACATAGCCTGATTTCTCCATTCTTTTTCCTAACAGGAACTAGATTAGCCACCCATGAAGAATACCTGAGAGGCACTATGATCTTGGCATCCAACAGCTTCTTCACTTCTTTTTCAATAACAGGAAACAAGGCTGGATTAATCCTCCTTAATTTCTGACGAAAAGGTTTGACATTTGGTTTTAAAGGGACTTTATGCTGTATGATTCCCGTGTCATAAGTTCTCAATTCCTCATAAGACCATGCAAAAACATCCACATGTTCCTTTAACAGTTTAATATACCTGTTTCTTTGTTCAGCGATAAGTGCTTTAGAAATTTTAACCATTCTAGGATGTTCTGCTGAGCCAATGTTACAATCCACCACATTCTCTTCCGAGGACTGTACAACAGGTTTTAAGAATGTATCATCTTTCGAAAAGATCCTTTCCAAAGGTACCAAACCTTTTGGGATGAAATTGCTTTTTAATTCAATGATTTTGTGTCCAGCTATTTCATTTTCAACAATCTCTTCCACCTGTCCATCTTCTTCATCTTCCTCTTGATCAATTATGGAATTTGAAAACTCATGGGTAAGCTCTAGGAACCTCTTAATATCAATGTCATCTTCGAACACTCTCCACTGCTTTACATTATCAGGTACAAATGGTCTGTACCTCACCTCAATGGGATATCTCAACTGAGTGGTCTTGGGGATTCTAAAGTGTGTGGCAGCCACAGCCAATGAATCTACAGTCTGATTATGGTCTCCTGGAATATGGGTAATGTTAAAAGCTACAAAATAATTCTCAAGCATGTCCCATACCTCATTTCGATAGAATTTCAGCAAACCCTGCTTCACTTGATAGTTTCTCCTCACCAACTGAATAACTAATTCGGAGTCGCCAAATGCAGCAATCTGCTGAATGCCCAAATATTTGGCAGCTTTTAGTCCTAACAGAAAAGCTTCATATTCAGCAATATTGTTTGTAGTAATAAACTACAATTTATACATCATCTTTACTGTTTCACCTCCAGGGGATATGAGAAGAACCCCTGCACCTGCACCTTCTTTACAAGAGGAACCATCAAAGTATAATTGCCACAGCTCATCCTCCTGTTCTCTGCTGCATTTTACTGGCTGTTCTTTTTCAACCTTTAACAAACCAACAGTATTATCATCGTCACTAAAATGTAACATGCAAGTACCCAGGTCTTTATCAACAACATACAGTGGGTGATTGGTAGGGTTCTTGTCATCTGTCACAATGTAGGCAAACTGAAGCTCTGTGTACAACCTTCTATTTTCTCCTCCAAACCCAGGAATAGTAGCATATGATAAATCCATTTGTAAGGTCCCACCAACCTTCTTTGCCCAAGACCTAGAGAGAAGTAACCAAAATTTCAGTGTAATATCAGCTACCACAACATCCATGATCACACTTTTCATGGGTAACTGAGTCAGGCTAACAACCATGTCCTTTATTACCCCTAAACACTTCACTGCTTGGGAATCAAATGCATACAGATCATGGTAGGGTTTGGTAATACTCAGCCCTAAAGCCTCCATAACAGCCTTTGGCATTAAATTGTATGAGGCTCCCGAATCTAACAAGCAATTATGAATCATCTGTTCATGGAATGTCAGGGTGATGTAGAATGGAGGTGAAGCACCTGCTTCATTCTCAGTCTTTTCAGCCAAGGCTGATCCAATGAAAATCCTAGGGTTTTCTTCTTGCAAATTTACTATGTTAGAAATAGGCTGATTGCTTGTTGAATTAAGCATTTTAAGGACTGATTCTTTATATGAAGGGTTTTTTTATCAATTTAGTTAAAGGTACATGAATATTTAAATTGCCTAATTCATTTTCCAGGCTGAAATTCTGAACAGTTTTACTTACCTCTTCAACCTCTGTGTTCTTCTTTTGTTTTTCTAAAACTTGTTTTTTCTCTGTCACAGGATCAGATACCTGTTTAGCAGGGACAACTGCCTTCTTCTACGGGGCTTGTACCACCTGTTTTGGACCTGATCTCAGATTTACAGTCTTCTTGAGTTCATTTTGACAGACATCAACAGTTACAGCAGTCATTTTCAGACCCAAATCATCTTCTGTTTCGAACATATCAGCATCATAGCATTCTGCATTTAGAAACTCCTCTTCAGTGACAAAACCCCCAGACAATCTTTCTCCAAAATGGTTCATGTCTTGGTCAGTATCTTCAAATATTACTTCATCATGAACCTCTTCTTCATCAACAACATTGTTCTGAAGAGGTGGTGGCACTCTTTGGTCCTCATTTTCTCTCCTTTCCCGCTGAATGTCATTATTCCTGCATTCTCTAGGCATGAAACAGGGAGCAAATTGCCTTCTGAACTGGTTTTGATTATTAGGATTTCGTTCACCTTCTGGAGCAGGCTTGCTAGAATTTTTCTCAAGCTCTAATTTGTTCAATTTTGCAGTCAAAATATTCACCAACTTAGCCATTTCATCAATCTTCCCTTCAGCAGAATGAGAAGCAGAACTTCCTGGGGCTGCTTCCTTCTTTACTTTTCTGTCATAAAGCTACCGAGTTGTTTCCTTCTTCAATCTATTTGAAGCCAGTATATTAGATTCTACCTCCAATGCCACATCCTACATATTCAGTAAAGAAATAGGTCTCCTTTCTCTCAGTAGTAAGGAAAATTCATGATCAAAAGCATTTGCATATGTAAGTTTAGCAGAAGTTTCAGTAGGCTTTATTTCAGCAGGAATTCTATTGTACATTTTGTTAAACCTCTTTGAAAAATATGCAATAGTTTCCTCCTTTTTCCTCCTAAGAGCACCAAACTCAGTTATGTAATATGTATGGTCTTTGGTGTCACCTCATTGTCTCATGAAGAGATCATGAAGCTCTTCAATGATAGTGATGGAATTAGCAGGTAACTCTCTGAACCATTTCCTTACATCTCCATCAAGGCTCTACACGAACATTCTCATCCATACATCCTTGGCCTCAATGTTTTGGTTATTAGCATAACTAAGGAAGGCTTCCCAATGTTCTTCAGCTGTGGTTTCCCCCTGTCCATTAAACCTAGGAAGATATTTTTGATAGTCACCCCCAGGCAGTGCATTTAAAGGCTGAAGCAAGACCAATGGTGCATATCTGGCTACAACCATCCGGTCCATCATGTCTATGGGCTGATTTTGGGCTGCCAATTTTGGACTGACTGACTTTGATGATGATGAGGTTTGACTGGAACTTGGCTGAAAGGGGTTTTTACCTAATTTCAACTGAAAAAGAGGTATCTTACCAGGAGAGGTAGTTTTGGCTTTTCTGAAGGATTGAGGATTAGTAAAAACTTGGAAACTGCTATCAAGAATAATTGGCTTTAACCAAGGTGAGGTTTCCTCTTCTTTTCTTAGCAAAGCTGAATGTGATGAACCACCCAACTGGTTAGGGTCACACAGGGCTGGTAAAGACTGAGACCTTCGAATTTTCCTTGCTGTCTTTAATATCTATTCAGGGTCTGTAACACCCAAATGCAATGGTGAAGTAGGTGTGTTCCTGGTTCCAATTCCTCTAGTAGCCACTGTGTCAAACTTGGTGAAAAATAGCCTTAAAGATGTGCTGGTTTAAGTTCACCTCTTAAAACCAGTGAAATGATAAGTATCCCAGGGAAAAATTTGTTTTCAACTTTGTTCCCTGGTAATGGCGCCAAAGATGTTTGTGCCAGAAACTGTTTCTAGGCTACAAAGAAACAAGCCAACACAATCTCAAATATTCAATCAAGCAAAACTAGGTTTTAGGGTTTCTGAAAAGTTTTTGTGTTTGTAAACTCTGGTGACTGAAGGGAATACATTCATGAGCCAAATAGGAACTGAATCATAAGCAAAGAAGAACAGAGATGCATAATATAATTACCAATATTCAACAGAACATGACATTGAATTTCATTCACAACTGACAAGCATTACTAGCATACAAACCATAAACCAACAATGAATTTATCAATCATGTAACTAAACAAGTTAAAAATGAAGCCAAAACACAAACTGAAGGGTGGAAAGGATTATATATTTCATAATTTTGTTCATCAAATACACATGAGAGTTTTAGTACTTAGCTCATAAACAAGTCCAAAAGACCTCCTTAAGCCATCCAAAAATTGAACCCCTTGTTCTCTTTCTCATCTTCCTAAATACTGTTTCTCAAAAAATCAGTTAGGGTTTAAACCCTAACTATCTTTTGCCTACTCATCGATGGGATAATGTCAAAATTATAATTTACAAAATAAAGTTTTTCTCAAAAAACATAACAAGTAACTGCCTAACTAAACTATTTCTCAAAAAACATAACAAGTAACTGCTAAACTATCAATACTCAAAGGTCTTTGGCAGCTTTTCTATTCCATCCAAAGCTTGGGACTTCTTCCTGGCTCTTTTCTGCTCAGCTTCCATATCTGCTAACCTTCTTGTAATTTCTTCATTCTGCTGCTGTAAGCCTCTGACAGTCTGCTTCAATTCTGCACATTGTAAATCTGTGCTTCTTTTCCTTTTCAGGGCCTCCTTGGAAACTGCAGTAAGATCTTGGTAATGATCATTTACTTCTTGTAAGTCCTTCCTGAGTCTTCTATTTGCTAGGATCAAACCATAATGTACTTCCTGCATGTAATCCATTTGATGCTTATATTGTTTGATGGTTTTTTGCATATTCTCCTTTTCTGAGTCAAAAGCCTTCCCTGTTGTGGTATCCTGTATCTCACTAGGCAGCCATGGTATATCTAGCTTTCTGAAAATGTTTTCATCCTCCTATAGCAGCTTTGTAGAAACACCAGGAACACTTGGAATTTCTTGAGTATCTGTTTCATCAGGTGCATTTTCGTCCATTAGCAACTTATTTTCTGAATAAGAGGCATCCACTTCTTCTTTCTGTTGCTCCTTCAACATTTCATCTCTTAATTCCTGAAACGCAGCTGATAGTTTAGTTTGGGTGAGGCTGCACTCTTTTACTGTCTTCAAAGGTTTCTTTCCTTTACTTTTACCTTTGCTAGATTCTAGGTTTTCCTCTGAAGAAGAGGTATCGATCATAGTGACCTCTGCTGTGTTTAATTTAGGGTTTAGAAGCTTTTTCATATTCAGCCTGAGTTTGTTTTTAGGTCTGGATTTTGGTCTCCATCTTGAGGCAAGTTCTTTGACCATCTTAAAAGTTTTTCCTTGATGTCTAACTGTGGCTAACTCCATAGCTTTAACCTTGGTCTTCTTTTTCTTTGACCTTTCTGTTTTATCCTCTTGACTGTAGCATTCTCTATGTGTGTCAACCCTATACTCAGCATGGACTGTCAACTCATCTCCTTCTAGCAAATATCCTTCATCTTCAGATAAAATAGTGATTGGTCTTCTTTGTTGGACCTTAGCATCTTCTTCCTTTACTGCAAACTTCTCCGTGACAACAAATTTTTCATCTATAAGTGCCTCTGCTGGTGCGTTAATTTGCACAGGCTGAGTTTCTTTTTCAATAATCGGTAAACCTTTTCCCTTACTGTCAATTGAAGGCTGCTGTAATTCAACATCTCCCTTTGAAGGTTCTGTCACTGCCTCAATATTGACACCTTTTTTATCTTCAGACTTGACTTTTTGCCCTAATTTTCTAATTAGGGTTTGTCCTTTGTCCACCTGCTTTTTGGTAGGCTGTTCTTCCTGCTTAATCTAGAATCCAGACCAAAAGAGGAAATAGTCCCATGTCTTTCCTTCTCTTTGCAGAGAAGTGCTGATAATGAGATTGATCAATCCATGATGGAAAATGGACTGTGAAATGTGATCATGATGCTCTTTAATCTTGCTTGACATCTTCTACAAACTCTTCAACAAGAAGAAGGGGAGACTCATACTTGGATCACCAACCAGGTGCTGTAAGAACCTGAAATGATATTTGAATACAAATGCATACCTCCCTTCACAGGTGATGTAGCTTTGTAGGAATTTAATGGGCTCCACCCATTCTGCTTTGAAATTATGGATGAGTACTCCTTTGCTCCAGTCTGGAATAATGCCAGGTAAAAGATACCTTTGGGCATTGAATGTAAAAGGCAGCTTTTTGAACCACAACTCTCCTTCATTTCTGACTCCTATTGCTTTAGCCACCAACTCCACAGTCAACTTAAACTTTAGGGTATCAACTGATACCATGTCTTGGTTATAACATTGGGCAAATCTATGAGAAACCTCAGTGTTATAGCCATCAATCTTCTTGAAGAAATCCAACCATCCAGCATTTGGAAGAGCTCTGCACAACCTGGAAACTTGTCAATCCAATTTACCTCAGTAGGCTCAGCTCTGTTGGTCTTCCCACTTTTTCCCATCTACTTTCAATGACTGAATGCTGTTTTTGTATGCTTTTAAAACCCTGTCAATGTCCTAACAACGCTTTCTCTCTCAAGATTTCAGATTTTTGACAGTCTGTTCTATTTTATATGCATAAAATGTTTTACACTAATATTAAGTAATTTAGGTCAACAGAGTGCCGAAAATATTTTCACAGAGCTGTTGTTGAATTTAACTAACATCCAAAATATTCATTTTGATGTCATACCATCTTTAGAATGCATGGAAACATCTGTGTGTTGTGATTCTGCACAAATAGCACCTTGGCTCCTTCTAATGCCACTAATGAGATATCTCCTTGCAATAGTGATTCTGCCTTAATGCTCTCAACTACTTTCTTCTTAGATTTAGAATGTGATTATTTAACTAGAGCATGAGATGATATGAGAGCAATCTTGTATGTACTAACTTTCTGCTTCAACTTGCATTCAACACAAAACCAATCAGCCTTTGGCACATACTCAGACAAGGTTTGCATGCAATTGACATGCTCAACTAACTCCTTGCATTGATTACAGATAACAAGTGATTTTGTGAAACCCTGGTCGCCATAAACAATCCAGACCTTCAACCTACCCTACTTGCTGGTCTTGACAGGGAAATTGTTCATTGTAACAGTTGTTTTTCAACTTATCACTTGCTAAAACATATATAACCCTTTAGACTGATATCTGGTTGTTGAAAACTTGTTAACAGCATGAATTAAAGTTTTCCTTAATCAATTTTTAACATAACCAGTCTTAATGAAAAACCCCCAATTTGGCAGCCATGAGCAAGCTTACACGGAATACCTCATTCTCGACCTAATCCAGATGTTTAAAATCAATCTTTGGACTATTTGATTGTTGAATTTAACTGTCCAAGTGTCTTCAAGCCTTCAGTTTGCTTCCAACTGGCGTGCTGAGAAATCCCTAAATCTCCTCTGTAACTGCAAATTCCGGATTTTAAGCAGATGTCTTCGTTCCACTTCGCCTCCAGCTTCATGATGCATATGTGGAGAACTTCTTTCCCATCAAACTCGACTTGTACCTCTACCTGTCATGATACGCTGAGCCCTAGCTGCTGATTACCATGATCTCCTTCACGTCACGAACCACACCTGTTTGCATGATCATTTCTGATGAAACACGTATCAAAACCCTTTACACATGCGATTAGTCATCCAGAGATCGAAATCATGAGAGAATTTGGCTTAAAAATCGGCAATTTTGGTGCCCGTGATATTCTTGTAGCGCTGTAGTGTAAAAATTTGGCCGTTGCGCTACAAGAATATTTTAAATCCAAATTTGGCGCTTTGTAGTCATTAATTCCATTTTGAATGAGGTTTTTATGTTAAACTTTGATCATGGTGTTATTTGTGAACCAATTAATCCACATAATGTCCTATAGAACCCTTCAAAACCATAAGAAGAACAAACCTAATGAAAACCTAAAGCAAAAATCAAAATTTCACTTTAAATCAAAACTTCATGAAAGTAAGCTAATGAGCAAAATTCAAACAAAAATCACAATAAAAAATAAAACTGAAGAAAACAAGTTCATGACTTAACACTTCCCATTAAATGGAAAGCATACTACTCGAAATAGAGACATTAGAGGAAATTTCAACTCAAAATGGGCCTTTTAACTTTGATTCAAATTCCATGTCATCATGTGTTAGCCAATGAACTTGCTTTAAATTTGAAATACCGTATAGGTCTTAAACACTTTTTTAATATAAATTTGGGGATAGGTGTCACAAAAAAAACTACTTTTTTTGTTTGTATTTTTGACATATCTCCCCGTGTTTTTACTCAAATTTCGATCTGGAGAGCTCGTTGGATGCGGAATTAAATTCGGAATCCAACAAGTACCCACTCAGCATACTTTTGATGCACCCCGCTACCCCAAAAACAAGAAATACATGAAAAAACGTGATGATGATGTCATCATCACATTTTTTCAGGTATTTCTTGTTTTTGGGGTAGCGGGGTCCATCAAAAGTATGCTGAGTGGGT
This sequence comes from Pseudotsuga menziesii, assembly GCA_001517045.1. NCBI lineage: Eukaryota > Viridiplantae > Streptophyta > Pinopsida > Pinales > Pinaceae > Pseudotsuga > Pseudotsuga menziesii. The sequence continues at coordinate 58,897 of LPNX010791012.1, forward strand.
ACTCGTTGGATGTGGAATTTAATTCCACATCCAACGAGCTCTCCCGATTGAAATTTTAGTAAAAACACGGGGATATATGTCAAAAATACAAACAAAAGAGTAGTTTTTTCTTTTCTTTCTCCAAAATTAATAAATATTATTTTATTATTTTAACTATTATTTTATTAATTCTTTTTAGGAGGCCCATTTTGAGTTGAAATTTTCTCTAATGAGAGGCTATGACTTGCATACTATACATCCAATTCCGACCCAGTAAAAGATTGTAATCAAGGGGTGCATCAACCACCTCGACCTCGATCGCGACGGTCTTCCCTCCCAAACGGACCTTAAGAGAAGAAAGAATTCCGTGCTGTCGAAACAATCTGCCATCAAAGGCAGTCAACATGTTAGCGGATTGAGACAACTCGGGAGAATCCAAACCCTTCCAACACGACAAAGACATCACGGAAGCAGCAACACCTTCTTCAATCACAGGGCATTTTACGGTCATGTTAAGACACTCTACATGAATCAAGAGAGACACGTAGTAAGGAAAGCGAGGTTGTAGTCCCATGGTTTCAAATTTGATGATGGAAGAAGAACTATCATCATTCACCCTAAGAGCACAAATAAAAGCTTTCCTTTGCGAAGGACAACTCTGAAGTACTTCAAGCATAGACATTAGACAAGGAGTTTGGCCCAAATACTTGACAACAAAATAGTTCTGGGCAGCTCGAGCATTAGGATTGTGCCTTGAATGTTTTAGGACTCCCTTAGGAATGCGAGGTGCAATCTCATGTTTATCCATAGGGTTTTCAATACGCAAAGGGCTCTTAGTTGGAGTGTGTTCCTTCCCAAGGTCTGGTTGTGATGAACCATAGTCTTTTGCACGAGTCACAACCTTAGTAGCGTGCACCATGTTGATGCAACCATGACCAGTACTGGTTTCCAGTGGATTTTGATCTCCACCCGACGTAGAATGAGGATCATGGGTCCTCGAGTTCATATTTTGATGATGGGGTAAAGGATTGGTCAGCACAGCTAGGCCTTGTGCTATGAACCTCGAGGTGTCTTCCATACGAGGGCACAAGTGAGTGAGGTTGTCATCCTTACACAATTTGCAAGGAAACTTAACCTTACGTTTAGACTGCTTGTCCCCCCCAGCATTGCGGGCATTCTTGTCATTAAAATTGGCATTTTTCGTTCTTGTTCCCACCCTTACGATTGTTTTTGTTGGGCACCCAATATGCAAGTTAATTACAGCTAACATACGGAGTGTGCAATATTTATTTCCAACCCAGGGAAGTATTTTATTTCAAGGATAACATGCACTATATATGCTTAAATACTGAGTTGCTGTAAGTAAACAATCCTATTCTTTGCTCAGCTACATTCATCCCAAGGATCCACTTAATCTAGTTTACCTTCTAAAGAATATAGCCACAATTACCTTCTACTATCCTTCATCTAGAATTGAAAGATTTATGAAACCACATCTAGATTACTTTTGCAGAAGATGAAATCCTGTTACCAAACCATCTAATGATTTACCCAACTATCTTGATCTAATTATTCTAGAAATCCAAAAGACATGAATTGAGTTCAGCTATTCTAGAAATCCAAAATACATGAATTGAGTTCAACTATTCTATGAATTCAAAGTACATGAATGAAATTCTGCAACCATAAAAACAAAGGAACAAATTGCAAGGATCTATGGAAACAATAATTAAAAGATCTAAGGATGAACGGAGCTGTTACAGCTACCACGCAGTTGCATAAGGAACAATTACCTATATAGTCAACTGTCACACCATGCCACTACAGCTTCCAAGAGATGCACTAATAACACACTGTAAATCCACAACTATTAAAACTTACTATGAGGGAATGAAATTAACACAATATCACACAACATAATGATTAAAATTCCTAGTTTAATTCAACAATCCCTGTGGGAAGGTGGGCCCAGACTTCACACAGAGATGCTGGAAGTAACACACGTTAAAACACTGAGATCTGAAGTAACTCCTTGTATTAAAAAGGCAGATCAAATACACAACCTCATTCGTAGCTAATACAATAATTTGGTTAAGGGTTCCATGCCTGGATTAGAACAGTTCCCCATATTTATACAATATCAATCATAACATCCTATCCCTATTATAGGGGCAGCCATGAAGATCTCTGATCTTCAGGCGGCCTTAATTACAACAGTTGTTACAGCCGTGGCAGGATGAGAGTAGGAAATATAGGGAGACTTTTTATTGACCCATAAATAATGATATCCATGGATCACAACTATACACAAGCAAAAGCGCACTATTGCCTTCCAAATCTGTCGCACCCTGTTGCATCTACCCTTGTACAACTTTGCCTGGAATAACATAATGAGACCGCATTCTTTGGGCAATAGTAGGATGGATGGCGATCAGCTTAAGCAATGAATGTCCATCTTTCCCTTAGCATGTTGAGCCCGTTATACCAGCATTCTCTATATCTAGAAATACCTTTACAAACCATCATATATTAGCATATTTAAAAACATAGAGCTTTAATTACCACAATCCTAAGTATTAATAAAATAATACAATAACTAATCATACCTTTTGTGACTTGAAGAGTAGAGTGAGGGAAAAACATCTGTTTGGCATGCTCGATAGGGTAGGATACGACAAAAATAGGTGGATAAGGATGGTAAAAAAGGGGCCATTTCTGGGCCCAACATCTCCCCCCAACTGTCCTGTTGCATGTCCTCGTGCAACAACCTCCATTACTTCGAATCTGAATCTTGTACTATGCTTTGTTCATGGAGAGCAGAAAAGTTGTAGGGGAATTTAGACATTCCTTCTTTTTCTATAAACCCCTTATGGACAACCCAATATCTCCAACATTTCAGCTCCTCTTCCTTGATCAATGAGAAATCCACCCTGTATGGTTTTGCTGGCCACCAAATGAGAGGAAATTTAATTTTTAGTCCCAGCCAATTGACCCCACACTCCCTGATACATCCAACATAACCCTCAATCCTGGAAAGTGCTTGTTCAAAATTTCTAAACAGTAGGGGTCTCTATTTCTGAGGGTTGGAGAGGCAACCTGCCATTTGTGCTTACTACCTTCCAAAGTTGTTTGTTGATGTATGGAAATCTGGCTGGTACAAGTAGAAATAACCCCTTCCTACAGTTCCATTATATGTCGAGTTTGGATGGGGCATGAAAGTAGACTCTGGTGTTGAGCAAGGAGAAGACGAGGATTTTGAGGCTCACTTCGGATCCAAATATTATAGTGGGATTCATTGTGAGAAAAGGTTTGGAAAGACCTTTCCCACTGAGCATGATTGCTCACAAAATAAACAAAAGCCCTCAACTGAACATCACCTGAAAAGGAACAGGATTTGAATGGCGGTCCAAAGGACAAGCCATCTCGTGCAAATACAGCTCACACAACAAATTCTGGTCCTCAAAATTACTTCTCAAAAATGTCTCCAAGAATTTCATTGAGGTTTCTATTTCATATGATATCCCTTCTTTCATAGCCCTTAATTTAAACCAAATAAATTGTTTGAACAAAAAGACAGGGTAAGAGGAAGAGGGTACCCTAATTCCCAGGAGTTCCTGAGAAAGAGCATACATCTGGTCTTTTTCCTCCTACATAGATTTGAACTTTTTCATCTCCCTTAGCTCCTTTTTCATCTCCCTGATGGTCTTCTTATGTTCAGTGAGGGAGACCATCCCTTCCTGGTATCTTTCCACCTAGCTCCTCCACTTCCTTACTTCCATTCTCAAGATTGAGATTTCTTCTGTAGGCTTCAAGGTTTCTTCTTCTTGAGGATACTCCTCCTTGTTAGAATCCAAATCAATAAAATTTTTAAGGGGTCCAGTCCACACCTTATCACTTGATGTGCCACATTGGGCATTCTGCACTTCTGAAGTTATTTCTAGGGGTGCTGGTTCTTGTGTAAAAGCATCCCTTCCTGAATTTTCTTCTGCAACAAATCCAACCACTTCTGGAGATGCTGGTTCTTGTGTAACAACATCCTCTTTCTGGGGTTCTCCTATGTCAAATTTGGCAGTTGATTGTGAGGATGTTGGTTCTTGTGGGGAAACTTCCTCCTGAATTTTAATCTTCTTGTCTACCTGATTATGAGCTGCAATTTTAGCAAGGGAATGTAAGGCTGCTGGTTCTTGTGTGACAGAGCCCTGCTCTTATTTTTCCTCATGCTGCTGGGATTGTATGTGTTCTTCAATATGAATTTGTTCCTCAAGGATTTCAGTATCACCTGAGGATTGTGATTGAGCTTGTTCATATTCACCTAAATCCACATCAGGATTGATATCCAAATTGGGGCTGGCTTCTTGTTGCATCCCGAGAGTCTCTGCTGCAATTTTCAAGGCTGTTGGTTCTTGTGTAGCAACATCCTAATTTACTTCTTCATTTCCCTATTGTTGTGATTCCATTTCTAATATCTCTGTGTCTTGAGACAATTTTGGAGTTATAGTACAAATGTTTTCATTGAATTCCAGAATGTCTTCAAAGCCTAGTTCTTCTTCTCTCATTTGGATGGCCACTTGGACAAGAACATTCAAGGATGCTAGTTCTTGTGTGTCAGCATCCTGTTCGACCTCATCATTGTTTTGCTGTTGTGGTTCCATTTCTATTATTTCTATGTCATGAGAGGGTTCATGGGTCACAGTGCAATCTTCATCCATAAAATTAGGAATAAGCTCATCCTCTGGTTCCTCTCTCCCATGGTTGGTGGCAATATCTACGGGAATATTCAAAGATGCTGGTTCTTGTGTGGCAACATCCTACTCATCTGAAACTTCCTTCTCATGAAGTTTCTCTTGGGGAATTTCACCATCTCTCAAATCAGGTTGTCCTTGTCCTTCCTCAGTTGTAGGTGCAGACCGCTGTGTTATAAAGGAATGAAATATAACCTTATAACTTGACTCAACAAAGATTTCTCCACACGTAGGACATACCACTCTTTCTTCCTTATTTCTAGCCTCGGTAGGATTTGATCCTTCCAGTTGATTTGCAGCTTCAACCAATGTGTGCAGCTTCCTTTCACCCTGTTTTCTGCATGCTTCCTTCCAATTTTCTAATTCCTTTCGGAGTGCTTGTACTTCCTCTTTTAATAGCCTATTTTCAAACATAAGTCCTTCAATTTGCGGTTCTTTTGTGACTGGTTCCTGTGGGTTGTCAATTTCTTTGGGTCTAAGAATGGGGAACTCAATTTGTGCTTCTAAGGTTGCTGGTTCTTTTCTATCTTATTGGTGGTGATGCCTTTATTTCATCCTTTGATCTCCTCCCTTTTCTCTGTGGTGCTGGAGTTTCTAAATTCGCTGATGATGTGGAAGGAATATCCCCAGTTTCGACATTTTATTGTTCTTCAGGATGTTCTTCCTCAATCAGGGATCCTCCCCATTCAGGGAAAGATTCAACAGTCACCACCTCAGTGTTTTCTTCTATTATCCTAGCTCTATCATCTTTGGCTTCAACTATCGTAGCATCTAATGCTGCTCCAGTTTCACCCTCTGCTGTCAGAGCTGCCCTAATATTTAGTTCTTCCACAGGATTTTCTTGTACATCCTCTCCCAATTGTTATGCTTGTTCCCCTGACTAATGCTCCGATCTAGTCTCATCTCCCCCCCCCAACTAAATTGGAGGGTCTCCAAACCTCTTGTTGCTCTACATTTCCCGCCAAATGTGTATTGACTGACTCTTCTTGATTTTGATCCTCTTCTATTAGAACACCGGGCAGAGGAGTGGGTTCCTGAAATTGGGCTATAAATTGCTCCCAGGTTTGGTTTTGTTGAGCAAGGGTTTGTAAAATTATTGATTTAATGAGGCCATGGTGAGTAAGTGAGGAGAGTGGATGCTTGGCAGCTCGGAAAAACCCCGCCATATGATGTAAATCATTGAGTCAATAAAATGGAATGTTTAGCAGAGCCCTGTGACGGAGATGAGATAATAAAGGAACTTCAGAGTGATAGACTGTTTGGTACCTACCTTCGCAAGTGATGTACTTCTTGAGAAAAATGGTGACTTGATTCCATGGCCGTGGAAATGACTGTAATGCTATCCCCATTCGTGTCATTTGAATGTGCTCCCCTTCCCTCAAAAAATCCTGTACTGCTGCAGTATTGGGGGTTCGTCGTCCGAACCAAGCTCTGCCCACCTGAGGAAGACCAGTGACCTCAGCCACTATGGATTCAAAGACTTCAATACGCAATCCCCAAACCTCTGAATGGGTTTCTGTAAGATTCAAGGTGAACTATAAAGCTGCTTCACGGTGAAATCCATTCAGGCGTTGAAAGAATTCAGTCTAGCTCGCAGCTTGAAAGATAGCGAAAACTTCAGCATTTCGTCTGAGTTCTCATATATTTGAAGGTTCATACCGAGCTGGAATACCCATGTATGCCTATCTTCAGAGATATGTTGCAGTCCAACAAGTTACAGATTCCGACAATGGAGGTTAAAGCACAAAGTATGCATGAACAACTGAGAGTAGAGTTGGGTAAATTCGGAAAGTTTCAGTGTATCGGATTATTTGAAATTGATCCCAAATTAGGAAAGGTGGCAGTTATTAGGCAATGTAATTAGTCATTATGTCGCACGAGTGGAGAGTTAACGATGTAATAATGGGCACAGAAAGGAAGGTATGATTGAAATTGTCAGATTCAATTAATACTTAATCAAGTAGTTAACCAAAGCCATACCTTCGAAAATGCACGATGGATGATGTCCTTTGGAGAAGCCATAGGGATGCTGTAATGACATTTTCAACCCGTGAACCATCGTGTCAAATTGATCGGAAACATGATGAATGCTGGAGGATAAATTGAGTCGCCGACGTCAAGGATCAGAGCCATATTTGGAGGAGTTGTTCACTTGCAAAAAGTTATGCCAATAACAAAGGAGTCACAGCCGTAGGCCATAAAGAAATCAGACAGTTTAGCATAGGCACGGCCTTGGAATATAGAAAAAAAAATCAGCCAAATGTAGTGGAGTTGCAGCTGCCAAAAAAGGTGTCGCAGCTGCTAGAAAAGGATGAAAAGGCGTTAGGCAGACGGAAGTTGACTGTGTTGCAGCTGCTGAAATGGAAGAAGGGTGGGAGTTTTACGGTGTTGCAGCTACTGAAAAAAGGGTGTCGCAGCTGCCGGAAAAGGGCGTCACAGCTACTAGAAAAGTGTTGCAGCTATTGAAAAAGGGTGTCACGGATACCAAAAAAGGGTATCGCAGCTACCAGAAAAGGGTGTCGCAGCTGCCAGAAAAGGGTGTCGCAGCTGTCGGAAAAGGGTGTTGCACCTGCCGGAAAAGGGTGCCACAGCTGCCGGAAAAGTGTGTCGTAGCTGCTAGAAAAATGGGTGTTGCAGCTGCTAGAAAAGGGTGTTGCAGCTGTCGGAAAAGGGTGTCACAGCTGCTAAAAAAAGGGTGTTGCAGCTGCTGGAAAAAGGGTGTTGCAGCTGCCAGAAAAGGGTGTCGCAGCTGCCGAAAAAAGGGTGTTGCAGCTGCCGGAAAAAGGGTGTTGCAGCTGCAACAGATTTATTAAGGGAAAAGAAAATTTGGTACAGGAAGTTACAGAAGAACGACATTGGTCACTAGGCCCGATGATGACCCCCGCTCTTAGGTTCTTTCCTGCACATTTCATAAAAAAACAAAAAAATGGATCAAGTGCAAAAGAAAATGATAACAATAACATAAAAAAACAATTTATTTATGTACAAAGATTCATATGCGATTTACAGTGATTAATTCAAGATTGACAGGGGCAGAGAAAAATTCCCGCCCTTCTGCTAACTGGTAATCTGGATCAGCTGCAATCTGTGAGGAAAATGCATCCTTTGAAATGGGCTTATGGTACAGTCGCAGAATGTGACCATTGGAAAATAATGGTGTGTAGTTCTCATCAATGGTTACAAGGCGAACCGTACCATTATCAAATACTCTATCTACTAGGTATGGACCCAGCCATCTTGTGCACAGTTTACCCTTGAATTCTCTTTTGAATATGGAATCGTATAATAGTCCCCAGTCTCCCTCATAGAAGACCTTCTTTTTGATGAATTGGTCATGCCAATTGGATCTTTTTTGCTGAATTAATATAGTCTGGTCTACAGAGGCTAACCAGTTTTGGTCCAGTTCGTTCAACTGATTCAATCTTCTCTTCTGGGATTTAGTTACATCTAGGTTTACCTCTGTGGCCATCTTCAAATTCTTAATTTCAAATTCAATTGGGAAGACGACACTTTTCCCATACACCAAGTCGTAGGGAGAGAAACATGTAGTGTTGCGCCAAGTGGTACGATATGCCCACAATGCTTCCGGAAGTCTATTATCCTAGTCTCTACGATGGCTCTTGACCATCTTGGTAAGTGTTGTAATCTCACATATCACATAAGGTTACCAATAATACATACCCAAACATACATACATAACAGAGACAAGAGATAAGAACAAGTAGGTGAATTAACAGATTATATTAACATGAATGGTTCCATACAATACAAAGAACCGAACCGAGTTCTCATCTAGCTCAACAACCTAATATATATGATTACAAAACAGTTACAAAATAACTACCTGTCGGTTTAGTGAACCGACATGACCTTAGGTGGCTGACCTAATCTCTAGTTTAGTCGGCTGATCGACTTAGTTGGCTGATTGACTAAGTCGGCTATCGTTCAAGTCGACTTATTGACTTGCTCCTCCAACATCTCTCCCATGAACAAAAAGTTTCTTCGTCCTGAAGAAACAGGGAGGTACAAAATTATTCATGTCTGTTCTTAGTAGTCATTATGATGTGCCTGGTCTTCCTGGGCTGTGAAGTCTGATGGTCGGTCTTTTCTGTACACAGACTTCGACAATTGCTGGGGCTGTCACTGCTAGGTGATCTTGGAAATCTATCCAAATTTGCAATATTTTCTGGATGTTGATGGTGAGTGTAGTCAGACTTGATAATATCGACATCTTCTATGAAATGGAGACTTCAGCTATTCTCTCCATTTCGGGACCCATAAACTGGTCCTTCTCCTCTGCAGTCGCGACAAGTCGTTTCATCTGCGGGAAGATGATGTCGAATTTTTCCAAGTTGGGGATAGCTTGGTGCACCCAATGATGTGCTTCCCTCTCAAGTTTCTGTAGCTTGGATGTCTCAAGCACTATTTGTTCTTCTATTGTGGTTTTGAGTGATTCATCAGTGGTTTTCCTATTTTCAAGTGCTTGGATCCCTTGTCGGGTCTGCCGAGTTTGCTGATAGACTTGCCCATAGTAAGCAGGCCAGTCTCTTAGTATTTCTTCAGTGATGACGGACTCCTCCATGTGATCTTGCAACACTTTATAAGCTTTAGAAAAGGCTGTGTACTGCGCCATTAGGAGGTAGGCAGTTTCTTATTTTTGCTCCTCCTTTGTTTCTTGAATCTTTGCTTGGAGTGCCGACACCATGCTTTCAAATAGCTCATATTCTCTTTCGAGCGGTTTGTCGGTGTCGACCTCTACGGGGCCTGGCATTACTAATTGTGCAAGGTTTCTGCATTTGTTGAGGAACTCGACCTATTCTTCAACCTTGTTGTCAAGTTCCCTACGTCTCTACTGGCTCCTTGTCTTTGCTTTGATTTCTAGGGTTTTCAGGAGTTGTCCTAGCTTTGCATCGGTCAGTGAGGTTGCATCTTTCAATTTGATATGGACCTTTGATGGCTATCCATGATGCTCCTTCTTCTATTTCTCCTTCCTCTTCTTATGCTTTTCCGTCTCTGTTTGTGTCGGCACCTGTGTACCTGCAAAATTCGAGTCGAGATTTTCGGTTTGTGGTATAGTGGTTGGTGGTTTCTCTGTTTGGGGAGGTGGGATGACTGCTGCCTCTAGCTAGTTAGATGTAGTGGGTGTAGAAGTGGATGCAGTTGGTGTTGATGGTATTGGTGGGGCTTGTTCTGAGTTAGGGGGTGGTGGTGGTGGTGGTGATGGAGTTGGTGGAAGTGAGCCCAAGAGGTGGGTTGTCAGGCTGGGGAGGTGAGTCCAAGTCAGAGAACATTTGGTCAATTTGTCAATTTATGTCCTTGTCATTTTCTTCTCCTCCAGTCGGTATAGTGGCTAGCAGGTTGGTTTGGGGTACAGTCGGAGTGATAGTCACAGTTTGATGCGTGGTAACTTTAGCTTCCTTGTCAGGATTTCTCTCGAAAGTTGAAGTGATAGTTGTAAAGGTTCGTGACTGGAATTTTGTGGATAGCTTCTGTACCAACATGAATATCTCAGGCAGTTTCTTAATGAATGCCTGCAAATCTCTGTCCTTGAGTGAATATAGGTATCTGAGCCTGTTTGGTTAACTTCTTTCCTCCAAACCTTTCGACAAAGTAAGTCGAAGCTGATGTCTAGGTCTGCAATCTTGTCTGATGCGTATCCCACCATCGAGCAGCTTGGCCTGTAAAAGTTTCTACTAGGCTTTGAAGTCGGCCATGGTCACCAATGTTTTTGGAAACTTGTTCTACATGCATGACTGTGATTCTGTTTCCTTGTATCTTGGTATTTGTGTAGTATTTACATTGGTGGGTTGTAAAGTAGGGTATTCCATAATTTTCTTCTCAAATATTTTTGGGACAATGGACACTATGAAGCACTGTTGGGTGGGATTTTTCTGCACTTTTTGAATAGTCCAACACCCTCTTGCTTGTGTTTCATAGTTCTCGATCTCCCAATCATATAATTCTGTGTCTGAATTATAACCAATTGAGTCTTGGTTCCCTAAATGAAGTTCTCCATAGATATTAGGTTCTGTATAATCTGCATTGTTTTGAATTTGGTAGAGTTGTCGGATGTTGACTTCTTCATCGATCGGTTCAGTCCAAGGTTCTCCTTGAGATGGATGAATAGGTACAATGACCTTTTGTCCATTTCCTTTTAATTTTATTCTCTCTTTGTCCAGGGATATCGATGCTTTAATCTTTCTACCCCAAGGTCGACCTACTAATGTTGGGAAGGAACTGGATCCTTCCTTAGGGTCAATGATTTCGAATTCAACTTTGGTTGAGATTCCTTTTATAGTTGTGTCAACGTTTTTCTAGACTCCAATAGGTTCAATTAGGCCTTGGTCGACTAGTTTCAGGTATATTCCTGACTCATATAGTCGAGGTCTGCCCATTTGTTCCCAAGTGTCACGAGTCATGATGTTTACTTGTGATCCAAAGTCGAGCACTACTTGTCAGACATGGTATCCTTCAATTTCCAGGTCGACAAGTGGGTCGGCATCACCTTTATCTTTTTTATTTAAACTGCATATATTCTTTGTTTGTTTTTCGATATTGTTGTGGTTTATTTCATATAGCAAATCGATGAACTAAGATACTGAGTTGTCTTTTTGTACGAGTTGTATTAATTCTTTTATTGTGTTATGTCGATTGTTGTTAGCTTGTTCCTGTCGTGCAAATTCTTTGAATACATTTGTTGCTTCTTTGTATGTTTGTTTTTCTTTAAGTGGATCAGGGTAGACATTTTTCTCTTTTATTTTGCTGATTCTTGGGTTATCACTTCCTATTTTTGTCCCTTCTCGGGTTACAATTTGCAAATTTTTTGTGTTTATTACATCATTTTTTTGCACACATGACAAGACATTAACATTTTTCTTTGTATTTATTTTTTCCAACATGGTAGGGCAATCCTCTAGTGAGTGATCCCCTACTCCACAATGAGTACAAAATTTGAGGTCAGTTCTGTCTTTATATGGACAGTCTGCATACCAATGTCCCTCCTTATAACATGTAAAGCATTGGATGGGTCGACGTGGTCAGTTGTCTCGATTTCCAGAGAATCGACCTCGACCTCCATAGCCTCCACGTCGATTGTCATACTGGTGCTCATATCTTCGGCCTTCATATCTCTGACTGTTCTGATCATTTGGTAAGTTGTTTTGCTCATTATTTTGTGCAACTATGGTGGTTTGGTAGACTGCATGATAATTCTATCGGTTCTTTAGGTTCAAATGGCAGTCGGCTATGTTATGATTTTTCGTTTCGCAGATTGCACACCAAGATGCCTTGCTGTTCTTCATGTTGAACGAGAAATATTTTGTCGAGTGGTCTCCATGCTCCTGGAAAATGTCACAAAAACATTTCTTCTGCATGAATCGAACATCCTGTTGGTAGTATTCTTGTCGACAGTTGTCTTTGGAATGTCCGGCCGTCGAGCACTTTGTGCACCAGATATCCTGATTTTTGAGGTTTAATTCCTTTAAAGACTTCTGTACACTCTCAATTTGTTCTTCTAGTTTGTGATCGATGGAGTATGCTGGTATGTCCTCATCCATTTCCACTTGGAGATATTTTGTAAGTGCATCTTCGTAAGACTTGAATATTTCCAGACTTATGTGTCGACGGATTTTCTGAGATAAACCTGCAAGAAACCACTGGATTAATAATTGTTCATCTATACCATAGTCCAGTTAGCTAAGAAGGTCTTTCCATCGCTTATCATAGTCACGGACAGTTTCTCCTGTCTTCTGTGATGTTGTTTTTAGTTTTTTCGTTGCCAGATGTTTTGCATCTGGAGTTTTGAAAAATGATAGAAATTGCGCTTTGATCTCATCTTTGGTTGCTCGAGGTTGTCTTTCAGAAAATGTCATATACCAAGTTAATTCCCTTTTCCTCAAGGCACCAACGAACTGTGCCATCTGCCTATCTTCATTCGTAACTTGGTTAGCCTCCCAAGTCGACTCACAGATGAATCAGTGTTGTTTGGGGTCCTCATCCCCCTCATATAGAGGAATGTGTGCTGACCCGTGACCCATGTCGGAGTCACTGTTGCTACTTTTAGGAGGTGGTGGTGGTGGAGGTGGGGGTGGGGGTGGTGGGGTTATTTGCTTATTCCTCTCTGTAGAGCTATCATCTACGAAACTTTCGTCTCTGTCGGTTGTTTTTTTCGTTTCGTCTTCGACCGACAGTCGATTGATTTCGACTTCTTCTGTCGATGTCCAATTGCAGTTACCTGTCCGCATTTCTGAATGTTCTGTGTCCTCCAAAGCTATATTTGGAAGGGGGGGTGCTCCTTCATGTGTTGGTAAAAGTAAGTGGATACTTCGGTTAGAGGGTACCGTTTGAAAAGTAACCCAATTTCCTTCTTCTAGTCGACAGATAATGAGGTGTCTTCTAGTGTATGTCTCATCGTCTAGTCGACTCCATATACCAAAGTCAGAGGTCCTCTTCGACAACAGTTTGTATCCGGGTACATGGATTCAACGGAGATAGAGTTGTTCCTTCATGGGGAGCTCTTAATTGGAGAGCTTTTGGCTTCTCTATCCACAATTCTTCCTTCGTAGGGGATGCCTCTTCTTCCATGCCTTCTTCTTGTCGCTCATGACCCAACTTTGGTGGATTTCTTTCTTGGTCAATCGCCCTATTACTCCTTCCCCTATGCAGTGCTAAGGCTCTTTATATTCTTTCTTCCCTCCTTTGTTGTCTCTCTTCCCTCTCTATTTTCTGAATGTCTGACATACCTTTGTGTGATACTATCTTCTTGATTTCCCTTTTGGTCTACTTCTCATTACTAGTGAATGGTATCTACCTCTAGTCGACTAGAATCCACTCCACTTTATCTCGACATATGACCAGCTACCCCCCCATAGCCTACCCGACACTTTTAGAAATCCCGGATAGTTCAGTCTACTTGCTTAGGAAGTATTCCCACTCCCTTTCTGCAATGAATTTTTCCCACCTCTTTTGCTTTTTCGCCTAGTTAGGGTTTAATGGCGGTCCGTGAAGTGATGGATGAGGTTCGAAAATATGAACCACTCCCTTCTCGATCAGGAATTTAAACAACAAGGTCGGTAAGGAACATAGAAATTTCTCGGTGAGTTCTGTGTAAAATTTCTCCTTGATGGTTTCCACCGAAGTTCTGTCTTCTATTGCTTGCTCCTCGTAGAAGTCGTCGACGATTTTTTCGAACCACTTCGACAAGTTTGTTCTTCCCCCTTAGATCAGTTTTTATAGCAACTATTGATCTTCAGTCCCTTCCAGCTTTTTCATCCAGGATTTTCTTCAGAAGTTGGAGCACTGATTCTACAAACTTCTCATGTGTTTCTGTAAAGAATCTTGCTTTTGCTTGTGCAGTCGTTAATCTGTTTCTTCGTGTGTAATTCTGCAAATAATTTGTAACTTTACATTCCCACCAGTCCTTAATATCCTATTCTGATATCATCTGTTTGCATACATCTCAGACATGTACTACTGGCAATGAAACCAATGTTGTAATCTCACAGATCACATAAGGTTACCAATAATACATACCAAAACATATATACATAACAGAGACAAGAGATAAGAACAAGTAGGTGAATTAACAGATTATATTAACATGAATGGGTCCATACAATATAGATAGCCGAACCGAGTTCTCATCTGGCTCAACAGCCTAATATATATGATTACAAAATAGTTACAAAATAACTACCTATCGGTTTGGTGAACTGACATGACCTTAGGTGGCTAACCTAATCTCTAGTTTAATCGGCCGACCGACCTAGTCGGCTGATCGACTAAGTCGGCTATCGTTCAAGTCAACTTATCAACTTGCTCCTCCAACAGTAAGGATAGCTTCAATGACTTTGTTAGTGCTTTCCACCTGGCCATTGGCTTGGGGATGGTAAGGTGAAGCTATCCGGTGCTGAATATGGTACTTTCGTAGCGGAGTTTCAAATTGATGCGACACAAACTGCGGTCCTCCATCGGTAACCACTTCCTTGGGTACCCCAAAGCGGGTAAAGATTTCACTATACAAGAAATCAATCACAGCCTAGTCATTGGCCTTTGCTAAAGCCGTGACTTCTACCCATTTCATCATGTAGTCGATACGGACCAAGATGTAAGTTTTCTGCTTGGAATGAGGGCTGATAGGACCAACAAAATCTAAAGCCCACCTATCAAAGGGTTCAACCAATAATTGTGGTTGCAGAGGAATTTGATCTAACCTATTGGGCTGGCCCATCCTTTGGCATCTATCACAAGACTGGACATATCTTTTTGCATCCCTAAAAAGGGTCGACCAATAGCAGCCCATTCTCAGCGCTTTGTGTTTCATCCTTCTATCTGCAAAATGCCCCCCACAAGGCTCATCATGGCAAGCCTTCAATATATGGAATATTTCATCTTCTCTCACACACCTATTGATCTCAAGGTTAGGGTCTGTGTAGAAGAGATGACCATTTACCCAACAATACCTCACACTTTGCTGAATAATTTTTCTCCTTTCTCTTTTCGACAAATGTGCTGGAAGCTTTCCTACAGCCAAGTAATTAGCGATGTTTGCATACCAAGGGGAGTGAGCTAAAACTGTAAATAAGTGTTCATTTGGAAAAGAGTCCTCAACAGGCAAATTATCATTACTGTTAATGAAACGAGATAAAAAATCAGCGACAACATTTAATCTTCCAGGTTTATCTATAATGGTAATATCAAACTCCTGTAATAATAAAAGCCATCTAGTAACCCTAGCATTAGTAACAGGTTTATTCATTAGATATTTAATGGCAAAGTGGTCAGTGTGCACAAATGTAGGATATCCAGTAATATAATGTCGAAATTTGTTAATGGAGTAAACAATGGCTAAGAACCCTTTCTCGGCGATAGTATAATTAAGTTCAGCAGGGGCTAAGTTTTTACTAATATAATAAATTGCATAAGGTACTTGACCATCCCGCTGTCCTAAAACTGCTCCAATAGTAGTATCAGAAGCATCTAAAGAAATGTGGAAGGGTAGGGTCCAATTGGGTCCTCTTAAGATGGGGGTTGTGGACAGTTTCTCTTTAAGTTTAAAAAATGCTGTCTGGCATGCCTCATTCCAAACAAATTGCACGTCCTTCATTAATAATGAAAACAAAGGAGAGGCAAGTTTGGAAAATTTTTCTATAAATCTTCGGTAATATCCAACATGCCCTAGGAAACTTTGCACTTCTTTTTGAGTTACAGGAGTAGGTATATTTTTTATTACCTTAATTTTGAGGGATCCACCTGGATGCCATCAGCAGAGATGAAATGCCCCAATACTACTCCTTCACTCATCATCATATGGCATTTTTCAGTGCTTAAAGAGAGTTGGGTCTGTTCACAGCGAATTAAAACCTTTTTCAAATTTTCCAGTGCTTCTTCAAAATCTTTGCCATAAGGAGTAAAATCATCCATAAAAATTTCCATACTATCATTAACTAATTCTGAAAATATGCCGATCACAGCTCTTTGAAATGTTGTCGGTGCATTGTATAAACCAAAAGGGAGCACTCTGTAAGCGAAAGTTCCCCAAGGACAGGTGAAGGTAGTTTTATCCTGGTCTTCAGGAGCAATCTGGATCTGATTGTACCCACTGAACCCATCTAGGAAGGAGAAGAACTTCTTCCCAGATAAGGTGTCAAGTACTTAATCAATAAAAGGCAGGGGAAAATGATCTTTTTGTGTTGCCTTGTTCAGCTCTCTATAGTCCACACAAACTCTCCATTTACCATTTTTCTTGGGTACTATTACGAGTGGGGACACCCACTCGCTGTCTGAAATAGGATATATAAATCCTGCTTCCAAGAGTTTCTGAATTTCTTCCTTCACTATGTCCCTAAGATTGGGGTTCATTCATTGTTGAGGCTGGCACACAGGCCGGGAGTCACTTTTAATATAAATATGATGGGTGCACAGGTTAGAGGGAATACCCCTCATGTCTGTGTACTCCCAGGCAAATGCCCCATTGTGTTATTTTAAGAGACTGATCAGGCACTTCTGTTCATCTAGGGAGAGGTTGGGGTTAATATTCAGGGTTTTTTCAGACTCTACCTCGATAGGAATACTTTTCGAATTTTTCAATAGTGGAACTATATGCGTGTCACTGACTAATGCTTCTTCCATGAGATTTTATTATTCTTCCTCACCTAGAGTAATATTTAGGATTTGATAAATTTCTTTATTGACCGAAGTGGGTTCACTGATGAAATTATTAATGGCATCGTCTTCAGTAGGATGTTCAGTAGGATGTTCAACATCTTCAATGATGGGGTTCATATTGGATAAATGTTGTGGGTTCACCCCTTCTTCCTGCACAGGGGATGGAACATTCTCAATAATCAAAGGCTCCACAACCTTTCCTGATCGTAAGCGAATATAATTGCAAGGCACAGGAGTAAGGGAGTAAACAGGAATGTTGACAGTCTCAAATTGATGGACTATTTTATTATTTGGGTTAGGAATAGGTTGAGCAGGCATCTGAGGTCGTATCGACATGTTAGGGGCAGCATTGTTCTGCAATTGCAGTTGTGACTGCTGATAAGGCTGAGGATATTGAGGAGGGTATGGTTGCTGTTGATGGGGAGGTTGTTGAGGAAATTGGTTCCTTGGATGGAAATTCCTCCATCCAGGAGACCAAGAAGTTGGTTGGTGTGGTTGCTGAACCCAGGGCTTCCAGGAGTTAAAATTTTGCATTGAAGGTTGAGAGGGGTACCATTGAGGATTGGAATAAGATGAAGGGAACTGTGTATTCATGTTCTGCATATTATTCCAATTATTCATATTATTTGAAAATGGAAATGAGTCTGGAGTCATACCTTGATTTTGAGGCTGCTAGGGATTCTTTTGTGCAATAAAGTAGACTAGTTCCACCTCTGGAGTTGATGCCTGCATAACAGCCTTCACTTGGGGTAGTGACGGGCATTCTTTTGTGTCATGGTTCAGCTCACACAACTGACACACTTCTATCTTGTCAAGTGGGAACTCCTTGAGAGGGTGGTTCTTTCTACATCGAGGATAGAACACACCTAGTGTGAGATCCTCTACTGCTTGTTTCTGCTTTGCCCTCATGACATCTATTTCCGAGGAGATAGAGCTCATCATTTCTGTTTTAAATTTTTTGAGGAGATTTCCTATATCTGCACGGGTGGCTCCTCCATTATATGAATTCTGAGTTCTATCAAAGATATCACGTTCTCATTTATCCCGTTTGTCTCTCTTGTTATTCCTGGAAGATCCCCTGGAGTACCTTTTACATAGTTCCACAATTTTCTCAAAAGGCTCCTTGGAGATATACCCCTTTCCTAATAGGTTTAACATATCTAGGAAATCATCCCTAATCCCACAAAGTAGGATTATTTTGAGCACATCCAACCCCATATTAGTCTGTCCAGCTCTCTACACGTTGTATAAAAGCCTCTCGACAAAATCTTCCAGGATTTCGTCATCCTTCTGTACCATTTTAAACAGTTCTTCTCAATTATCCTTGGTGTTGCAATATTCCTGATATTTCTCCAGGAACACCTATTTCATCCTATCTCGATTAGTAATAGTTCCGCCTCCTACGCTCATAAACCAGTGTAATGCATTGTCCTTCAGAGTAGCAGGGAAGAGCTTCAGCTTCTGTGCATCGATGATGTATTCACAGCTGCGACAGAGGATATCAAATTCGAAAAGAAATTCATTTGGATCCTCTGCCGCTTTTCCATGAAAGCAGGGCAACACCGATGGCGATATATTTTTCATAGGGGCTGTCCCTTCTGGTTGTTGAATTGGGAACTGAAGTGTATCCACCATCCCTTCAGGCAGGGAATTACCTTCATGATGATGATTTTCTCCCATTCCCTCTTCCTCGTCAGATTCGTGTCTGTTACTCATATCTTCTTCTGTTTTCTCCTCTTCGTTCTTCCACTGATCAATGAATTTTTGATGGAACTGTGTCCACTCCTCGTCAGTTACAACCTTCCCATTAATGTGATAGATTGAACCTCGATCAGCAGATCCTGCAGTGCTAACTTTTCCCTCCTCTGCAGGGGTATTTGAGGGTGTTGCGGCTGCTCATGTGTTCTCCACTGTAGAACCTGATGCTGACACCCCAGGATTGGTAGGGATTCTTCTGATAGGTGTTTCCTGATAGTGAGCCCTGGTAGAAGAATTGGTTCTATCAACTAGATCATCAATGGATGTTCTTCTCCCCAATTCTGGACCTCGCCCGCGACCTCAACCACCTATAGTGTTAGTGTTTTGTGGGGTTCTGGGATTTATAAGATGGTCACGCTGTACCCTTCTTGTATTCATGCAACCCAAATCATTCAAATAGAAAAACCTAAGAATATTGAATAGAAACAATTACAGGGTGCAACTATGATAGTGTTTAATACTTATCCTCCGTGGAAACGACGCCAAAATGTTGGGCACCCAATATGCAAGTTAATTATAGCTAACATACAGAGTGTGAAATATTTATTGTCAACCCAGGGAAGTATTTTATTTCAAGGATACCATGCACCATTTATGCTTAAACACTAATTTGCTGTAAGTAAACAATCCTATTCTCTGCTCAGCTACATTCATCCCAAGGATGCACTTAATCTAGTTTACCTTCTAAAGAATACAACCACAATTACCTTCTAATGTCCTTGATTTAGAATTAAAAGATTCATGAAACCACATCTAGATTACTTTTACAGAAGATGAAATCTTGTTACCAAACCATCTAATTATTTACCCAACTATCTTGATCTAATTATTCTAGAAATCCAAAAGACATGAATTGAGTTCATCTATTCTAGAAATCCAAAATACATGAATTGAGTTCAACTATTCTATGAATTCAAAGTACAGGAATGAAATTATGCAACCATAAAAACAAAGGAACAAAATGCAAGGATCTATGGAAATAATAATTAAAATATCTAAGGATGAATAGAGCTGTTACAGCTACCACACAGTTGCATAAGGAACAATTACCTATACAGTCGACTGTCACACCATGCCACTACAACTTCCAAGAGATGCACTAATAACACACTGTAAATCCACAACTGTTACAACTTACTATGAGGGAATGAAATTAACACAACATCACACAATATAATGATTAAAATTCCTAGTTTAACTCAGCAATCCCTGTGGGAAGGCGGGCCCAGCCTTCACATAGAGATGCTTGAAGTAACGCATGTTAAAACACTGAGATCTGAAGTAACTCCTTGTGTTAAAAAGGTAGATCAAATACACAACCTCAGTCGCAGCTAATACAATAATTTGGTTAAGGGTTCCACCCTGGGCTCAGAACAGTTCCCCATATTTATACAATATCAATCATAACATCCTATCCGTATTATTGGGGCAGCCATGAAGATCTTTGATCTTCAGGAGGACTTAATTACAACAGCTGTTACAGCCATGGCAGGATGAGAGTAGGAAATATAGGGAGACTATTAATTGACCCAGAAATAATGATATCCGTGGTTCACAACTATACAAGAGCAGCGGCGCACTGTTGCCTTCCAAATCTGTCGCATCCTATTGCAGCTACCCTTGTACAGCTTTGCCTGGAATAACATAATGAGACCACATTCTTTAGGCAATAGTAGGATGGATGGTGATCAGCTTAAGCAATGAATGTCCATCTTTCTCTTAGCATGTTGAGCCTGTTATACCTATATTCTCTATATCTCGAAATACCTTTACAAACCATCATATATTAGCATATTTAAAGACATAGAGCTTTAATTACCACAATCCTAAGTATTAATAAAATAAGACAATAACTAATCATACCTTTTGTGACTTGAAGAGCAGAGTGAAGGAAAAACATCTGTTTGGCATGCTCAATAGGGTCGGATAAGGAAAAAAGAGGTGGATACGGATGGTAAAAAAGGGGCCATTTCTGGGACCAACAGTTTTTACCCTTTTTCTTATTCCTTCCGGGCTGCTGGTTGCCCTTCTGGTCCGACGATTGCACGGAAAGTACACTCGCCGTTTGGGTGGGTTGAGACGAAGCCGTGGCTTTTCCCAAATCGGATTGATTGATATAAAATGGACTCACTTGTTTCACAACCGAATCCACAGGTTTGGTACTTGTACAACCCACAATGCCATCGGCATGTGGTTCAGGATTGATCTTGGGATCAAAACTAGAACACAGAGCGTTAGGTATGATCTCATACAACAATCTGGATTGAGCATAAATCAAATCCAATTCATGTGCCCTAAAAATTGCTTGTTCCTCGTTCTAGACTCTGGATATAGAAACATCCTTCGCGATGTAAGGTAGCGACGATTTAGGGAACCACTCAAGGAGAAACTTCGTCGGTATGAAATCTTTAATCAACCTCTTCCGTCTACACCACTCTTGGATATGGTCCAAGATATGTGTGGCTTTGTCTTGTCGAAATGTCAATAAGAGTTTTGTACTAACATCGTAACGCATGGGTAGCTGGAAGTGATTGAGGAAAGTCATAGCAAGGTCATCGAACAAAGCGAATGCCCCCCTCGGTAACTCTATGTACCATTTCGCTGCAGGCCCGGTGAGGGTGCGTTGAAATAGCCTTAAATGGATTGAGTCATCGTGTAAGGAATTGGAAGAGCACCAAAGGTGAAAGGTAGTGACATGTTCACTAGGATCTTCTCCTACTTTTCCCTCGAATTTGGGAATGTCCGAGGGAAGCTTGTTAGGGACAGCCTGCCAAGTTGGGTCATGGGATACTGGATTGTTCATTAGTCTCGACAAGTCAGGTAAATTTAACATTGCGAGGAAAGGGAGCCTAGGTTGAGCTGGTCTATGCCACGCCCCCTGATAGTTTTGGTTCATATAAGGATGACTACAGTAAATACCATGGCCTTGGCCATAATATCATCCTCCCGTTTGACCCGTGTAGGGCTGCATGGAAGCATTATGATGTGGTGCACCTTGACTATGCGGTGCTACAAATCCATAATTAGAGGAGTAAGCAGGTTGGTGATACCCGTACCCATAAGGTTGATAGCTCTGTCCATACTGCGGTCCATAAGACTATCCATGAGAAGCTCCATAATATGTCCCATGGGATGTCCCATAAGAAGCTCCATACGTAGGGATATGGGGAACTCCTTGCGATGGAATGTAAGACGATCCAGAAATAGGAATATGACCTCCTGAGACAACAGGAGGTACTTGACCCTGAGATACTATTGTGCAAGCAGTCGCAGTACGAACATGACTAGTAGCAACATTCCGACCCGAAGGCCCCACATGAATGAGGGGGAGGAAGGGTTGTCAAAAATGTATTCGAAGGAGTAGGAATTGAGGACGAAGGGAAATGTGAAGGGATGTAAGTGGTATTCCCTATGGTCACTCGTCTCGGTTCTGGTATTTGCATATGACTACTAACACTAGGTTTAGGACGAACATGTGAGTTAGCTTCCACCGCAGGGATGGAAGGTGCAATGTGACTAGTTATCCCAAATCTCTCCACACAGAAAGAAATAGGAGTGCCCCCAGGTGTAGTGCTAGGTTCAACTTTTGACTCGGAATGATGTTCCAGATCATGTGGAGAGATATCAAGCATTCCATAATGAACATGACTAGTGCTTATGGGTTCATGGTGAGTCTCGTCGCCCGGAAACCAATACCGACGACCTGTGAATGAGGGATCATAACTGGAATGTCAAGGTATTTTTGGTGAAGGATCATATACAGGAGTAGGATCTTCCTCCCCAACCTCTTGAGGTGGAGAAGACATCTTAGGAATTTCATCCTCGCGATCTTCCATCATGTGTGAATCAATGTGAGAAGTAGTCCACCTAGACTGTCTATTTCTCTCTGCCAAAGGAAGAGGAGATGTGGAAGGCGGAAGTCATACTAAATGATAAGAATGGCGAAGTGCCACACCCAAATCCAAAATGACTCAAAAAATTAAAAAGACTCTTTCTAATTACGCAAACCCTAGGAAAACTAGCGTGCACAGAGCATACACCTATACAATGTAAAGCCAAATCACAAGCAAACAAGGGTAGGATATGTGAGCTCCCGAATGAATTAGGTATGTCTCACCCAGTAGAGGCTTGAGACTCCCATACACAACAAGCATATGTTCGTAACCAATTATAGTGGCCCTCATCTTCAACGCATATAGTGACTGTGTTGTCCGACCCCTACCAGGCCAAGACACCTGTAGAATAACCTTTGCGAAGTACCCCCTCGATAACCTAGGTAAGGAAACTAATTAGGTCACCTCAATATAATCAATGCTTAGGTGGGATTGACCGTATGGGCAGGGTAGCAAAGCCCAAAAATCCCGAAAGAGCCCCCAAATATGAATACAATCCTGGAAATATCTCTGGTGCTACTCAGTTATGACCAGGGGTCATCCAAATCATTAACTGCTCACACTGCCTTGTGCTTAACTCTATTGTAAGAGGAGGATCCCGAGAAACACTAATTATACCAAGGAATTTCACACTCTCACTTGGACAGACACATACATGTTTTGTTTAGTGGTCTTGGAGAATTTACTAACAATGAACTATTCCAAGACCCTAAAACCTAATCTTGTTGGTGCACCCTATAAAATAAAAGAGTGTAATTCATTTTATTATTCATTGATTTTTATTGGCTTATTACTCAAAAGGGTAAATGATCGTGCAACTAGTGGTGTTATGATGGAACAAGAAGTAAAATGCAAACCTAACAATCAATGCAAATGCACCGTGTCGAATGAAAAATGGGGTATGCTACTACGTGAAATGCAAAATTTTCTTTCAAATAAAAATGCAAGCGTTCCTATATGAAAATATGATTAATGCTTCTCCAAGCAAACCTAGTGCAAGTACCATGCAAAATGCAATAATGCATAACGATGCAAAAAAACAATTTTTTTTGTATCTTTTGAATTAAAATGAGATAATAAAGCAAAAGAATGACTCTACCACCCCCAGACTCTGCAAACACTATCAAACAGCACCCACGCAAAGCACTAAGGTACAAGATACCTAATGCACTAATCCCAAAACAAAAAATAGAAAATGCAATGACAATAACATTCTTAAAAAATTCAAACTAAAAAGCGTCTTTGGTAAAAATCATAGGTGTATACATAGTCTAAAAGCATCCAAGGAGACTCAGAAATCATCAAAACTCACCCAACAACACTTAATCTTCCCCTCAAAGGAAAAACGCAGGGCATACGTGACTGTGTGCATAGAACCCGCGTATATATGCGGATATCCCAGTAAAAACCGCGTGTACACATGACTGTGAAGCCAAAACTCACGTACAGGAAGAAAAAGAGATAAAAAAGAAGGTAAACAGACAAGCTGAGACAAAATTCACTCCTATTAGACACTACCAGGAAAAAATGCCCCCAAACCCAACTCAGAAACAGAGAAATCAGAGGAATTCAAGAACATTGAATGCCGATAAAAACCCCCAAAGGAAATGACTAGGAACTCCTTAGTACGGTTGCCAATTCTGTTACGGAGAAAACTTCCTATGGCTTGGGGTACCACAATAGATAGAGTAACCACAGAAATCAATCCTTTCCAATATGCAAGAGAAACCTAACATCTAACACTAAAGGATCTTGAAACATACCTTATTTCGGACGGTTGATGTAGATCCCCTTTGAGCTTTTCCACTCTCGCTTGTATTAATAATTTGCTGTCTCAACATTCAGCAAACAAGACAAGCATGCTATATATAATTTTGTTATACCTACTCTAGTATATATAATCAATAACATATAAGCATTTAAAAGCATCTATGGATTCACTACTCATTTAAATACACATTATTGGACAAGAAAAGATATTTCTATTAATATAAATCAGAGATTACAATAGTGACAACCTTTGTCGGCACGCATGTGAATCGGAGAAACTGAGTCCTCCACTTGGGCCTTCACCACTTCAATCCTCCATCTCTTGATAGCAAGCTCATAAGCAAATGCAATCTTGGGAAGAACACAAAGTGCTCCAAGGGACAAAGGGA
Source organism: Pseudotsuga menziesii (assembly GCA_001517045.1). Classification (NCBI taxonomy): domain Eukaryota; kingdom Viridiplantae; phylum Streptophyta; class Pinopsida; order Pinales; family Pinaceae; genus Pseudotsuga; species Pseudotsuga menziesii. The sequence goes on from LPNX010791012.1 coordinate 83,593, forward strand.
TGCAGACTAAAGTATAAGCTCCGTCAACAATGGACTATAGTTTTCTTGCTCTTCAATTCCTCCTCCTTCAATGTATCCAAAGGGTTCCTTATATAGTGCTTCAATGGGGTAATGGAAGGTCAAATCCAAGCGATCTCAAGGCATATGGAATGCCAAGAGACAAGTGACTCGGATCCACATCAAGGAAAACTCCAAAACAATTTGGCCTTTTGCAAACATCCCGATGTACGAGGGTTTGAGGGTCAAATCCACGTATATACGTGAGAATAGGTTTAAAATTCATGTATATAAAATAATGCATGTTTTTAGGGATGATATTGGAAACATAAAAGGTACAAAAATTGTCCATGGGGTCTAAAGAGTCTGTAAAGGGACAGGGAAGGCCATAAAGGTGTGATCCACCATGTGTGGTAAAATCAGCTGTAACACCCATGGAGGGAAATTATACCTTAGGAGGCCTCATGAAGTTAATAAAATGATTTAATGAGGAACTATAATGGATTTTTTTTCATTTTTTAATTGGACTTTATCATTTTGGAGAGCTTTTTCTTGTCCATTGCACGGTGAGTGTTCACTCTCCCTGCTTGTGAAGCAATTTTGAGGGAGTTGGATTCCTTTCCAAGTTGGTTGATGGAGAGGAAATTCAGAAATATAATTCGATATTAATGAAGTATTTTTATTTTAATTTTGGATTTCCATATAGTTTGAATTCTCATATATTTCCCTATTCTCTCATCCCTTCTTATCCATTCCCCCACACTCCCATGTTGAGGGCGCACTTGTTGGAGTGGCGCTTGCTCTTTGCTGAGTATATTTGATTCAAACATTTAATATATTATGTATGGATATATAATCACATTTAAATATTCTCTGTAAGTCTAAATATCAGAAATACATGTATGAAGGGATTGCATTCCCATGCCCTTGAATAACTAGTTTTCATGGATTTGGTTTCAACTTGAAGTAGTTCTATATCAGATTTGTATGAGGTATATTATATGAGTTTTATGATGTTTTGAAAGAAATATATTATTTATCACTCTTTAATTTCATGTCCCTATGATCTATGTCTCGAAAACCAAGAAATCCATATGTGAAATGCTTGCAATTCCATGCTCTTAAATCACTAGTTTTCATGTATTTGACTCCCATACTGAATGAGTTGTATACCATAATTGTATGGAGGGATTTATATGATGTTTAATACTTTTGGAGAAGAAATTTGTATTATTTATATGGTATATATATGTCACATCCTGATATGAACCTTTAACTCTACCTTTCATATGTCAAAATCGAGCTAGTTATGCAATTTCCCCATAAGCAATTTCCCTTAAAGTGGTCATGTGAATGTTGTGCTTTATTATAAGTTTAAGGAGATAATAAACATGATTAATTAAATCCACAAATGTATTATATTCATACCCATACTATATTCCCAAATTTTGGAGGGTCGTACTGTATTTGAAGAGCCATAAGTGTCATCTACCCTTCGGGGCTTTAGCATCGATTTCATAGTGTTTTTGTCCTTATTTCACTATAAACAAAAGAAAGTTTTAGAAGAATTTAGAAAGTGTATTAGAATTAATATTATTAATTATGATTTACTAATACCCATGAATATGTTCCATACAAAATTTGAAGTCATTTGGGTGAATTTGGGTCATCTTGGGTTTCACTAGTCTAAAGCTAGAAATTGACCAAAGTTGTGCAAACTTAAGTAACATGTAAACATGAATTTATCATTAGGAAATTGATTGTATGATTTATTTTATTATGTTTTAAAACCCATATGATACCTCCATAATATTTTTGTAAAGTTTTGGTGGTGTTTGGAACCAAATCAAGAAGGACTAGTTGACCACATTTTCCTAGTAAATTTGCACTATTTATCCTTAACAACAAATAAGGTTGTAGAGGTCTAAAGTTAGATAAAAGGCACCCATAAAACAACTTGGGATGTTTCAATACTAAGCATACCATTTCCTTTCAAATTAGGGACCATTTGGTGAAAGTTGGAACCCTCTAAAGTCATGACTAGTTAAGCTCGAATTTGCTCAAATTGTATTTTTCTCCAAAATTCCAAGAAGGGACATTACAATGATTCCTTGTTGCAGAGAACTTGATTACAGATTGTATTCAAAAAATATTTATACCTGGTGCGACACATGTATCAATAAAATTATTTTTGACCTATTAATGAACAAATTAGGTCTATCACTTTTGACGATAACTAAGGGTCTGACATGATCATGTAATAAGAGAAACACATATAGAACTAGCTGAGTGCATGTGATAGAGGCTTATAAATGTCGTTTATATAGAAAAACATAATTTCTAGAAATTTTTTTCTCTCATGAAATACATTTCAGTTTTATTTAGGATGGAAGAAAGAGGAAAACAAGTGAAACGTCGTGATGTCATGACGCCTTATTTTCCTAGCCTTATCAACTCCTAGATTTTTTTCTAAGTTCGAGGGTGGACGTCAGTTTCATGTGGTTCAACTTTTCCAGATGCACATCAAACACCAAACTTTGTGATGAAATGTTAATCTTACAAAGTAACCAAAATTCTACATCTACCATCCACACCACTTTAAAAGCAAGTCGAAGGCGACGAAAAGGGAATTTTTCACGCCGAAGGTAAGGAGTAGATACTTATAGGTTCTAAGTTAATTTTGTTTCCTTTATACTCAATCATACAAGAACCTAAAAATGTAGCAATTACAGGTAAGATTACATCCAGGTCCATCCATTAGGGTGAAAGTAGAGTGTCCTTCTGATAAATGTATGTTCTATTTTCCTACGTGATTTTTAAACTTTCCTTTATATTTTTAAGATTGGCGTCTTTATGTGTGTAACTTACCTACATGACAATATGAGAAGGGGGTACTCACACTATATGGGTTTCATCCATATGAACTTGAGACATTGAGACCGATATAAGATCTCATAAACTACCTGTTTTAAGGGGTCAAAACTGATCACGACTTGTTGTACTTAATGATTGTAAAATTCCAATGTTTAATAAAAAAACTTTATTTTGGGTATACATGTGTCCTTCTTCCTTTTGAGATATCATTCAATATTTTTTTACGAATTATTTCACTCATATTTAATTTGTACAAATTGTAAATAATTCAGACTGTATATATTTTTAGTATTTTATAATATTAGGAAAATTTTCACTTTATAAGAATTTTGCTTTCTAATGTACATTTTGAAAAAGTAGACTAGATGTTGCACTTAGTTTTCCATGCTCTTTCATTTAATGTAAGTTGTTACGTTTAAAAATTATAAGACTTCTAAAGTTCAAAGTTATTACCTCACCAAGAGATTATTGTTTTCATGCACAAAATTAGTGAGATTATTTGCATTAATAAATTTGAATTTGGAGTCAATTGACATACTAATGTTGCATACATAAAGCAACTAATTGATTTAATGTATACATAAGAAAGATTTTATTTATTTATACTTTTATCAACTAACTAACATCTTAGTTACAATTTCTCTCAAAAAATAATTAATTCACAACGTTGCATAGTTTAATTTTGTAAATATTTTATGAAAAATATCTTAGGTAATTTATATGTTTTTAGAATTTATTTCATAATTATCTTAGATTAAATATACTTTTTTATTGACTAACTCTTTTATTTTTGTAGGTTAAGCACATTTAATAAAGTTGATTTAATAGAGCTTTTATCCATTAATGCTCGTAGATTTATCGGTGGAATTTGTGAACCTTACCTATTCAAGGGTTCTAAATGCAACCCAGGATTCCATCTCTATCTTCCCCTTAATCGACCCTCCGATGGTGTTTTCTTGTCTGAGGCATGCCATTTTGAGCATCAACACTTTTCAAAAATAACAAATTTGTTAAAAAGTTAAAAAGTGGTAACTATACATTTTCTAATACGGCTTGGATATTCAAATGGTTACATTCATCATCTTCCAAAAGAAAATAAGGTATACACAGTTTTGAAAAAAATAATCCTATTTCTTTTCAAATTCTCTTTTTCTATTCAAACTAAACAATCCAATATGCACCTTAATATGAAAATGTAAATGAATCCTACACCTACAAATGAAAAAATAAATTCCATCGATTATTCACTACCAAGCACAAAAGAAACACCCAAAAGGATTGTCCTTTCACCTATTTTCGCACAAAACAATTTGAGAAGAAACAACAAAGAAGTTTTTCTCAAACTTAAAAGGGTACAAACATGTATACTCAAAAGGAAAGGTCTTGATGTCTAATTCACCCAAACAATGAGGCAAAATAGAGGCACCAACAGGTATTTATACTCTTACTTCTTCACACCAAAGTGTAAAACAACAAACACAAAATGAAAAGAAAGGTCACAAATTCCCCTAAAGTATTTTATGATTCAAATCAATCTAAGGTATTGAATCATCCAAACACCACTAAAGATACTCCAAGTTGAAGAAACTTACTCCTAAATTGTTCCAAAAACCCAAACCAACTAGTATGTAGGAGAAAAATAAGACAAAACAAGGTAAAGCCATATTCTCTACCTCGCACTCCTTTGTCTAGTGTATAAATAGCATGGCCACATGCATGGTATTGAGACAGGGTGCATGGGACCCTTACCACATGCTATTGTCACTACTGTGGGGAGCATGGGACACATGGGTAGGCTTTAAACGAGAAAACAAAATGGAAATTTCTTCACTTTATGGAACAATGAATGGTGGTGGACTGTGATGAGGACATAGAGGAATGAAAACACCCAAAAATAGCTAGAAAAATGAAGTTATGAAGGCCCTACATAGATATTTTTTCCTAGCAGAGTCACTAGTTTTGTTGTGAGTAAAAATTTCCTAATGACTACAGTTGGTCTCCGACATACTAAGAAACTAGAAAATTTTCCTTATAATGACTCTTTTAATAGCTAGTTCTCCACTAACATAGATGTATTATCATTCATGAAAGTAGACACATGAAGCAAGCAAGTACAAGAATGAGTTGGGAGAAAGAGAGGAACATGTTCATGTAATATGATCCTCGTTGCTTCTATTCTCCAACTCCAACTTAATCCTCTTAAATAACTTGGAATCTCCAAGGAAAGGAAAATACCCTTCACAAGACTTATGAATTTGATTAAAACCTAAAGCAACACAAGAACATATACACTGATTCCATTAATATTTAACAGTGCTCTTGAGAACATGTAACTGTTGGTGTAATTGTAACTTCAGGATGTATTCACTTGTATTTCTTATGTATTGTACCCCGATGTTTATTCCGGGAAGTGTTTGTAATGTAATTGAGTCATGTCATGCCCCGATGTTTTGATCGGGAGTTTCTATAATGTAAACAAGTCATGTCAAGTCAATGTGGGTAACCCTCCTATTGTTCAAGGGTTAAATTCCCTGCAGTTCTGGGGCCCTAGGGTTGTTAGACTCACCTAGTGAAGTCGGCCCTAGTGAGTCATTGTCAAGTCAGGAATTAGTATAAATAGAGAGCAAGTCTCTCTATTTATCACACACTCACTCACACTTAGTTGTAGCACATAGCTGAGGGAGAAGAAGTTGCCGGGGCTAGAAAGAAAGAGGCTACTGCTACTAGGAGATCATCTTACTGTTTTGGGTTTCACTTTTGGTGTTGATTCTATCTCTGAGGAAGTTGCGGGGTTTTCTCCATTTATGGTTTCCCCGAGGAAAAACACTGTGTTCATTGTCTCTTGTGTTTGATTGTTGTGCTTGTTATTCTCTCAGTTAAATATCCTAATATAATGCTAGCTTAATGTTAAAAATCTAACATGGTATCAGAGCTAACCTGAGAAGAAGACATTGTGCAGCTGCGGGAACTAGGGCTTCCTACTTTTTGGATCTCTCTCCACATATTTTCAACAAAAGAAGGTTGGGCTGACTCTCCTCCCTAGGGCGCATCTTTTTGTCGAAACATAATCTGATTCTGAGCTTTTTCAGTTTTGGACCCGACATTGCTGCCAAAAATTAGGGCTTTCCACAAAAGTGGAATTTTTGAGTGAGCCCAGGCTTGGATTGATCTCCTCCTCAAAATCAAAGTTTAGAGATCAAGATCAATGCATTTGGTTGGACAAAACTCAGGGAAATTCAAACCCTAATCTGCTCCTGAACCAGCACTGTAGAAATTCAGCTCCAAATCCAAATCTGACATCTTGACCTGGTAAGATCTAAATCTTTTGTATTTCCATTTGAGGTTCTCAGTTAAGATGTCTCATCATACCAAGCTTGATGAAAATCTTGAGGGAGTTGATAACTTCTGATCCTGGAAGTATAGGATCTCCCTGGTCCTGGAAGAAAATGAGTTGGACTCCTACATCAATGAGGAGGTTCCAGTTCCAGAGGAAGATGAGGCTAAGGCCTTACATAAGAATAAGTTGGTTATGGAAAAGAGGATTATTGCCAATTCAATCAAGGATCACCTCATACCATAGGTGTCCTCCCTCAAGACACCTAAAGCTATGTTTGATGCCCTAACCAAACTGTTTGAAGGGAAAAACATAAGCTGGAAGATGACTCTAAGGAACCAGTTGAAGAATGTAAAGATCCGAAATGAGGAGACCATCCAGTCATACTTCACAAGGGTCTCCCAGATCAAAGAACAACTTGAAGCAGTAGACGAAGAAGTGGAGAATGCAGAAATTGTGATGACAACCTTGAATGGTCTCCCTAGGTCATGGGATTCTTTCATCCAAGGAATCTATGCTAGGAAGAAGCTAATCAAGTTCAGTAGAGTGTGGGAATAATGTTCACAAGAAGAATCTCGAATAGCAACTCGAGAAGAAAAGAGGGGAAGTGGAGATCAAGATCTCATAGTACACTCCAAGAAAGGAAGAAGGGAAAATCATCATCACCAAGGTAAGCATTCTCATCAGAAAAATAATTTTGTAAGAAGGGAGCCATCCAAAGTCAGATGTTATACATTTGATGAAAGAGGACACTTTACTAGAAGTTGTCCCATGAATAAGAGTGGATCCAAGAAGAAGAAGAACTCTAAAAGAAGACATCATGCTCACACTGCTGAGGATGATGATCCTCCCAGGAAGAAAGTAAAACAAGAGAGTGAAGACTCTTCAAGTGATGAAGAATATGTTCTGATCTTCGCTCTCACGGGAACTGTCACTCATGGAAGAAAATATTGGCTTATTGACAGCGGGGCTTCCAAACACATGACAGGATTCAAGGAATCTTTTGAGAAACTATCCGAACATAATTCACCCCATAAGGTGAAACTTGGGGATGACTACCAATATCCCATAAAAGGTAGTGGTGAATCCTCCTACAAGCTAGACTCTGGAAAGTCTATGAAAATGAAGGATGTCTTGTTTGTACCAGGACTAAAGAAGAATCTTCTCTCCATATCAGTACTGGATGCAAAAGGCATGAGGGTTGCATTTGTAGATGGCCAATAGGAAAGACTATTGATCATGCAATAGTAATTGGAGAGCAAGAAGGAGGATTATACAAATTGAAGGGCCATCCATAACAAGCTTTGGTCCATGATACAATAGAGCCAAATTAACTTTGGCATAGAAGGATTGCACATGTGCACTATAGAGCACTAACACTTGCAAGCAAAGCTATTGAAGGTCTTCCAGAAATTCAAGCAAAACATGAAGGAGTCTGCAAAGGATGTGCGAAAGGAAAGAACACGAAGAAGACATTTCCAAGCAGCGAAAGCAAAGCAAACGGAGTCTTGGAAATCATTCACTCCAATGTATGCAGTCCAATGTCATCCAGTTCTTTAAGCGGGTATGTATACTATGTTTCTTTTATTGATGATTTTTCTAGGAAGACATGGATATACTTTATGAATAACAAAGATAAAGTTTTCAGCAAGTTCAAGGAATTCAAAGCCTTGATCGAGAACCACACAAAAAATAAGATCAAGACCTTTCGATCAAATAATGGCGGAGAATTCACATCAAATGAATTCAAAGAGTTATGCAAAGATTTATGGATTAAGAGGGAGTTATCCATTCCATATAATCCACAATAGAATGGGGTTGCAGAAAGGAAGAATAGAACTATCATGGAAGCTACAAGAGCAATGCTTCATGATCAAGATATTCCCGTGCATCTATGGGAAAAAGATGCCAGAATAATGGTGTATGTACAGAACTGTACTCCACATAGAGTACTCGAGAACAAGACAACTTAAGAAGTCTTTTCCAGTAAGAAACCAGAATTCAGCCATCTCAGAATATTCGGCTGTCCAGTGTACATACACATTACAAAAGAAAAGAGGACAAAGTTAGATCCTTCAAGAAAGAAGGGTATATTTGTGGGATACTCTGAAAGCTTGAAGGATTACAGAATATGCTTCCCAGGATTCAAGAAGATCGACATCAGTAGGGACATAACATTTGATGAAGACTCAACTTACAACAAATCCAGAAAGAGACCTGCTGAAGATCCTGAAGAATCAGAAGCACCTAGAATTCATGACACAACCATGAATGAAGAAACTCAAGAAGAAGATCGAGAATTTGAAGAACCTGAATAACCTGTAGATCCACCTCAGGAGAAGACTCCTCACAAGAGGAAACCTACTTGGGTATGAGAAGCTATCCAAGGTGTGGAAAGATATGGGGCTCCATAAGAGAATCACAGAGAAAGAAAGAGGACCAGGTCCTGCTCCGGGTATGTAGCTTTATTGTGTGACTTTATCGATAAAGAACCTTCCAACTATGAAGAAGCAGCAGAACGTAAAGAATGTAAGGGTGCTATGATCGAAGAGTATCAATCGATCATGAATAATGATGTTTGGGATGTTGTCCCAAGACCAGAAGGGAAGTCTGTTGTAACTTCCAAATGGATCTACAAGATCAAGCATGATGCAATTGGCAGCATAGAGAAATATAAAGCAAGATTCGTGGCTCGTGGCTTCTCACAAAGAGAAGGAATAGATTATGAAGAAACCTTTGCAGCTGTAGCTAGATACACTTCCATCAGAACAGTACTTGCTCTGGATGCAGTGATGAAATGGAAGATACACCAAATGGATGTCAAGACTGCTTTCTTGAATGGTGTAGTGGAAGAGGAAGTGTATGTAGAGAAACCACTTGGTCTTGAGACACATGACATGGAGTCTCATATGTGTAGATTGAAGAAAGCCCTATACGGTTTGAAACATGCACCCAGGACATGGTACAACACAATTGATGGATTTCTATCTAGTTTGGGCTTTACCAAAAGTAAAGTAGATTCCAACCTTTACTACAAGGTTAAAGATGGCAACCCAGTGATACTCCTACTATATGTAGATGATCTGTTTATAACAGGTATGGATGGGTTGATTGCTGATATGAAGAGGAAGCTTGCTGCCAAGTTCGAAATGAAGGACTTGGGTATGATGCACTATTTTCTAGGCATGGAGGTGTGACAAAATGCAGATGGAATCTCCCTCGGACAAGGGAAGTATGTAGTAGATATCCTGAAGAGGTCCGGGATGATGGATTGCAAGGCCATGACCACACCTATGGAATCGAACCAGAAGCTATAGATTGATGCTTCATTAGAATTGGTGGATGCTACAATGTACCATCAGATGATTGGGTCCTTGATGTACCTAACGAACACGAGACCAGATATTTGCTTTGCTATGAACACCTTGAGCCAGTTCCTGACAGATCTGAGACATGTTCACTTGATTGCTGCAAAGCATATTCTGAGGTACCTAAGGGGTACAATTGATTATGGGCTCAAGTATGAGGCAAATTAGAAGATTAACCTGGAAGGTTATGTTGATTCAGATTAGGTAGGAAGTGGCATTGATAGGAAGAGCACTTCAGGGTGTTGCTTCAGTATGGGATTAGGTGTGATCTCTTGGTTTAGCAGGAAGCAATTCTGTGTGGCACTTAGTACAGCTGAAGCAGACTATGTCACATCTTGTTCAGCTAGTTGTGAGGTAGTATGGCTGAGGAAGCTACTGTCTGATTTATTTGATCTCCAGTTGGATGCTACTTGTATACATTGCGACAACCAGAGTTGTGTGAAGTTGTCAGAGAACCCGATGTTCCATGACAAGTCGAAGCATATCAAGATCAAGTATCACTATATCAAGGATATGGTGCAGATGGGAGCAATGAAGCTCGAGTATCTTGCGACGAAAGAAAAGATAGCTGATGTGTTGACAAAGCCATTGGCTAGAGTGAAGTTTGAGTACTTCAGGGAGAAGCTTGGTGTTCTCCAGATCGAGGTTCCATCCAAAGGGAAGTGATGAGTCTGTCAGCCATTCTGACATGGTAAGAGGATTGGTTCCTTCCATGGTCAGATGTAAGGGATGATCCATTCTATCATGGTGAGAGGATTGGTTCCTTCCATGTCAGATGTGAGTGCTGAGCCATTTTGATGTGACTGTAGGATTGGTTCCTACATGATCAGATATAAGCATTGAATGCCATTCTTGGAATGGAGGCACCTGGTCAGTTACCAGGAAAGCTTCGTCTGGGACTGAGGGCCATTCTGATGTGACTATAGGATTGGTTCCTACATGATCAGATGTGAGTGCAGAGCCTTTCTGACATTGGTTTTCAGATGTAAGTGCAGAGCCCTTTCAGCATGGAGGGTTGGTTCCTCGCATGGTCGAATATAAGTGCTGAGCCTTTCTGACATTGGTTGTCAGATATGAGTGCTGAGCTTTTCTGACATTGGTTGTCAGATGTAAGTGTAGAGCCTTTCAGCATGGAGGATTGGTTCCTTGCATGGTCGAGTGTAAGTTCTGAGCCTTCCTGACATTGGTTATCAGATGTGAGTGCTGGGCCTTTCTGACAGGGTTGTGGGATGTGTTCCCACATGGTCAGATGTGAGTGCTGGGCATGCCTTTCTAATATGATTATAGGATTGGTTCCTACATGATCAGATATAAGTGCTGGGCGGGCCATTTTGACTTAGGGTCAGATATAAGTGCTGGAAGAAGACCTACATGGAGGCTAGGCCTACAACTAGCATGAAAAAGGGCTAGCTCTGTAGAACTTCTTGTGATGAGAAGAATCAAGAGATAGCACTCGTAATGATGATCCAACAGAGATGTTCCAGAACCAGAGATGATCCAGATCGAGTGATGATGATCCAGAGCCAAATGAAGATGACTTGAAGATGACGAGGACTCAAGGATGATCCAGATGATACAGAGAAGAAGACTTGTGCTGATAAATTGTGTCGAGAGAATACCTTCCTAGTTAAGAGGGAGTGTTGATGTAATTATAACTTCAAAGTGTATTCACTTGTATTTCTTATGTATTGTACCCCGATGTTTATTCTGAGAAGTGTTTGTAATGTAATTGAGTCATGTCATGCCCTGATGTTTCTATCGGGAGTTTCTATAATGTAAACAAGTCATGTCAAGTCAATGTGGGTAACCCTCCTATTGTTCAAGGGTTAAAATCCTCGCAGTTCCGAGGTCCTAGGGTTGTTAGACTCACCTAGTGAAGTTGGCCCTAGTGAGTCATTATCAATATAGGAATTAGTATAAATAGAGAGTGAGTCTCTCTATTTATCACACACTCACTCACACTCACTTGTAGTGCATAGCTGAGGGAGAAGAAGTTGTTGGGGCTAGAAAGAAAGAGGCTACTGCTGTCGAGAGATCATCTTACTGTTTTGGGTTTTACTTTTGGTCCTGATTTTATCTCTGAGGAAGTTGTGGGGTTTTCTCCATTTATGGTTTCCCTGAGGAAAAACACTATGTTCATTGTCTCTTGTGTTTGATTGCTGTGCTTGTTATTCTCTCAGTTAAATATATTAATATAATGCTAGCTTAATGTTAAAATTCTAACAGTAACTATGAGTATAACCCGAGTGTGTCTAATGGTTAAGAATATGTGTTTCCTCCTAGGAGGTCATATGCTCAAATAGATAAGGGGTAGGGTGTGTACACCTATGTAGACTTTAGCAGTTAAATCACTATGTAGTGGGGGGGGGGGCTTATCCCACAAACAAATAGGTCTCATACACCAAATTGGTGTTTGGCTTGGGTGTGACCTTAAAAATATATTATAATAATTATTTTATTCTATTCAATCAAATAACAAATATTTCACACATTAAATTCTAAACATGTATATGGAGGAGAGAGATAGACAATTTCTATAAAATGCAACAATAAGGTTGATACATTTGTAACCTTATTGTTGTTGAGGCACCTTTTGAAGCCTTTGATCGGGTTTCTCTCCTTTTTAATAATTTACAATCCTTCTTCCAATTGCTTGTTCTTTCGAGGGTGTGTAAGGTAGAAGTCATATACAGTGAATGATTTCAACACTTATGAAAGGAGTGCACAAGGACATGGGTTAGTGAGAGATAATGGGGATGAGTAGATTCAATATGATAGATAGATTCCCCCAACATAACAATGATAATTGTGTGCTCCCTTGCTTGGTCCATATAATCCCATTTTATTTCATGTTTGGGATAGTTATGACAGATTCCAAATAGTTTTGGAGGTTGAAAACAAGACCAACCAACTAAAAAACTGTCATAACTTTCCAAATGTTAAGATTTTTATATATTTTTGGTCCTTTTCCTAGGTCCATGTGCCTTACTTAAGGGAAAGGTGCATGGCATGTTCTTTGTAGTATACAAAGGTGCATGTGGTCTCTTTTATGCTTGAAAGTCATTGATTTCAAAGGTAAATGAGAAGGATTCTCCTCAAAGGAGTTCAAACCATAAAATAGGGTCAAATTAGGATTACTTCTATAATGATGTGTTCATGTTCATGATTGACCTTGGACACTTAGGTGTCATCTTAGGATATTTTTATCATAAAATAGGAAGTTCCAATTTGAGCTATAACCAAGCTATTAGGAGGCTTGAATTCCACCCTACTTTATTCCTTTACACAAGAGGTCTCCACTTGTGGGTTCTTATGGGGTCACCCTCCACCCCAACAACCTCTATCAACACCACTTTTACTCAAATCTATCAATTTTTAGTTTTTTTGTGTGGCCATACTCCACTCGAACAACCTTTCTTGAGATATCATTGCATCAAAACACATGCTTTGTTCCTATATATTTCTCTTGTGGAGATATTTTTAGGCTTACCTCCCATCGTAGGGTTTTATTTTGTGTTATCACACCCTTGATTGGGCTTCTGGAGCCACAACTCTAGTTACATCACCCTTTTTGGGTTCTCTAGTGGCTTATTCTTCTTCATAACACCACTACCTTATCTTGGGTCAAATTCCCTTGGTATATGCCACCTACCATAAACCCTACTCCAATATTGATTTATAGTCCTATTCAACCCTAACTAGAACCTAGGTTTTTTTCGTTTCCATGGCAATCGATTCATGTTGTTTGGTTGATGCAACTTTTACTACCAATCGTCATCAAACTACTTTAGGATTTCTTGAATCTCGACCAACTTCATTTTTTTCCTTTCTAGTTGGACACTATCATCTCTCTCCCCCATTATAATTGCTAGATGAATGCAAAAACTTTGGATTCTTATACCCACAATTTTTAGTCATAATTTGAAACATGTCATAACCTACTTAGGGCTGAATGTGTGTTGTTTGTAGCAAATCATATTGATGGATTTTCGTAGATATGGTGGAACACTCACACCACGTAATGTAAGGAATAATCTTATTCTTATTGCTAATCCATCACTATGTGGGATTCACCCTGTCAGGCTCTCAGATGGTGCTTTTATCCTCCAGGCTATATTCAGTAGTTAATGTTCTAGCGGTCCAACTTCATTAACACTCAATTCAAAGCATCTAAAACTATATTACCGTATTCTCCAAGATTCGACACTATCTACACGTCAATGACTGTGAAAAGGTACTTACACTCAATGTAGATACAATACATAAATTTTGTTGTTGATGGTTCCCTTCATACCAATTTATGGCCTTTTATGTAGAAGAGATTTCAAAACCATCATTTGTGAAACTTGTGGTGGCTCCCTTTGTGATAACTTGCATTTTTTTTTATAGATTTGTGGGAACTCTTCCATACTATATATTGTGTATTGTTGGGATCTTGGTCTAACAAAGGTATGATCACACTAATTTTGATTGGATAGATTTGCTTAATTGTGGTTGCCAATGCTCAAAGTATGAATATTCATGTCCATTTGATTAATTTTATCTTTGGTTTTTTACAACATGGAATTGTTTCAACTGGCTTGGGAGACTTGCACAATATGATTGAAAAGATTAATGAGAAACATATTTTGTTGGAGACAATGGAATACCCAAATCTATGTGTTTCCTTATCCAGTGGATGCATTCTCCATCCAACAACTCCACCCTAAACACTCTCCTCCTTACTATGTGAATGTGTGTTATGCCAACATAATTTAATTAGTTCCCTTGTAATAGGATAAGCAACTATGGCCCCCTTTAGGTGGGAAGCCACATGCCAACTATTGAGTTATGGTGGGACGGCGTGCGATTTGTAGTCTTTAAAGTTTGTGAATATGTGAAATGCACATGTATTATCATGGGTGTGTTGGTACAGTGCATGAGTTTGATGGGTGAGACCATGGATCGTTTCCCTTACCCAATATATTTTTCATGCAAGCAAACCACCGATGTGTTCTAAAGGAATTTGGCATATTTTTTCCACCAAATTATTTTAGGGGATATTGATATAGTTTTTTCCATAACTCTTTACTGGAGTCTCCATTTCTATCTTGTTTGTGGTGTCATGCAGAGTATTTTTCTATCTTTCCAATGAGTGATTGCATGCCACTCTAATTTGCCCCTTTGAGATTCTTGTTTTTCTCATGGGTTGAATAAATATGTGATGATTGCTCACTTGTGCATGGGTAACTAACAAGGCCTTATTTTGTAGGGAACTTATCGAAGATTGTTGTCCATGATGGTCTTTACTTATGGTACCTCTCATTATACACCTTTGAGTTGCAGATTGTGTGCCACTTGTGCAGATAGTCTTGGAGTGTCACCAAGCATATGTCTCCATAATGTGACCAACCTTGTTCTGTAGCCACTTTGGAGTTTTTCTTTCTTAGTTTCTTTGGCATCATTGATACTTTAGCTTGTACCTCTATACTTCTTCCATCATTTGTGACATCCATTTCCATAATGTTGTCCACCCAACTTGGCATTGTTGTTGGGGGAGCGGGGAGGGGGGGGAGGTTACTCAATGCTTCCTTTGGTGATTGTTTATCACCATTTTGATCAAGGTCAGCCTTCTTTAGAGTTATCCTTGTACATAACATCGATTCTTATTTTGGCCCAATGACTAGTAACCCATACACTCTAACAAGATGGATTGGCATTCATAGAGACACTCAACTTATGATGCTTTTCTCAATTGTATATATGTACCTAATCATGCCTTTTGTTTTAGGACTCGTTTTAAAGGATTAATCTCTTTTGGGGGCATGGTGCATTTGATTCTTATTACCCCAAGGGTTTGAAATTTGTTGCTTGGAGTTCTTTATAGGATTTTCTTTATATTAATCTCTAGGGGCTTTTCAAAATTGGTGGTTGACACTCTTTTGGAGAGGGGTTGCTTCCTGTGTATTTTTCTCCTTTTTTCTTCTTATGAGAGTTTTATACTTGGGTACCAAAGCAAGCTTCGTTGTTATGACCCAATTTTACTTATATTTACTCACTACATTTTGCTAAAAAAAATACGTTAATACACGTATAATTGTTTAAACTTACATAAGCTAACTTATCCAATATATTGATATACTTATTTGCTAACCCAATACATCTTATTTTTTAATTAACCTACTGTTGAATTCCAAGTTGAAACTTAATCCAATAGTTGAAACTTTTTAAGTTTGTTATAAATAAACGTAACTTTTGTTTTACTTAAAAACAAAAAAATACTAATTATTATTATTAAAAAAATTATCTTAAAAGTCCTCAAAATTCATATAATAAAACCCAAAAGCGCAACAAAGAAATCGTCATAATTTAAAAGCTAAACACCAAAAATTGAAACTTGGGCGACAAAGCTAAAACTTCTTTTACTATTAATGAAAATACATTTTTATTAAAAAGGAAAAACCAAAAACCATTGCATGAGAGCAAAGGGGTTGCCGACAAGCACGTTCCGTGATGTGTCCAAGAAAGTGCAATTTAAAGATGCTAAACACTAATTATCGTTTTTATCTTTGTGTCGCTGTTATAGATATGAGGTCTAAAATAAACATACTCATGATGGCTGACCATTTGTCTTCTTTTTCTCGACATGCCATAATTTTTTGATTTTGGAAGTTCGGGTTTTTTCACTATTGATGAGGTGGAAATGGATTTGCCTAAGACTAAGGATATTGATTTCTAAGTGTGTTTAATTGTTTACTACAAGTAGAATTGAAGTATTGAGGGTGTTCATAGCACATACCTTGAGTGATTGGGTATGGTAATCTTTTCCATTTTTGGTTGATGAAACAAAATTGCTCCACATTCTACTTTGCTCCCTTGTATAGAGATTTCAAGCTAGGAAATTGTGGACATTCTTTGTTGTCATGATTGTCCTTGCAAAGATTATAGACTTCTACAATGTTTAATTGGAATTCATGGTGAGAATGTTTTCTTGTGCACTTTGTACATAAAATATCCAAATCCTTCTTAGACTCCTTGTGCTTCTTCTTGACTTGGCACCATCATTGAATGTAAAATCTTTCTCTTCATGTCTTCCAATAGATTACCAAATTTTAGTTTTGTAAATGCTAGTGGTTGCTTTGGAGGTCTCTGCAATAGTTCCTCTTATGCCAATATTCTTCCTAGTAGCATCTCTTGAGATTTTTTTGAAAACATCCTAATATGATTATAGGTTCACTTAGATATATCTCCAATTGTAATCAAGTTTAGTGCTTTCATGCACTCATTTCTTAGTCCCCTCAAAAGTAGTATTTTGAGATAATATATGGTTACTGTGCAAATGGTAGATCTCTTGTAGCTAAAATGAAATGGCTCTGCGTAGTCCTATAAGGACTCATCTTCTCCTTGATTCAATTAGAATACATCATCTCTATAATCTAGTGATTTGCAATATTCTTGATATGTGTTTGTGAACAGATCCTTCATTTTTTCTATTGTTTGAATATCGTGTCAATAAAATCCCATGAACCACTAAAGGAATGCTTACTTCAAAGTAAAAGGGAAGAGTCTAAACTTTTGAGAATAATTCTTATATCCATAGGTCCTACACATGACCTCAAATTTAAAAAGAAGAGTGTTTGTATTTTCAATCACCAATCCATGGAAATGGGTGAGACTAGTTCAATTGATATTCTTCATTCTTACTTTCTCCCTTGTTTCCAAGATAGGAAACTCAAATAAGGAATGTTCTTGTTCAAATATTTCTTCCACTCTTCCTCCTACTCTATATTCAACCATAATGAATAGGGAAGGAAGTCCAAAAGTTGAAGATGAATAAATTTACAATTCCTCAAATTTGTTAGCACTTTCCTCTAGTTCTTTAAGAGCTAGATATGGGTGTTCCATAGTTGCTATTGACTTAGGAATCCCTTCTTGTTCCTTCCTTGTAACCCCTATGCATCTTACACATTGGTTATAGAATATTACTAAAAAACATAACCTATATGTATGGTGATGATTACATTCTTCTAAAAAAACATCCTACTTAATACAACAAACAAGTCCACTTTGCAAAAGGAAACCCTCAAGAACCTTGGTTCCTTTTTCCTTTATTACAATGGAATCCCCTATCCAATAACACTTTTTTCTTTGAATATTTTATCACTTCCCAAACAATGTTTCCAATAATTCGCATGTTGGAGAATGGTATCAATAAAGGATTTTGAATCTTAGGGAATCACACTTACATGATCAACTAGAAGATTACAAACTTTTGAAGTGACAAGTAAAATTTATGCAGTATCCAAGTGTAAAAAGGAGTTGTAAAATTATGTATTATGTTTTTTTTATAGAATGGAAACTACATGAGTTATATCCATTTTGCCTACAACAAAATTCTAGTGTTACGCACCATAAATGTTCCAAGCATAAAATTCCTTGTGGCTTATTGTGGCTTATTGACTAGTGCTAAAAACCCTACAACCTTTTCAAATTTAACAATGCTACTAAAATTAAGATGAAATGTTCAAGATTTAACTTTTATAGAAATATTGATAGCAGAAAGATGGATATATGCTTGAAAATAAACTTAATCTATAACTCATTGAGTTATAGAAAAAATCCCTTTGCCATTTACGATTTCTTGGCATGCAGGTTAAAACCACTTGCCAACTCATACAACCAACACAAAGAGAAGTGCATGCCCCTTAAGGGTGCACCATTCTAGACATATAATGATTTTAATATTATGTTGTTGGGTATTAAGTTAGAGGCATTCCTTTGCAGACTTGAATTGCATGCATGAGCATTAATGATTATAGTTATAGCCATTTTTTCATGTTAGGTACAATTAAGGAATTAGTTTAATTTTTTATTATTTTGTAGATTGAGTGACATGCATTATAGAATATGGTTTTGATTTGGAGAAGATATATAAAACTATATAAGGTTGATGTCTCATGAATAAAACTATTCTTCCTATTCTACTCTATTATATTTTTAGGTTTCATTAAATCAAATTCAACGTTTGTTCTTTTTAACTGCTTTATGTTTTAGCTGTCATATATTTCTTAATAAGGAGTCGGGATATGAAATTAATTAATAAAGAGAAAGAAGGTATTATGAATTCTCTTCGAAAGTTGATTCTTTCATGTTTTTATCTATTTTTTTGGATATATTCTAGTATTATATTAAGCTCTTGAATCATTTGCATGTTTGCATCTGAGTTTTGTTCTCTATTTATGGTGTTTAGATTTTCATTTCTTACTAGATGGTAGTAGATTATTAAGGTCTTAGATTTATTAGGGTTATCTAGAGGTCTCCCTCCCACCCTAGTTTCCTCCTTAACATAAGACATCTCCATTTTTGAGTACTTATAAGGTCACTCTCCACACTAACAAACTGTATCAATCTTTATCATGTTCTGGGTTTTTTGAGCTCATCCTCCACCACAACAACCTCCCTCAATAGATATTTAAAACAAAATCCATCCTTCAGTCCTATATTTATCACTCTTGGAGATATTTTGAGGCAACCCTCCCACCCTAAGGTTTTATTTTGTATTGTCACACTCTTGATTGGGATTTTGGAGCCACGCCACTTAGCTCCTTTCCTAGGGTCGTTATCACCCTTGGTGGGTATTTCAGAAGTTTCTTCATCTTCATCATATCACTAGCTCCCCTTGCATTAAATTTCTTGGTGTTATTCCACTTGTCCTTGACCCTAGTTTAATATTTATATGTAGTTCTATTCAACCTTAACTAGAACCCATGTTATTTTCATACCCATGGAAATCAATTCATTCTCTTCAATTGATGTGACTTTCACTACTACCATCACTAAATTACTCTAGGATTTTTCAGATCCCATTCAACCTCAAGTCTCTCCTTTTCAGTTGGACACTATAATCTCTCCCCTTATTATAATAGGTAGATGAATATGGAAACTTTAGATTCTTGGATCCACAATATTTAGGCATACATCCATACATGTCCTAGTACCCTACTATAGGCTCAAAGTATGGTGTTTGTAGCATATAATCTCAATGGACTTGCACATACTTGGTGGCACATTCACACCACATGAATTAATCCTACAACCTTATTCATATTTCTAGTACATTACTATGTGGGATTCACTTTTCTAGGCCCTTAGATGACGTTTTTATCCTCTAGGCTATATTTAATAGTGAATGTGATAGTGGTTACAACGTCATCAATGCCTTGGTCAAAGCACCCAAAGCTATATTACCATCTTCTCCAAGCTTCGACTCTAGCTACAAATTAGTGACTCTAAAAAGATACTTACACTCAAGGTAGATACACTACAAAATTTGTTGTTGTTAGTTCTTGGTGGTGGTTTCCTTCATATCAGTCCTTGTCCTTTTGTGTAGAAGATTTTAGACAACCTCCTTTTGTGAAAATCTATGGCAGCTCCCTTTGTGATAGCTTGCATCGTTATTTGTTACAAATCCATGGGCACTCTTCCATACAGTAGATTGTGTATTGTTGGGATCTTGGCTTGCAAGATGTTTAAGCACACCAATGTTAAAGTCTAGTTTTACTTAATTATGGTCGCTAGTGCTTAGATCTAAATATTCATAGTTCTTTGATCCATTTATATTTGAGGTTTTACCACACGGAATTGTATTAAGATCACTTTAGATTCTTGGATCCACAATATTTAGGCATACATCCATACATGTCCTAGTACCCTACTATAGGCTCAAAGTATGGTGTTTGTAGCATATAATCTCAATGGACTTGCACATATATGGTGTCACATTCACACCACAGAAATTAATCCTACAACCTTATTCATATTTCTAGTCCATTACTATGTGGGATTCACTTTTCTAAGCCCTTAGACGACGCTTTTATCCTCTAGGCTATATTCAATAGTGAATGCGATAGTGGTTACAACTTCATCAATGCCTAGGTTAAAGCACCCAAAGCTATATTTCCATCTTCTCCAAGCTTCGACTCTAGCTACAAAACAGTGACTCTAAAAATATACTTACACTCAAGATAGATACACTACAAAAATTGTTGTTGTTAGTTGTTGGTGGTGGTTTCCTTCATATCAGTCCTTGTCCTTTTGTGTAGAAGATTTTAGATAATCTCCTTTTGTGAAAATCTATGGCATCTCCCTTTGTGATAGCTTGCATCATTATTTGTTACAAATCCATGGGCACTCTTCCATATTGTAGATTGTGGATTGTTGGGCTCTTGGCTTGAAAGATTTTTAAGCACACCAATTTTAAAGTCTAGTTTTACTTAATTATGGTCGCTAGTGCTTAGATATAAATATTCATAGTTCTTTGATCCATTTTATCTTTGAAGTTTTACCACATGGAATTGTTTTAAGATCACTTTCACATTTTGAGAAACCTATTTTGTTGGAAACATTGGCATACCCAAACCTATTAGTTTCCTTAGCCAATGGATACATCCTCCATCAAAGAACAACACTCTCAACACTCTCTTCCTTACCATGTGAATATGTGCTATGCCCACAACACTCACTTGATTCCCGTGTAATAAAAGAAGCAAATGTAGGTCCCTTTAGGTGGCCAACTACATACCAACCATCGGGTTATGGTGGAATGACATGTGATTTGTTGTCTTCAAGTTTTGTGAATATTTCAAATGCACATGTATGATTATGGTTGAGTACTTGGTACAATGGTTGAATTTGATGGATGATACTAGGGATTAATTCCCTTACCCATTACATTTTTCATGTAGTAGACCACCGATTTGTTTTGAAGGAATTTGGCATATTTTTTCTACCAAATCATTAAATCTTTACCGTAGTCTCCATTTTCTATCCTATTTGAGGTGTTGTGAAGAGTATTTTTCTCTGTTTCCCATGAGTGATTGCACAATACTCTAATTTGAATCTTTGAGGTTGTTGTTTTTCTCATGATATAAATAAATATGTGATGATTCCTCACTTGCGCATGGATACATAATATGGCCTTGTTTGCAAGAAGTCATATTGAGGATCATTTTCCATGACGACCTTTATCTATGGAACTTCTTATTTCACACCTTTGAGTAGTGGATTGTGTGCCACTAGTGCAAATAGTCTTAGAGTGTCACCACTCATATGTATCCATAACATGACCAACCTTGTTTTGTATCCAATTAGAATTAGACACATTGGAGTGTTTCTTTCTTAGGTTGTTTGCAATCATTGCTACCTTTAGCTTGTACCTCCACATTTTTTTCGTCATTTGTGACATCAATTGCCATCATCTTGTCCACCTAATTCAACATTGTTTAATTGGTTCTCAATGCTTCCCCGGGTGATTGTTTTTCACCATTTTGATCAAGATCAACCTTCTCCATAGCGAGCCCTATACATAGCATCGATTCCTATTTTGACTTCGCGGTTGCAGTGGCTAGCGACCCATGAACTTAAACAAGATGGATTGGCATATATAGGGAAATTTATGATGTTTTTCTTGATTGTATATGAGTACCTAATCAATCATTTTGTTTCAGGACACATTTTAAAGGGTTAGTATCTTTTGGGGGTATGGTGCACATTCGATTCTCATTGCCTCAAGGGGTTTGAAATTTGTTGCTTGGAGTTCTTTGTGGGATTTGCTTCAAATTGAGCTCTAAGGCCTTTTAATATTGGTAATTGATTCTCTTTTGGGGAGGGGTTGTTTCTTGTGCTTTTTTTCCCTCCTTTCCTCTCTTATGAGAGTTTTGTAATTGGGTACCTAAGCAACCTTTGTTGTTGGGGTCTAATTTTATTTATGTTTACTCCCTATGTTTCACTTAAGGGGGGGTGTTTGTGCACACACAATTGTTTAAGCTTATGTAGGCTAGCTTATCCAATAGGCTAGTATACTTATCTACTAACTTGGTACACCTTATTGCCAGGTTGACATACTATCAAATTTTGAGACGAAACATTTTAAGTTTGTTATAAATAAACCTATGTTCCTCTTATAAATAATCCTAACTTCCTCTTGTAATAAAAACAAGATAGCAATATACATAATGTTGTTACGTTTTCTTTATCATATAAAAGCTTATTTATAATCTAAATTAATCCAAAATTTATAAAAAATGACCCTGACATTATTAAAAACCACTTATTATAATTAAAAAATAATTATTAACACAAAATATGACACAACAATAATAATCAGTTATTATAATTAAAAGATAATTATTAACATAAAATATAATCCGTCTAGAATTATTAGAAAAAATTATTAAAAAAAAACAAACTTAAAAGTACTCAAAATGCAGATTACAAAACCCAAAAGAACATAAAATTGAGAAATAGTTATAACAATAATTTAAAAGGTAAACACAAAATTTGAATATAGTGGTAATATCTAAGTTATCTTATTATGAATGAAAATGCATTTTTATTAAAAAGAGAAAAACCATTAAAGCAAAGCAACCGGGTTGCCGACAAGCACGATCCATAAGTGTCCATGAAAGTGCAATTCAAAGACGTTAACGACCAACCGTGTTGGAATTTGAGGACGTTTTTTCAGTCGTGAGGTATTTTCTTTGTCAAATACTTTTAAATATTTTTGGAGAACCTTAAACCAAATCGGTAAACAATTTTTCAAAATGTATTTTTGATGTTTATTTATTTTTATTAGACGTCATTAATTTTTTTGTTAGTTTTTTTAGAGGCTGAGCTTTGAAACAGGTTCCAAACCTAAAATTTAATTGCAGGTAATATGGATGCAAGTGGGTGTATATTGCATAATGTTGATGGGTGTCAATTATTGATTTTTGTTATTTTTAGTAAGTAATTTTGTTAAGTATATAATAAAACTAATTTCTTGGTTGCTTAAATTCTTTAATAAAAAATTATTAATGAAAAATTTCTATCCTTAGAAAAAATAACTCTTTTAATGAAACCTTATATTACTAAGAAGATAAAAGCTCAAAACTTTAAACGAAAAATTTAATTTGAGGATGAAATGAAACTCCAACCCTGACGACCAATTATCGTTTTTATCTTTGTGTCGGGGATGTAATTATGAGGTCCAAAATAAACGTAGTGATGATGGCTAATCATTTGTTTTTTTTCCCTCGACATATCATAATCTAGCCATAATTTGTTTTCTTTTTCTCGACATATCATAATTTATCGATTGACCTTGTCATAATTTTATGATTCACCCCAAATTCCAACACTAATTTAAAAAAACATAAGAAAGAAATCGATTAAAATATATGTGAAGGATTGAGGTGACTTTTGTTGAGATGTCATAGCTTTCATTACATATTGTTTCCCATCATTGCCTTCTTCTTTGTAAGGGTTTTCATTACAAATTTGTTCTATAACATCTTTTTCTTCAATTTGGTTTGAATGTTTTAATTTTTTTTATAATGATTGGTTGTTCCATTAATATATTTTTCTTCAATTTGGTTTAATGTTTTAATTTTTTTTTATAATGATGGGTTGTACTATGATAAAAAAAAATCCAACTTGTAAAAGTAGTTATCATTGGTCACACCATATAGTGTAAAAACTTTGGCCAATTGTATTGATTATTAAAATGTTTGTTCTTGTCTGTACTCTTGTAAACATAATCCAAAGTTGTAAATGTGTAAAGGAGTTATTATTGGTCACTACACATAGCATAATCCAACTTGTAAATGTGTAGAGTAGTTATTATAAAACATTTATTTAATTGTATTAATTATTAAAATGTCTATGCTTCCTTGTACTCTTGTAAGCATAGTTTTATATAAAATTTTGATAAGTAACGTAATTTTATTTGTAAAATTACAAAATTTGAGTGAATCTTTTGTGAGAAAATTATTATTTTTTATCAATACCTACACACCCTTATATATATAAACAATATCGTCATGTATTGTGACATACCAACAAACACAATGTAGCCAAATATGGAAGTGGAAATTATAAGTCTATCTCTGAAACAATAAACATTTCTCTTAGCAAAAGAGAAGATATATAATCCCGTGAAAGGAGAAATATACATCGAGGAGGGGAGAGTTATAATGTCCTTAACTACGGGTACATGATTTTACATATAATTTTTTTAACCCAACAAGTTTGTAATTTAAACAAATCCATAAATAGGTGCATGAATAATAAACACAAAAGAATTAACAACTACATCCATACACACAACATGCATAAATGGCCTATTTATATCTACAAAGAAAATTTAATCTTACACATTCATAAACAAGAGAGAATACTTATCTTTTAAATAAAGAGATCCAAGCAACTAGTTGTGTAAGGGCCATGCTTCACCCAACCGTAGGTATCAACTGTTGACACCATCCCTGAGACATTATATAAATTCACCAATGCATATGAACCAACCACAAGCTACACTCTCTCCTCAACCCAACCCATTTTCTCTCATGCTTAGCCAATCTTCTTACCCTTGGTCACCACAAGAATGATCTGGGTTCCCATGCGCACGCCGGAGGACAATAGTTAAATTGAATGAATCGAGCACTGTTATGGCAGAAGCATATTAAAATAAGCAAAACATGAAATGCATTACACAGACAGAAAGTATACACACAGACAAAATGCAAGAATTTGAACCAATCTCTGTTGTTCTATTTATACTGCTCTATTACTTGCTTGTATATTACAATAGTGTACATGCTTACATAGAATGTTGAGATGCTTGGGTGACAACCCATTGTGTTTAGTTACAAAAAAGTTAGAATGGTTTGAAAGTTCGACCATTACAGATGCCTGGAAGACAGAGAGATAGTATGTCGTAGTCATGTCGAGATGCGGAACCTGTCGAGGTTGTGTTGAGGTTTGAACTTGTCGAAGTCGATGCTGAACCTATCGAAGTCAACAAACATGCCAACTGCTGGGTGGATCATTCCTCCTTCCTTAAGAAATAATGGTCCCCATTGTTTGCTCGTTCATGTGAGAAAACTTGTTGGTGAGTTCAATAGTAGAGTACCACTTTCCTTGAGATGGGAGCTATCGGAATTTAGCCACTTGAAACAAGGGAATCACATCTGTCCTTGTATGGTGTATGCGTCGTCCCACAATGGTGTCGCAAGGAAGAGGCTACTGAACATCTGGATGAATGTATTCAGTTTCTGATGTCTGCAAGTCATTATGTTCCAACAATGGTGCATGGTATGGTCGAAGTAGATCCAAATTGAATACTAGATGTAGACCCAAGCATGAAGGAATGTCGAGATGGAAAGCATTTTCTCTAATCTTCTTAAGGATATTGTATGGACCATATCGCAAAGGCTTCATCTTTCTATATGGACTAGTGAAGTGCTCCTTCTTTAGATGTAACCAGACCTAATCCAACTTAGAATGAATGAGGAGTACGATGCTAATCATGTCGGGCCTTGACTTTTGCATTAGCTCGCTGTAACATTTCTTCTTCTTGCTTATAAATATTCAAAGATTTGATCTTAAAACTTCAATGCTTTCTCAACTTCTCGTTGGGCAAAGTTGGTGTCATTTGACTGTGTTGATGAGCTCATCAAGTCGATGGGAGCTAAGGGTTGAAATCTGTAACAGATCTCGAATGGACTCTTGCCCATAGAGATGTGTGAGCATGATTGTAACTGTGTTGTATGTATGGGAGACTTTTGTCCCACGTTCGACGATGCTTGTGGTTGTACATGTAAAGAAGTTGTACTACCGAGCGATTCACAACTTTCGTCTGTCTGTCTATTTGAGGATGGAAAGATGTCGAAAAAGAAAGTCTCATGTTGAGTTGTTTCCAGAGAGACTTCCAAAAGATGCTGAAAAATATGGCATCTCTGTCGGAAATGATGGTTGTCGGAAGGCCATAGTGTTTCCAAACATGTTTGAAGAAGAGATGAGCAGTTTGTTGTGTTGTCGTAGTCTTCTTGCATGGAATGAGGATACCCATCTTAGAAAATCTATCAACTACTACTAAAATAGCACCATGTTAATGTTTCGTAGTAGGATATCCTACCAGGTAGTCCAAATAAATAGATTCCTCTGGTTGACTAGGAACTGACAAAGGCATATAAAGTCCTTGTCGCTGATTCAGTGATTTAGCAATGGAACAAACCACGCATGATCGAATGTACCCGTTGACGTTAGATTTAAGTGAAGGCCATGTTGCTGCTGCAACTTTTCTCCCCAAATCTCTTAAATTTTGGGCCCCTCCTCATAATTGAATATCGCTTCAGGTTGTTTCATCCTTGATGTTTCTTCGGTCATGCTTTAAGTCTGGATGTTTTGAACAATTTATATACAGCCTGTTCCCAGAATTTGTTTGTGCTTGTATTTTGCAGCGGGTCGCATAGTTGGGTTTAGTTTTTCCAATTGTCTTTGATGGGCCGTTGTTTTGAAAATGAAATGGACCTTGACTGTTGTTGAGTTTTAAAGGCTTTCGAACACTTAATCTTTTCTATTAAATCGACTGCTTTTGTTCTTTTTCCCTCCGCCA
This sequence comes from Pseudotsuga menziesii, assembly GCA_001517045.1. Lineage (NCBI taxonomy): Eukaryota > Viridiplantae > Streptophyta > Pinopsida > Pinales > Pinaceae > Pseudotsuga > Pseudotsuga menziesii. The sequence continues at coordinate 110,579 of LPNX010791012.1, forward strand.
TTGCGGCTCCCAAAGCGGTTTGGCGTCCGAAGTCCAAATCGCTCCGATGTCCGATTCGTATTTGTCTTCAATCGCTTACCCATAGCTTTTACCCTTCCCCCGTTGCGGCTGGGAAAGCTATTGAGCTTCCGATTCGAATATCTTCCGACGTCCGACTAAGCCCTCTCCCGCCTACGTTTCGCTTATGTTTTCAGTCTTTCTCCTTCCGCCGTTGCGGCTGGGAAAGTCCTTTAGCCTCCGAAGCGTAAAGCCGTCCGATTTTCGACTGAGGGTTTTTCTCCCGCCCGCGTTTCACATCATTTTAGTGCTTGTCTTTCCGCCGTTACGGCTGGGAAATCCATTTGGCGTCCGATGTCAAAGTCACCCGATCTCCGATGGAGTTTTCCCGCCCACAGCTTTGAATCGCGCCTCTTAGTCTTTTTCTTCCCGCCGTTGCGGCTGAGCCAAGCCTTTGACTTCCTATGTCAGTATCCTTCCGACTTCCGCCGGGGTGCACCGGGCCATTTGTTTTTGTGGAGTAGTTGTTTCAGTTTGTATAATTTGCCGCTTTGTTTCATAACACAGTCCCAAATGGATAATACACGTGGATTAATTGCAGGTCTGCATAAGGAGCCGATGTGTGAAGACATAGAAGAACAGTTTGGTAAAAAATTGAAACGACACCGATCAGATCACTGAAAGGGTCCTCGAGGTGGAAGACAAAGTCAATAACGCTAAAGGCACGAACCTGACTGCTGGTCCATTACTAAAAGAATCATGAGTGCATACAGACAACTCAGAAGAATACGAAACACTGGGGAGACCGAAAGGTCATGCGTTGGGGGAAACCCAAATGATTTACTGTTTTGTTTAAATACTGGAAAGTGAGAGGTGACGGGGGCTTTTTCCCTGAAAAAATTTGTAAACTCTTTTTCTTGTAAGAGGAACTACTTCGTTTTACAGTCAGAAAGTGCAACTTTTGCCTGCTGGAGAGAGCGAAATGTGGAATGTATCAATGCGACTAAATGAATAAGGTTGAAGAGGAACTATTTCGTTTTCAGCTGTGTTTCATTTACTGTGAGAGTATTTAACTTCCTGAACCTATGTTCTTGTTGAATGTTCTTCAATATCTTTTGGGATGTTTTCCACTGTGAGTAATAAATGTTGTTCATAAAATAATTTGGCTATCTGGTTGTTTAAATATCTGTAATTGTTCGTGTGTCTTGAAAGAAGTGTCAGCTAACTGTAACTCTTCATAATGCATGTACACAATGTATTACTCACTTACAAATGACAATCCTGCTCCCTAGGGATAGTTTAGGTAGTTAGTTTATTTTCTTGTTGTATGTGATTTAGATGCTAGTGAGTCTAAGACGAGAGGTAAGAACCTGCGCATCACATTGTGACTGCTCCTTGCATCTTATCTCCCTACATGGTTAATTAGGCACTTGCATATCATACATTAAGTCAAAAAATACCAAAAAATACACGGTGGACCAGGCCGCAACCGGTAAAGCCTCTGTTTTTTGTTACTTTGACCTACGGTAGCCGGACTGCAAACCGGACGGATTCCCTATACCAAACAGTCAACGGGCTAGTTGGGAACATTGATTGGGGAGAATCCCTTACTGTTGTTGCCTACAAATTTCGGGGCCTCAACAGTTTTGGCGCTAGAAGGAGGGCCGCCAGTTTATGGCTGGCCGAGGAAACCCGTTTTCCCGAGAATATTCCACCGGTAACAATTCTGAAAGCAGTGGGTTTCATAATCCAATTCCGGAAGAAAGAGAACATCTATATTCTGTTGGCAATGAAATTGTTAATGATCTGAGAAGACACACCAGGGCATATGTAAAGAAGATTGGAGGATTTCCAATCATCCCTGAATTGCCCAGAAGAGAGTATAAAAAGAAAGATCGTCCTGAAGCGAAAGGCTCAGTGTTGGTTGGAGACTGGGAAGAGCTTGTAGAAACAGCCTTACAGGAAGTTGTGCTACCTTTGAATCAAGAAGGCCCAGAAACCCCTCACAGTTCTCCTGCTCACACTCCAGTTGGTTCACCTCCTCACTCTCCACCTAGACTCATGGCTGGCGTAAACGCAAACCAACCACCTAACCCGCCAAATCCCCCACCTGCATGGAGAGCCAGATCACCCTTAAACCTGACCCCTCCGTTACATGATTTGCCTCAATCCTTTGAAAAGTTGCTACCTAAATTCGACCCCAATGAGAAGACACTAGTAGATGATCATCTGTAGAGTTTTTACTTGGCAATAGAAGGATTGAGGGCTGGGGAGCATGAAGATGTAGTCTGCAAACTGTTCCCGCATACCCTTAAAGGAGCTGCAGCATCATGGTACTTTGGGTTTCCTGCTAACTCTATCCCTGATTGGGATGCCTTCGAAAGAATTTTCAAAAGTAAGTATGCAACTCAGAAAACTCATGCAGCTCTCATGAAAGGGCTGTACGCGTTGAAGAAAGAAAGAAAAGAAAAGGTGCACAGTTTCACACAAAGGTTTGCAGCCTATCTCAAGAATTTCTCTGAAACGGATAGACCTTCAGACAAAGTTCTGATTGAATATTATACTTCAGCTTTAGGCCCTGATCTGGCCATGTTTGCCAAAGGCTGGGCCAAGCCTACGTTGACGGAAACCTATGAAGAGGCTGAAGTAGTGGAAGTTGAAAGAGAGAGTATTGAAGACTACCCAGAACAGTCAGGAGAAAAGGGTGCAGGAAGAAAAGCCTTATTGTTTACTAAGCCTAAGGAAGAAAAGTTGCCAGATTTGGAAAATATGGCCAAAATGATGCAAAAACTTTCCAACAAAATCATAGATATGGAGAAAGAAAAGGAAGCACAAAATTTTTATAAGCCATATTATAAGAAAAGAGAGGATAACCATCAGTCTCAACCTCCTCCTCACAATGCTGCATCTATGAATTTAACAGAGGTAGGCTTGGACAATTTTTGCACTTTCCACCAACAGCCACACTCTGAAAAGAATTGTCCTCAATGGATTAATTCGATGACGTTGGTCATGAATCAACTGTTAGATTCTAGATTGATAGAAGAGGGAGAAGAAGAAAGAAAAGATACTTCTACTTCTACTTCCACTAAAGAACAGGAAGAAGAAACCATGGCTTTATGGAATTCTGTCTCGTTATTTGATGCTGACGAAGAAAAGACTCAGGGGTACAAGGACGTTGTGGAAAGCAACGTAGCCACAAGGAGCCAAGGGATGGTTAAAGAAGGCAGTCTTATACTCCCAAAGTTTAAGAGGCTACAGAGAAATGTTAAGAAGAAATTTCAAAATAAATCCTTGGCTGATAAAATTCTAGAATTCACTATTACCAGCCAAAATCCTAGACAGAATGATACAACGGCCAAGCCAAATGAAGATAAGGAGAATGCTGATAGGCCTCAGCCCACGGAACAGCAAATGGATTATGACATTGTGGAGGATTTAAAGAAGATAAAGACGAATGTTCCACTATTCGAGATGTGCAAAGTGCCGCAGAAAAAAGAAAGGCTGTTGAGAGCCCTTGAAGCATCAGATGAGAAGACGCCCACTAACAATCAACCAGAAGAAGAAGAAGAGATTGGAGAGACCAGCAGTGGAGGTAAGTCCAAGCACAAGCATCCACCTTTCCTCCTTAATTTTGAAATATTTAACTACAATGTACATAATTGCTTGGTAGATTCAGGGGCAACTGTTAATGTCATGCCGATATCTGTCTGTAAAAGAATCAATGGGCAGCCTAAGCCATGCCCGTGGAGAGTAGTTCAGTTGGATAGGACAGATGTGAAGGTAATTGGTGAGATGGAAGATGTCCTAGTCCGTCTGGCTTCAAATGATAAAGTATGCTAGGTCATTAATATCGTGGTGGCTGATATACCAGATGCGTATGACCTTATCTTGAGCAGAGATTGGTCAACCAAACTTAATGGATATTTCGCTTCTGATTGGTCACATCTGTGGTTGCCATACAAAGGAAGTCCGAACCAGATTAAGGTTTTGAGGGAGCCTCACATGAAGTACAATGTTACTTGACTTGAGGAGAAGAATGAACATGTGGATTCTGTCTTGGTAAACTATTTTATTGAGTTGGAATAGGGGAATTATCAAGCGAAAGAATCCAACAACACATTTGACACCCAGCCTGATCTCCTTTGATTCTCACAGGCTGATGAGATTGACTGTAAAATAGTAGACATAGCAGTAGGAGTAGATCCATTTTCAGTAGTTAATGATTTTTGGACTTTATTTTTCAATGGCTCTAAGACATTAGAAGGGTCAGGGGCTGGCTGTGTCCTGGATGACCCATAGAAGAATAAACATTTCCTTTCATGTAGATTAGAGTTTGAGTGTACTAATAATACAACTGAGTACGAAGCACTGGTGCAGGGACTAAAGAAAGCGATTGATTTAAAGGTAAGTAATTTAAAAGTTTTTAGAGATTCTGAAATTATTGTGAAACAAATCTGGAATCAGATACATTGTGTTTCTCCTCACTTAAAGGCTTACCAGAATGAGGTATGGGATTACTTAAATGTTTTAATGCATTCAACATTATTTCAATTTCAAGAATTAAAAATGTAGCTGCTGATATGTTGGCCACATCAGCTGCTAGGCTCGTACCCACTAATAATCGATGTTCTGTTGAACTGCTTTTCAGGCCCTCCGTACCAGATATGATCACCAACTTGCGAGTGTTCGACGATGATCAACAAATAATAGAATGCTTGACAAATGATGAGGTCTTTAAAGGATCCATTATAGATGATGAGGAACATCAGGCCAAGATGAAATATGACAATTTCATTCCTAAAGGAGTCAGAACGTTGGAAAAAATGTTTTATTTAAATGAAAAGTTCAGAAGACTAGCCAACGTAAAGACCCACAGCTCATCGCTACAGTTCGAGCTGATAAATTTGGGGACTGAAACGGCTCCTAAGTTCGTGAATCTCGGCAAGTGTTGTTCGCCTGCAGAAAGAGATAGATTCATCAATCTATTTAAACAATATAAAGATGTTTTCACATGGACGTACAAAGATTTGAAAATGTACGACACCAGCATCATCAAGCATGTCGTTCCCATTAAAACAGGCGTCAAGCCATATCAACAACCATTAAGAAAAATGCATCCAAAATTGGAGCCGCTACTTCAGAGTGAAGTGAAGAAATTATTGGATGCTAGAATAATCTTCAGAGTCAGACACTCTGAGTGGGTATCAAATCTAGTACCAGTAAGAAAAAATTCGGGAGAAATCAGGCTCTGCGTGGATTTTAGGAACTTGAATCACGCTTCTGATAAGGATAACTACCCTGTGCCGCCCATGGAGCAATTGCTGCAAATGGTCTCCGGTTCTGAATTGTTTTCATTATTAGACGGTTTCTCTGGCTACAATCAAGTATTGGTAGCCGAAGAAGACAGATTGAAGACAACGTTCATAACCAAATGGGGAACCTTTGCCTACAGAAGAATGCCCTTTGGGCTGATAAATGCTGGAGCAATGTTTCAAAGGGCTATGGACATAGCTTTTAGCGGATTGATTGGCTGAAGTGTTGTAGTGTACCTTGAAGACATTACAATATTCTCGAAGAAAAGAGAAGAGTACGCGTTTCACTTAAAGAAGATTTTCGAACGCTGTCGAAAATATGGCATTTACCTCAATCCTAAAAAGTGTGTGTTCGCTGTCACAGAGGGCAAGTTGCTGGGTCACATAGTTTCAAAGACAGGAATTTCTATTGATCCAGAAAGAATCAAGGCCATTGAGCAAATCCCCTTGCCCCATAATAAGAAAGGGATGCAATCTTTTATGGGAACTATAAATTTTGTTCGAAGGTTCGTGCCTGATTTCGCTCAAACTGTCAAGCCATTGCAGCAGATGGTGAAGCAAAATGCACAGTTCAAGTGGACAGAGAGTGAAAAGACCGCTTTCAACCAAATTAAGACTGCTGTTGCACACACACCCTCCCTGAAAAGCCAAAACTTTGATAAAGACTTTATTCTGTATACATTTGCGTCCGATGATTCACTGGCAGCTGTGCTTACACAAAAGGAAGAAGGGGGGGATGAATTCCCAATATCCTTCATGAGCACTGGTCTGCAAGGGACTGAATTAAACTACCCAGTCATTGATAAGCAAGCTTACGTAGTATTTAAGGCAGTGAAGCAATTAAGGCCTTATATATTAAAAAATCGAACCAAGGTAATAGTCCCCTACCTAGCTGTAAGATCCCTTCTCATACAGAAAGAGTTAGGAGAAAGAAGGGGCAACTGGGTAACAGCTCTTCAAGAGTACGACGTTGAATTCAAGCCAGCTTCTATAGTGAAAGGTCAAGGGTTGTGCAAACTGATGACTAAAAGTGGGAACAATGAAGAACAAGCCTAGGAGGATGAGGCCGAGTTACATGTAATGGATGTATGTCCTTTATTTACAGCTCCCGAGTCTTGGTACAGAGACCTTGTGCATTACCTCCAGGCAGGGCTGTTACCAGAGCATTGGAATTCCAAGCAAAGAAGAGCGCTATGTCTTAAATCAGCATCCTATCAAATTGTTGAAGGAGTGTTGTTCAGAAAGAATTATGACGGGGTTCTTCTTAGATGCCTAGAAAAGGAAGATGCGAAGAAAGTAATGACAGAGTTGCATGACGGGCCTGCTGGGGGACATTATTCAGGAGACACTATTGCCCACAAAATCCTCAGGGCAGGTTATTATTGGCCTACACTCTTCAAAGATGCACATGCACATGTCAGGAGATGTGAGATCTGCCAAAGGTGTGGTGGGAGACAACCTAAAGCAGCAGCACCCCTAAAGCCTGTGATGATCACGGAACCATTTGAGCAATGGGGACTGGATATTATTGGAGAAATAAAACCAAATTCTTCCCTCCAACACAAATACATTCTAACCGTGACTGATTATTTCACTCGCTTGGTCGAAGCTATCCCGCTGCACAAGATAAATGAAGACGAAGTCATCAGCTTTCTGCAAGATCATATCATGACCAGGTTTGGAGTTCCAATTTCGTTAGTTTTTGATAATGCTAAATAATTTTCATCAATTAAATTAACTACTTTTGCTCATGATAAAGGGATAAAATTGCATTATTCTGCTAACTTCTATCCACAAGGGAATGGCTTGGTTGAATCCTCTAATAAAAATCTGATTAGAATCCTAAAGAAGACTGTAATAGAAAACCAAAGGAGTTGGCACTCAGCACTACCAAACACCCTGTGGGCCGATAGAGTCACCCCCAAGTCTGCAATAGGAGTGTCACCTTATACCCTTGTGTATGGGAAAAAAGCCATTCTTCCACCCAACATCATGTTGCCGTCTTCTATTTTAGCCCAAGAGTCTAGTGGGTCGGAGAATGAAGTTTTACAGATGAGGATATGCAACCTTCTGAAAGCAGAAGAGGCTAGATCTAAAGCCAGAGAACGCTTTAAGCAGCAACAGGAGTTAGTAAAGAGGTGGTTCGACAAACATAAAGTTGGAACAAAATACTTTGAAGTAGGAGACTTAGTCCTCAAATGGGATCACCCCCATGATGAGAAAGGAAAGCACACTAAATTCCAGCAATTATGGGTAGGCCCTTTTCAGATTGCAGCAAAGCTTGGCCCCTCCACTTACAAGTTGCAGGATCTTCAGGGGTGGGAAGAGAACTTACCAGTGAATGGTTTGGTTCTCAAGCCTTATTTTTCTTGAGTTTCTTTAGTTCTTCTGTTTGTATATAAATGAGCTGTTTAGTTGTCTTTTGAGTCATGTTTTCCAGTTTGTTTTAATTTTGAAGTTTTCTTGGTTTTAATAAAGGGAATAAACTTGGTTGCGTGGAGAACATTAAATGTTTGGGAATGATAAACATTCTTGGGTTTTAGATTGTGTGCTGCTAAAAGAACTTCTTCCAGTTTAGCAGTTTCCTCAAATAATTTTGGTGTGCGTTGAAGTCCTGCTTAAACCTTGTAAAATAAACCAGATTTGGAGAGTCTAGAGTACTATGTTCAGGCTCCATCCACGTCACATTTAAAATGTCCGAAGGGGCGATAGCAAAAGGATCCATGGAAAAGAGCAAGGTGAATAGTATATTAAATATAAATGATCCCATGCCAAGAAGAGAATGCCAAAAGGTAAATGAAAGTCAAAAAACTCCTATGAAAAACATCATACATCAGAGCAAATGCTGAATCATAAGTACCAAATTGTCGAAAGATCCTCTCCATCCGTGAGCTTAAACTTGAAGTACATCACTCACACAAAAGGACACTATGGGATAGAGGATCCTGAATTAAAATTCAATAAGAAAGGCATGCAGGAGGGCTCATATGAACAGGGACAAAAGTATAAAAGTACAAAAGGTGCTAAAATAGCATGGGAATGAGGAACAAACGAATATTTCTGTTTACCATATGCTACAATCCTATGGTGTCCAAAGCTATCAGCCACCTGAGGACAGAAGTAATAATGAAACTCATTCTCTGGCCTCAACAGAGTTATCTGGACTTGAAAATCTTGGTTTACACTCTCCCAAATTGGACTATCATCAATGATTAAGGGTACACACTCATGTCATTTGAGAAATCCGGATAGCTGGAAGAATTAAATAGATGCATTTTCTATTAAACAGTCTGCTACTCAAAGATTAATTGCCCAGAGATCTAGGTTCACCAGGTAATCGCCAGTTGTTGCTGCTGCAACTTTTCTCCCCAAATCTCTTAAATTTTGGGCCCCTCCTCATAACTAAATATCGCTTCAGGTTGTTTCATCCTTGATGTTTCTTTGGTCATGCTTTAAGTCTGGATGTTTTGAACAATTTATATACAGCCTATTCCCAGAATTTGTTTGTGCTTGAATTTTGCAGCGGGTCGCATAGTTGGGTTTAGTTTTGCCAATTGTCTTTGATGGGCCGTCGTTTTGAAAATGAAATGGACCTTGACTGTTGTTGAGTTTTAAAGGCTTTGAACACTTAATCTTTTCTGTTAAATCGGTTGCTTTTGTTCTTTTTCCCTCCGCTGTTGCGGCTCCCAAAGTGGTTTGGCGTCCGAAGTCCAAATCGCTCCGACGTCCAATTCGTATTTATCTTCAATCGCTTGCCCGTAGCTTTTACCCTTCCGCTGTTGCAGCTGGGAAAGCTATTGAGCTTCTGATTCGAATGTCTTCCGATGTCTAACTAAGCCCTCTCCCACCCGCGTTTTGCTTATGTTTTCAGTATTTCTCCTTCCGCCGTTGCGGCTGGGAAAGTCCTTTAGCCTCCGAAGCGTAAAGCCGTCTGATTTTCGACTGAGGGTTTTTCTCCCGCCCGCGTTTCACATCATTTTAGTGCTTGTCTTTCCACCGTTACAGCTGGGAAATCCATTTGGCATCCGACGTCAAAGTCACCTGATCTCCGATGGAGTTTTCCTGCCCACAGCTTTGAATCGCGCCTCATAGTCTTTTTCTTCCTGCGGTTGCGGCTGAGCCAAGACTTTGACTTCCGATCTCAGTATCCTTCTGACTTCCGCCGGGGTGCACCAGGCCATTTGTTTTTGTGGAGTAGTCGTTTCAGTTTGTATAATCTGCCGCTCTGTTTCATAACACAGTCCCAAATGGATAATACACGTGGATTAATTGCAGGTCTGCATAAGGAGCCGATGCGTGAAGACGTAGAAGAACAATTTGGTAAAAAATCGAAACGACATCGACCAGATCACTGAAAGGGCCCTTGAGGCAGAAGACAAAGTCAATAATGCTAAAGGCACGAACCTGACTGCTGGTCTGTTACTAAAAGAATCATGAGTGCATACAGACAACTCGGAAGAATACGAAACGCTGGGGAGACCGAAAGGTCATGCGTTGGGGGAAACCCAAATGATTTACTGTTTTGTTTAAATACTGGAAAGTGAGAGGTGACGGGGGCTTTTTCCATGAAAAAATTTGTAAACTCTTTTGCTTGTAAGAGGAACTACTTCATTTTACAGTCAGAAAGTGCAAATTTTTCCTGCTAGAGAGAGCGAAATGTGGAATGTATCAATGCGACTAAATAAATAAGGTTAAAGAGGAACTATTTCGTTTTCAGCTGTGTTTCATTTACTGTGAGAGTATTTAACTTCCTGAACCTATGTTCTTGTTGAATGTTCTTCAATATCTTTTGGGATGTTTTCCACTGTGAGTAATAAATGTTGTTCATAAAATAATTTGGCTATCTGGTTGTTTAAATATCTGTAATTGTTCGTGTGTCTTGAAAGAAGTGTCAGCTAACTGTAACTCTTCATAATGCATGTACACAATGTATTACTCACTTACAAATGACAATCCTGCTCCCTAGGGATAGTTTAGGTAGTTAGTTTATTTTCTTGTTGTATGTGATTTAGTTGCTAGTGAGTCTAAGACAAGAGGTAAGAACCTGCGCATCACATTGTGACTGCTCCTTGCATCTTATCGCCCTGCATGGTTAATTAGACACTTGCATATCATACATTAAGTCAAAAAATACCAAAAAATACACGGTGGACCGGGCCGCAACTGGTAAAGCCTCTGTTTTTTGTTACTTTGACCTACGGTAGCCGGACCGCAAACCGGACGGATTCCCTATACCAAATAGTCAACGGGCTAGTTGGGAACGTTGATTGGGGAGAATCCCTTACTGTTGTTGCCTACGAATTTCGGGGCCTCAACAGGCCAGTAAAAATAATTTTGGAGGATAACAAGAGTCTTTGCTACTCCAAAATGTCCCACAGTCTTGCTGTAATGCGCTTCCCAAATGAGCTGCTGTTAATGCTCACCGGTCGATCCACAAAGTTGTCCAAGCTTGTATAGCAAGGTGTATTTTAAGAAGTGGTTGGTAGTAGACAATGTATCGGTCTAAATTTGTCGATAAATTACAGAGAATTCATAGTCTACTGAATACAATTGCGACCAAGTGGTGGTATCGTAACCCTGCATACTCACCACTGTAGAAAGTAGAGTAATGGGTGGTCATATGACACAAATGGATGTCGCATTGGATTTACCTTTTCGATACTTAATTACCAACTGTAATTGTTGTAGGTAATTAATCCACTTGAGTTGTTGAGTTGTTTGTAATTTTGAATAGGACAGGGTGAACTATAAGGGCATGTGGTCAGTAAGGACGCCTATTTCCTTACCAAGGATGTAATGTCTCCATTTCTTAAGATCTTGCACAATGGGATACAATTATTTTTCATACGTCGAATACCTTCTAATAGTGTCGTTGAAAGTTTTGGAATGAAAAGTACTTGGGTGACCAGACTGAGTGATCATTGCTCCTAAATCATATTCCAATGCATCCATCTCAATCTCAAAAGGATGCAAATAAGGTAACACAAGTATCGGTGCAGTACAAAGATTGTTTTTGAGTTGCTCAAAAGCTTGTTGTTGTGTTAGTGTCCATTTGAAGGCAGTTTTCCCATTTCCCTTAGTCAACTGATTTAAGGGATATGCTATGTGACTGAAGTCGAGTATGAACCGTCGATAAAAATTCACCAAACCAATAAAAATTCTTATTTCATGAATGTTTTTAGGAATGGGCCAATCTTTGAGGTTCTGTACTTTTTCTGGGTCGATGTGAATGCCTATAGAGTCAATTACATACCCTAAATATTTGATGTTGTTCATCACAAATGAGCATTTGTCCATGTTCAGGTATAGTCAATGTTGATGGAGAGTGGTGAAGACTTGTTGAAGTTGTCTGATATGTTCTTCCCATGATAGACTGAAAATCAAGATATTGTCGAGATAGACAATGACACACTTTTCAATGAAAGGTCGTATAATGTCATCCATTTATTGCATGAAGGTCACAAGTGCATTAGTTAAGTTGAAAGGCATGTATAACCATTCAAACAACCCTTCCTTAATTTTGAAAGCAATTTTCCATACATTGGTGGACTCGATAGGAATCTGATGGTATCCTGACTTGAGGTTGAGCTTCGTAAAGAACTTAGCACCTTTCAGATAATCAATGAGTTTGTCTATCCTTGGAAGAGGGTATGTATTCTTTACCGAAATTTTGTTGAGATCCCGATAGTCAATGCACATGTGACACGTCTTGTCTTTCTTTGGAACAAGGATGAATGGACTTCCACAAGGAGAGGAGCCGGGTCAGATGTGACCTTTGTTGACGAAATATTGAATTTTTCTGTGTATCTCTTTGTTCTCAGGAATTGATCTTCTGTAAATAGATGTGTTAGGTAATGAAGAACCAAGAGCAAGTTCAATGGAGTGTTTTACCTAGAAATGTAGAGGTACTCCATTTGGATATTGAAATACATTTTGGTATTCCTCAAGAATGTGGTTGATCTATTGCTATTGTTGGGATCTTCGTTGGTCAATGAGTTGATTGGTTACTTCAGTCTTCCTAGAATGGGAAAGATTTATCATAATCAATGCGAGTTTTTGAGCATGGTTGATAAGCTTCTTTGTTTGTTTGGAAGATATCATTGCAACCGTTGGTGTAGGTTGTCAGTCTGATATGCCATACCACTGGTTCTGAATTTTGACAATCACCTTCTAAGGTTGTGACTGATAACTTTGATGTTGATCCCATAGGTAAGGTTTCCTAAACAGGGCGTTGGTGATGGAAAGCGGTGCCACGTCACATAGTACTTCATCTTCAAAATACTTAATCAAGTAGGTGGGTCTACATTGTAGGGTGATCCTTAGTTCTCGTCCATCCTTCATCCAACCGATATTGTAAGTTTGAGGATGTGTAGTGGTGACACGACCAATTTTATCCACAAGATATTCATAAATGAAGTTCTTCTATCTACCATTATCCACAATCAGATGCACTAACGAATTGTTTTGAACCCATATATGTGTATGGAACAAGCGTTCTCGTTCCTCCTCTTCGACGATAGTCAAGACGGTTGAAGTGGTTGATCTTAATGTCAAAAGTGTCAATGCTTCTGGGTCAAATTCTACCAGGATTTTATCGGACAAGTCAGATGTTGACAATTTTGCTAAAAATGTCTTCCAAACTTTGCATTCTGATGTATCATGCCATGATGAATTGTGATAATCACACCATTTCCCAGTAAGTGGTTGCTTTCTGTGTTCACTTTTTTCTTTATGAGAGTTCTTCTCGTGATAGTATGGATTTGGTGGAGTTGATTGATAAGGGTAGCTTGACTTGTCGGAGTCGAATGGTGACTTCTTGTTAGATGTTCGACTTGTCGGAGTTAGATGGTGACTTCTTGTCAGATGTTCGACCTGTCGGCTTTGTCGTGAAATGTGCTTTTCCTTTTTGTTTAGCTTCAAGCTTCCCAATGTAGTGGAATCCATACGAAAGCATACTGACAATCAAAAAATGCATCTCTTTCTGAATGTATGGGGGTAATCCATTGATGTACTTCTGGACAAGCAATTTCTCTTCTTCTTGGATTCCAAGTCTATCCATGAGTCGATAGAACTTGTCAGTGTAACTCTGCGCAAACCATTTCCTTAGCTGCTGCCACTTCTTATACTATTGTTCAATGTATTTGGGCGGGTAGAACTCCTTTCAGATGTACTCGACAAATTTATCCCATGTGTCTATGGGGTCCCCTTCTCGTTCCATCTTTGTCGATATATTCTCCCACCAACAACGCACAAAGGTTGACATCTTTAAGGATGCAATGGAGATATTTTTAGCTTCTGAGAGTTGATTCATAGAGTAATATGATTCTAGTTGTTGTACCCAATTGTCTACATATTCCACGTCAATATTGCGTTCAAGATTCGGTATGTCCAAATTCATTTGTGCTTTGAATGGAATGATTTTTTCAGAGTGCGATCTCGTTGAGGATCCTCTGGATGTCGAATAAAATCATGTGAGAATCTTGTTGAACTGGGTGAACATTTTGGTTCTCTATTGAGCCGATGCCTTCTCTATAAGTTGCTCTATCTTGTTATTTGCATATCTATTGTCTGTTTATTTAGCCATATTCTTTGAAGTCGAAGGTAGTGTCTGCTTGAATTGCTGAGTTTGCGAGTGTGTATGAACATGCATAAGTCAAGTAAATTCGATAGAAGTGTCTACACAATTTAAGATTTGAATCTTCTTTGATACCAATGATTCAGGTGCCCAAGTGCACATCGAAAGACAATAGTTTAATTGAATGAATTGAGCATTGTTATGGTAGAAGCATATTAAAATAAGAAAAGAAGGAAATACACTACACATACATAAAGTATACACACAGAAAAAATGAAAGAATACAAACCAATCTCTACTGTTCTATTACTGCTCTATTATTGCTCTATTACTTGCTTGTATATTACAATAGTGTACATACTTATATAGAATGTTGAGACGCTTGGGTAAAAGCCTATTACATTTAGTTACAAATAAGTTAGAACGGTTCAAAAGTTCAAACGTTACATATGACTGGAATATAGAGAGACAGTCTATCGTAGTTAAGTCAATATGTTGGATTCGATGATGCATGTCGAGATACAGAACCTGTCGAGGTTGTGTCAAGGTTCATACTTGTGGAATTCGATGTTGAACCTGTCAAAGTTGACAAACATGCCAACTGATGGGTGGGTGAAAGAATCTCACTCAGTGATGGCAGTCTCTTCCATGTCCCCACACAACACAAGGAAGGAATTTCCCTTCACTACTTTATAGTTCCATTAGGAAATCCAATGCTTATAGTGCTTCTAGCGTGTGTAGAAAGAGTCCAAGCTATTGTACTCCTTAGAGAAATCCATGTAGAATAAAATAATATCTTTTCAAGCATTTGATGAGAAACAAATAACAATAGGTAGAATGGTTCATATCCTTCTTTGCCTCTAGGTTCTCTTACAACCATCCTCTTCACTTAACACCCACAAATTCGACTTTCTAGTGCTTATTTTTGGTTATTCTTCCCAATCTAGTCACTTGGAATTGGTTTCTGCAACATGAAGCTATGTAGAGATTCCCTTTTTCCTACCCCCCAACTTTTCATAACTCACCTTGGAAAATGAAGGATAAAATCTAATGAAGATGAAAGTATTGAAGACAAGACAATTGACATAACTTTTGACCATATGCTAAAGTACTCTTACATTTTGTCATAAAAGTATATTCATCCCATGCTTCCATAATTACATGAGAAGACTTTCCCCATCAACCTCACATAACATTCAATAATTCAAAATAGGTAAATGGATCATTTAAGGCACATGGCACCAATTAGGTGAGTTCTAAATCAAACAATTGGAAACATAGGATTACTCTCCCATAGGCCTCCTTTCTTATCTCCTTCTTGTGGATTCAGAGCCCCTCTTTAGTTCTCCTTACACATCCATCTTGGACCATCTTTATCATTTTATAACATAATATTTACCTAGATTTTACATCATCATGACAACCCAACCACATGGTATAGATAGATAAATTTATATCATACATTCATAGCCATTCATTAGTCGGGCCTTGGCCTTGAGCTCTGAAGTAGTAATCCATACTAGCACATTTACATCATTTTACATAATCTAATTGAATAGATTACAAGGGTCAATCTTGGGTTATTACAAAAGTTTCAAAAGATGCATCAGACAAGAATCACAATCATTATATGAATCCTTTTGAGAACTATATATATATATAATTTTAGTATGCTTAGTTATGGTCATATTCATACGAATTCAAATTTATACCCCTATCTTTGTTCATAGGAATTCTATTTATGCAAATAAAATAAAATGATTTTCTTTAAGTTTTAGCAGAAAACTTAGTGCCATTGGGAATCACCAAAATATTATTGTTAGGATATTAATTTTAGGAAAATAATCTATCCATTCTCTTAATATGTGTTTCCAACCTCTTGACTAATCATGTTGTGCAATGTCTACTAGGAATAGATTTTTTTCTCTCATGAGATGTAAATTGGAAATACACACAATTGTTCAAGGAAATGACCATGTTTTTTCTCCTCTAGTATGATAGGATTTCTCAACACTACATTAATGCCTATCAAGACACACTACGCTTGCACCCAACAATTTTTTGATTGAGAAGGTAATATATATGGCACCATTGACATCATATTCGATAATGTAGCTACAATGTTCTAGATCCACAACATACTAGTGAGTAAGGGGAATTGAGGATGTGTTTTTATCACCATACATGATAGAATTGGAAACAACCTAACCCAATAAAAACATCTTCTTCTTTATGGAAATTTATAAGCATCCCCTAGTAACGCACCAAATACAACAAGTTTTAGGATCTATATCTTGCAACTTGATAAATTGTATTTAATACAACAATGTTGGGTGCATAATACTATCCTTTGTCAATCCACTTGTGTAGAGTGATCTTGGTGGATATTCTTGATGGATGAGAATTTGACTCTCACCTAACGTGGGAGACCATGGAATTAAGACTGTTGCTAACTTTCATTCAAACATACTTAGCCAATAAAATATTTCCATTAGTTTTGTACAAGTGGTCTGTAAATTTTGCATTAAAGATGCTTTACTATGGAGAGTATGTGAACACTAGCCATAGTGCTAGAGATTAACCTATGCATCCACATATTGGAAAGGTTTCCTTGAGACCACTAGTAGCATAATGATGGCACACTAGAGAGTTCTTGTACCATCCACACCATAGGATAACCTATGGCAAGGGCAATATGGATGTGGTCTTGAATGTTACCACTGCATTTGAGCATGCTCATGGAATTATGGCCAATTTGCATGTGTTTAGGTTTACTAAGATTTGATTTCAGTTAAATGTTTTAGTTATGATCACATCACATCTCTTGTAAAATTTTAATTTTGATATAGGGTGTGCCTCAAAATTCCATATTTTTGGTAATTTATGTTGAAATTCTTTGAAATAACATATAATCAAATTTACAATTGATATAATATTTTTAGAAAAGGGGCCATAACCCATGGGAATATTTACACCATATAATTAACTCTCACTATGAAGGAACTAAAATTCATGGTGGAATTTTGATGGCATTCTCACCCAAAATTTTTTCAGCCAGTGGGACAATTTGAATGCTCTTTATCCATTCACCTCCAATTAACCCATACACAATTCATATTAAAAAATTAATGGTTTCCTTGTGTTACCCCTTAAGTTGTATGATTCCTTAATCCACATTAATGACCCTACAATGTTGTATTAATACCCATTTTTTACTTCTCTTGATTCCAAGTTTATTCATTATGGAACATATTTTGAGGCATTACTTCACACATTTGGAGGCATGGTAGTGTGTGTGGCTTGTTGTAACCTTTTGGAGGTTTTATCTGCAAGGTTTCATGCATATTTGTTTTACTTGAGGGGAAATCACACATCTCCCTAAGAATAGTCACATATTTTGAGTCATGACGAATCATTAGAGCATGGACCATGGGAAGATGAGGATGGAAGCCTCCTGTTACCATTGTCCATTAACACTTTTAGTAGCCTACTTTGAAAACAACCTTATTTACCTTGAGGATCATTTGGTCTATTGACATATTATTTACCACTTCGTTGCATTCACATAGACTATAACACATAATTTATGTGGAATTCCCATCACATAAAGGGTTCCAAGGTAATTTAGCATGTGGTTTGAGGGTTTTCACATGTATTTGTTGAACCCTTAGGTTGTCATTTTTGTCATTGATGTCAAAAGGAAAAATGAACATGATCTACATGATATCAAAGAATAAACACCAAATATGATGTAACATAAGTGCATGAAGTCTTTCTAGAAAGTGTGAAGATCCCAGTACAACATGGGATATATGTATTCTTATAATAACCTTGGAAAGGAAGAATAAGATTTAAGACTTGTATCTGCGCAAATAGCGCTATGATACGTGACTTGTGTAATAGATTAGAAGAAGAACATGGAAGTCAAGGATGTGCACAAATACCTCTAAGATATGAACTTGTGTGTGGAAAACCCACAAAGAAAATGACATATGTGCGTACAATCCCACAATGATTGAATTATGAAAATATGTACACTGACGCACAGGACAATTTGATCAAGAAGTGAACAAGTTGGGGTGTCATTCAAGTAAAAGGAGTTTCAACTTGCGGACACATCTCTTCTACAAGAAATAATATAAATAAGCAAGAAATAGATGTCTTTATGTAAGGCTGTGAAGTGAAGAATTGAAGATAATCTGTTTGTGCAAGATTTGAAATTCTTTGGGGTATCAATGGCTCATTGATCGCAAAAGGAGATTTTTATAGTAGAGCTGAATTGTACAGTTCAGTAGATGGATGAATAACAATAAGAGAGCAAAGTAAAAAGATATCTGGAATCAGGATGTGTGAAATTTTTACTCATTAAATGACACATACAATAGAATCACAAAATTGATTGAGTGTGTAGATGCACAGATATCTAAATGCATATCATAGATTGTGAAAGTAATTCGATATTCGCATATATATGAAGATTGCATGAGAGATTGATCACATATATTGTCACACATCTTAGATAAGGTAACTAGTTGTTTTGACATAGATAATAAAAGGAAAGACACCGAATAGAATAACCATATTAATTGTATTTTTTCAAATCTCACATCGCAATAAAGTTAAGGTGCATATTTAGTTATTTGATACACAACTATTTTCTTTATCAGGGAGGCAAGAATGGGAAAGGAATAGGGAGTCAGAGCTTCCTTCCAGTAGGTGCTGGTAAATTTTTTTAGGGAGGTAAGATGGGGCAAGGAAGAGGGAGTTATAGCTCCTTCCAGCCGCAGCTGGTAAAAATATTAGGGGGTTGAAGCCTCATTCCAGTCGAAGTTGGTAAACATAATTAGGGAGTTGGAGCTTCCTTCCAGTCATAACAGGTGAAACAATTAGGGGGTTGGAGACTCCTTCTAGTTGGATCTGGTAAATATAATTTGGGAGTTGGTGCTTCCATTTAGTGGAAGTTGAAGAAACCAGTGGAGATCACAGTGTTTGTAGGTTGGTTCATGGTTACTATAAGTCAGAGATTGTACAGTAGAGATAGACATCTATTTAGGTTGGTTCCTAAAGTTCACAAGTTGGTGCTTGTGCAGATCAAAGTATGTACATGTCGATGCTTGTAGTCAACATGTTATTACTTTTGGATCAAGTTTGCGCTTGAGTGATTTTGTGCTCATGATTGGATATTTTTTTTTCTCCCATTAATTTAATAATTCATTTTTATATATAGATATAGATATACAATTATTTTTCATATATTTGTGTGTTGTTGTGTTATTATTGTTTCTGTTGAAAAATTTTAAGTGGCGAAAATTTGTTAAAGTGAAATAATTTGCGCCATATACTTATTCATCCCCCCCTCTTAGTATGTAATTATAAATCCAACAATTGGTATCAGAGAAGGTGTCTTCAGTCACAACTTCACCATTGTAAAATTATGGATTTAAAAGAAGTATCATGATTACGAGGAAATAATTGTTTGGAAAATATCTCGATCATAGAAGCAAGAAATATCATTCTTACTCAAAGAAATACTATAGAATATGTCAAAACGATTACGAATGACATCATGAAAAAATTGAAAATTAAAGAATAAGAATGAAAGGCACCGACAACATTCTTCACTAGTCAATTATAAGAAATGGATAAAACCTGTCAGACTGAGAGATTAGATCGACACTTTGGAAAATAAGCTTGAACAATCAATAACAAAAAATCAAAAACTATACAAAGAAATCACACTTCTAAAAAGGAAAATGGAATATATTGAGCAAGAAAAGAATAAAGAAGCTTCTAGATCAAATGAAGTGATTTTGTCATTAAAGGACCAGCTCCAAAATTTTTAGAATCAAAGTGATGAAACCTATAGATTAATCAATGAGCATGAGAATCAATTCCAATCTAAATAACTAAATACCATCACTCTCAAAGAAGAAAATTCAGAATATAAGAATCTGCTTGATGAACATAAGAAACATTTATGGGAAAATGAGTAAGAAATTGAAAGATTGAAAACTAAACTCAAGACAAATGACAAGTTATCCTAAAGTAAAGAGGTACTAAATGAAATCCTAAGAGATCAACGTTCACCCCTAAACAATTGGATAAAGGATATAATGATGGCATTGATAAAAGGGAATATGTACTAAAAGACAAACATAGTTGAGTTTGTGCAAAAATGTACTATGATAGAAATGCACAAGAACTAGACATACTAGAAATGCTTGTAATATTACAATATGTTACAAGTGCAACAAAATTGGTCACAAAGATCAAATATGTGAAGAAAATAAAGTCCCATAAATTTTGGAGAAAGAAGACAATTGGGGATTCTAAACCCATTTTGTACAAAAGAAATACTTCATAAGATCAAAAAAGGAAAAAATGTATGATGTATTGAAGAAGGAAGAACAATAGGCTAGAAATGGTCAGATATTTTCAAATGAATAAAGATATGAGAAGTTTGGATGATCAATCCCCCCTTCATCTCTACACTAATTCTCAGATGCATGAATATGTTGCAGTCAAATCTATGCGCATAAGGATAATGAGACAAGAAGTAAAGAATTTATGAATTAATGAAGTAATGTTCGTAGTGGTAATAAATTACTGGGAAGAATTAACATTAAATGAAAACAGGTGATTAACTAAATCTAGAACAAATCAACCAAATATTGAGAAAATTGAAACATTTAGTTTTCAAAAAATGGACCAAGTCTAGGTAAACTCTATAAATAATAGAGTGCATTAATGATGTGAGAAGGTAGGGAAATATTTCTAAAGTGAATATTTCTAGTCTGAATGCTCATCCGTGTCTACATATATCTTTCTATAGTAAATATGCGTGAGGAATTAATTGAACCTTGGAAGCCATGACACCTAAGAGACAATGAAGATCAAAGAAGCTGTTAGTAGATGTGCTGAAAGAACATGTACTAAATCTCAGTACTTATTCATCAAATCCCGTCAAGGTTCCTCGTGACTACATTCCCTCTAGAAAACCCGATGCACCATACGTGAATCTTCCCAATGATGAAGATTTAGAAGTACCAACACGAAAGGCCTTTGAAGGCATATTACTTGAAGAAGATATGTACAAACAAATATACAAGTTCACCTTTGCATATTATGATCCTACTGATTCTAAAAGGTTTCCTGGTCTTGATTAAGATAAGTACATGGATAACAAAGTTATATGTTGGGCCTAGGGGTAGTAGAGTAGAATTCATCCATAATTCTGCCCAAGAATGGAGAAGAGTTAAAAGAGAAGAGGAAGGAGCTACACCAGAGGAAGCAACATAAAGGAGAAGGGGAAGGATGCTACGATAGAGGAAGCAAAAGAGAAGAATAAGAAGAGGAGAAGGCATTGGAAGAGGAAGCTTCTAGATAAGTAAGCCACAAAAGAAGGATAGAATGTGACAGGAGATGGTATGACATAATATCAGCAAGAGAAGGCATGCAAATGACATAACGACTAGAAAACGACAACACGAAATAATGATGAGAAAGCGATAGGACTTAACGATCATGGGTACGAGCTCGGCTGGAGCTGGCAGAAACAACACATGTGAAGGGATATTTGTAAGTTAGGCTGGTAGTGCCTCCCGTTATGTGTTGCTAGAATAGGAAATACAACCCTTTGGATGGATATAGTAAGTTGGCTGAGATAGTGACATAAAAGGAGTCTGTAATGAGTCTGTATCGAGTCAGTATTGAGTTTATATCAGGTATGTATGGAATCTGTATCGAGTCTGTAATAGGGATATAAATGAAGGAACCCAAGATGTATGTGGGTTAGACTCTTAGTAAGACTATTGAGCTAGACTAGAATTAGGTGTTCATGATTAGAGATTGATGAACTAGGATCTCGAGCTAGACTTAGTAGGTGTTATTGGTTAATGGCTATGTATCACTGAATGCATTAGAGTGAAGAATATGCAGCTAAGTGCGAAGATGAGTAGGGAAGGTTGAGTCGATTTAGGATGTGTGCTGATCGCTAGTAGAAGTAGAGTAGAAAGAGAAAAGAGAGAATATCAGAGAAAATGAGAGGGAGAAACAGTCTATAAATTTAGAGAATAATATATTGAGCATAGTTTGCAACTTAGTGTGCAGACGAAAGGTGCATCTATTTCTTCATTCCAGATGAAGAGCACCTTGTGGTTTTCACCCAGATGGGTTTCCACATTATATTTTGTGTATATGTGTGAATGCTGAAAGTAGCTTAGATACATGTGTGATTATTGTAGTGAATGAATGACTATATATTTGTTTGCAAATGGATAGATGTATGATGACCGCTTTGTATTACTGGATATGATTATGCTGTATGTATGTTTTTAATTTACTAAAG
Organism: Pseudotsuga menziesii; assembly: GCA_001517045.1. NCBI lineage: Eukaryota > Viridiplantae > Streptophyta > Pinopsida > Pinales > Pinaceae > Pseudotsuga > Pseudotsuga menziesii. The sequence continues at coordinate 132,813 of LPNX010791012.1, forward strand.
TTGCATAAGGAAAGTTTGGGTCGTATCTTAGCTGATGAAGCACAATAAATACAAGTAATCCACCCCCAGAATTCATTAGAATCCTTGGCACAGACCCAAGGTACTAAAACACCCTCCTAGACAACTGCAGAAACCTAGTTCTGGCAGTTACCCATCAAGAGAGATATATTAGGTGAGATGACATCTGTGGTGTAGGTGCTTCAGGCTGAGCTCTGCTCTATTAGTCTGATATCTAGGGCTTTGTTGTGCTGAGCATAAGGGATTGAACCTGGGTCGGGATCCCTAGGGATAAGGACAGAGAGACATAATAATATAACAAATGGTTCCATTTCTAGAACCTGTCGGTCTGAATGAATGTTCGGATAGCGACAAGAAGAAACAAAGGCCAACGTCATCACCATCATCACTCTAAACATATGAAAATATAAGAGGTGATGATGATTCCAAGAAAAAGTTGAACTGACACACTCCAATGAATCATAGGTAAGATGTTGATAGGATGGCAGAACGCACCAACACTAAAGCAAAGAAAAAAACTGACCAGAATCTAGACTGGGAAACTATTGCAAGCTCTAAGGATTATCTAGATGTTGCATACTCATTCACAAACAACGCTGAGGAAGATTCTGAAGGGAGGAAAAAAAAATTGGGATGATCCCATCTTGTCCATCCTACTACTTTGAACATTAACTACATCTAATAATTATGAAGAGTGACAATAGCTATAGAAGTTATAAAAACTACAGTAAGCAACAAAAATGGAAGGAACATAAATCCATCCTGTACATCAGAAGGTGTGGGAAGTAGTGTCATCAGTAGAGAAAGTCATGTCGAAGCACATTAGTTTCGACCTAGTGGAGCAAATGTAGAAAACATAGGAAGAAGTGCGCACAGAGGCAGATAAAGTGGTGAATCGTGGAGGATTTTCATAACAAAATAAGGGCAAGTCAGTACATGGAGAAATAGCTTTGCGTGGATTGGGACGAGCCATAGGTGAGTATTGGGGGCCTGCTCGGCCTAGGGATAGTAGAGTAGAATTCATGCAGAATTCTACCTAAGTATGGATAAGAGTTAAAAGAGAAGAGGAAGGAGCTACGACAGAGGAAGAAACATAAAGGAGAAGGGGAAGGATGCTACAACTGAGTAAGCAAAAGAGAAGAAGAAGAAGAAGATGAGAAGGCACTGGAAGAGGAAGCCGCGCTAGATAAGTAAGCCATGAAAGAAGGATAGAATGTGACACGAGATGGTATAACATAATATCAACATGAGAAGGTGTGCAAATAGCATAACGACTGGAAAACAACAACAAGGAATAATGTAGAGAAAATGGTAGACCTTAATGATCGTGGGTACGAGCTCGGTTGGAGATGGAAGAAACTACACGTGTGAAGGAATATTTGTAATTCAGGCTGATAGCGCCTCCCATTATGTGTTTCTAGAATAGTGAAAGACAACCTGTTGGCTGGATATAGTAAGTCGACTGAGATAGAGACATAAAAGGATTCTGTAATGAGTCTGTAACAAGTCGGTATTGACTTTGTATCAAGTATGTATGGAATCCATATCGAGTCTGTAATAGGGCTATAAAAGAAGAAACCCAATTTTTATGTGGGTTAGACTCTTAATAAGATTCTTGAGCTAGACTAGAATTAGGATTTTGTGATTAGAGATTGACGGACTAGGATCTCGAGCTAGACTTAGTAGGTGTTACTGGTTAATGGATCTGTATCACTGAGTGCATCAGAGTGAAGGATCTGTAGCTGAGTACATAGATGAGTAGGGAAGGTTGATTCGACCCAAGCTGTGTGTGGATTGTTAGTAGAAGTAGAGTAGAAAGAGAAAAGAGAGAAGATCAGAGAGCATGAGAGGGAGAAATAGTCTATAAAGTTGGAGAAGAATATATTGACTAGAGTCTACAACTTAGTGCACAGACAAAAGGTGCATATATTTCCTCATTCTAGATGAAGATCAACTTGTGGTTTTCTCCCAGATAGGTTTTCATGTTATATTCTGTGTACATGTGTGAATGCTGAAAGTAGCTTAGATATATGTGTGATTATTGTAGTGAATGAATGACTGTAGATTTGTTTACAAATGGATAGATGTATGATGGCCTCTTTGTATTACTGGATATGATTACGCTACATGTCTGATGTTTATTTACTAAAGTTTCATAAGGAAAGGTTGGGTCACAACTTAGCTACTGAAGCACAGTAAATACAAGTAATCCACCCCCGAACTTCATTGGAAGCCTTGGTGCAGAGACAAGGTACTAAAACACCCTCCCACACAACTATAGAAACCTGGTTCTGGTAGTTATCCATCAAGAGAGATATCTTGGGTGAGACGACATCTGTGGCGCAGGTGCTATCGACTGAGCTCTTCTCTATTGAGCCAATATCTCGGGCTTTGTTGTGCTGAGCAGAAGGGACTGAACTTGGGTCAGGATCCCTAGGGATAGGGAAAGAGATATAGAATAAACCAACACCATCCAAGAGCCCAAGTAATGAATAGTAATGTAGGTCCAAACTTAGGCGAATAGGTTGTAAAAAACAAGGATATTAAACTTGTTTGAAATCCCTTATTTTAGAAACCCCACAAGTGAAGCTTGTGTAAAAATGTTATTTTCACAAATACATGGTAGGTACTTATGGATGAACAGGCCAATCCCATAGATTCCAAATTGATCGAAGCAATCACCAGAATACCAGCCATTGGGGAACATGTAAGTCTTCTTATGAACATAAGTAAAGAGAAATCTCTTGGAAAGAAGATGGCTGAGAAATAAGGAACTAAGCAAGCTATCAAAGGATTCTCGTTTGCAAAAATCAAGGATGAAGCTGTAAGATTTACAACCCAGTTTCTAGCCTGTAATCTATTCCAAAAGAGTTGCTCGGACTAGGTATCAACCACAATTATTGCAGTTGCAGAAAAGCGCATTGAAGAAGTACAAATGAACTTGTCAACATTCCTATTGAATGAATTCCTCGATGAATGCATAAAAACATAAGAAAAATGTAACCCGTCTTATTACACTTGGCTATGAATTTGCATTTCTCTAGTAGGTTGGAAGGAGCCAGAGGGGATTTAATTATTTGATAGAAACAAAATACCCTTTTTAGCATGCATATATGCAAGTATGTGGTTTTCTACAAGTTTGCACAAGTATAAAGACAACAATTCCAATTTCTTCTTGTACAGATAAGAGACTAGGCATATTATACAAATTACTCCATGCATACAGCCTCACATAGTCAAATCATTTAAATGAATTTTTTGATTCAAGATTGGAATGCATCATACATACATACAATCCAAAAGGGATCCTAAAAGACAATGCTTATCTGACTTGTACATCTTCTTTGAGGATGATGTTGCATAGATTATTCAAGAATGGGATCCCAAATAGAATATCCCATTGACAAAAGAAGAAGAAGTGACACATAAGGAACAACTAAACAAGGCAACACCTATAGTAAAGGAATCTTCTAACACAAGGATATTTCTCGAAACAACACAAGGAGATGAACCAACTGAAAAGAGAAAAGAAGTAACTCATGAAGAAGGACATTTAAGGAAGAAAAAATGAGTAAACTTGATCTTGTTCAAACAATGACTATGAATGATGTTGAAAAATTTGGGGTAGAGTATAGAAATGCAATTGAAGAAGCCATGGAGAATGTAGCCACAAAAGATGATATTGAAGAACTTGTGACCCAATAAGAAAAAAACATGAAAAAAATTGAAGAAAGATTTACATAATTAAGACAGTTGATGTTGTAGATCAGGGAGTACACAAAAAAATGTTGAAGAAATACACTCATAAGCACAACTGGGTAGTTCACAAACACATATTACCACATAGACAAATGAAGTAGAAACACATCAAAGACTAAAAATATTGCTGGAATCCCTAATTCTTCCCACTGAAGTAATGCAAAAAGAGGTAAGTCATGTATAAATAACTCTGTCACCCTTACTTATCAATGAGCTTCATGCATTGCATACATCCATTGCACAATAAATCAGATGTAGACATGAGTTCATTACAACTGAATGGTATAAAATCCAAAATGAGAAGGAAGCCCTGTAAGAATAATGCTCTAGGATGAGAACATAACAAGAAATAAGTGTACTACAAAAGTTATCTAATCTGAAGAAGGAAGTAGAAGAAGCATCCACCATAAGAGATCAGTTGAAGTAGGAAGATGAAAAAGTACATCAACAAGCCCTAAAGATACATAAAGTAGTGGAGGAAGTGTACAAGGCGCTTCCAAAAACTCAAAATGATGAAGATGCTTCTCCAAATGGGAAAGTCATGAGGCTAGGAGAAGTGATACAAGGTATACAAGATAAGGATGAAGAAATATCAACAATAAAACAACCTGGGACACTATCAAATTTTAAGCAATAATGAAAGATTCTTGGACTTTAAAAATTTTGATAATCAAACCCAGTGCATGTAGATATCATAAAAAATTCAAACACACAAATCATTCAATGCATAATACACAAGATGTATCCTGGGAAAATGCTTCAAATATAGATGATGAAAAACCCAACAATCCTTGGAGTATGATAGATAATTGCAGAGAATGATTTACAACACATGAGTAGATTTCTTCATAAGAGATATCAAATCAACAATAGAGAATAGAGATCACTTAGAACACCGTCTCATCCTTTCAAAGTGCATAACACTTTAATAACACTTTATTCAGTCATTGCTATGCCTTTGTGCACTATGAAAACTATTTGCATTACCCATACATTAACCTTTTGTTCCTTCCTTGACTTGGTGGCAAGTTGTCAGCTCTAAATTCTCTCCCAAGTTGAAGATATGCACCTTCCTTCTTCCACTGAGTCTTAATTGCCTTTAATTGAATGTGAATTGATTGAACTAAAATCAATCATTAACTAAATACTCGACCATTAGTTAGGAGTTTCACTGAATGACTTTAGTGTTTCATAATCAGTGCCATCCATGAACAAACACTTTGCATAAATCAAGGAGTATATTCCTTGATTAACTGAAAATTGTTTTTCCACAATTGAGACTTAACTCATGTCTTTGCAATTCGATTTCACTGAAGTTATGACATGGGAAATTCGAATCCTTACTCTATCTCTATGCTAATCTCATTTATCATTAATTAATTTCTACAAGGTCCATATGTGTTTAATTAATTAATCATATTTATTATATCATAATCAGAATAATTGTTCCATACTAATTGTTGGATAATAACTCCCGATTCATTTATTTCATAGCCAAAGCATTTATTTATACATTTACAAATGCTGGTTCAGTTTCATCTTCCACCCAGCCTTTTCAACTTCCTACATAACTATTCATTTTCCTTTATTTATTTACAAAATATAATCCCGACGGATTATATTCCAACAATACCCCCCTTAATCCGAAGGGGTGTTAGTAAGTCCGAGCATGTTTCTGAATCTTTCAAACTTTTCTCGTCCAAGCGCTTT
>LPNX010791012.1:138908-266543 GCA_001517045.1 Pseudotsuga menziesii
GAAATTTCCACCCATTCTGAGCAGCTAAAGAAAGTAAGGTACGGATGGTAGCCCATTTTTCTGTAGGAGAAAATGTTTCTTCATTGTCAATTCCTTCCTTCTGTGCATAGCCTTTTGCTACAAGCCTCACTTTGTGCTTGTCAAGTGAGCCATCTGATTTGTATTTGTTCTTGTACACCCACTTGCAGCCAATTGGTTTGGTTCCAACTAGAGGGTCAACCAGCTTCCAAGTTCCATTCTTCATGAGTGCATCATACTCATTCTGCATAGCTTATTTCCACTCAACTCGAGTAGAAGCTTCTTCGAAGGAAGTTGGTTCAAAGTTAGCAGATAAATTAAATTCACAATCAAATGATACATCCATGTCATCACCTGAATTATCTGCTTCTCCTCCATCTTCATGTATTTTCGAACTTCTCGTTCCCGTCTTTCCAACTTCATCCGGATGGACACTTTCAAGTGTCTTTGTGGCCCATTTAGGAATCTTCTGTGATGGTCCTGGTTGATCAGCTGGTGGTGCTTCATCATTGATTGAGAGTCTTCCAATTCTCTCAATCACATCATCCAGTTGAACCTCTTGTTCAGGTGAAGTAGCAGGAACTTCTTCATGCGGGGTAGTTGTCACTTCATATGGAAATTCCAAAGGTTGATCTAGAATAGGAATCCCCCCTTCAAGGTTTGGAATTTCATATTCATTTTCAGAATATTTCTTTGGATGAGGATATTTTTCCAAATGATCAAGTTGTCTCTCAATGGACTGGTCATTTTTATTAGTTTCAAGAAAAATGACATCTCTGGAAATAACAAACTTCTTGTTTACCTCATCATACAGACGGTATGCCTTGGAGTATTCTTCGTACCCCAGGAAAATACATTTTTTGCTTTGAGCACCAAGCTTGTTTCTTTGCTCCTTTGGAATCAAGGCATAACAGGTGGAACCAAAAACTCTGAGATGCCTGACTGAAGGGAGATGGCCAAACCACATTTCATGTGGAGTCTTGTTATCAAGAGCATTTGAGGGACTTCTGTTTCTCAAATAGGCTACACATTTCACTGCATCACCCCAAAACATTAGTTTTACATTCTCAAAAAACATCATTGAGCGAACCATATTCATTATGGTTCTGTTCATTCTTTCTACTACACCTTTTTGTTGAGGATTGTAGGGAACTGTATTCTGATGTGCAATTCCATGTTGGCAAAGATAATCTTCAAAAGCATTTGAAGTGTATTCTTTCCCATTATCAGTACGAAGTGTACCAATTTTTGATTGTGTTTGTTTTTCTATCAATGCATGAAAGTCTTTGAATGTTTGAAATGCTTCTGCTTTTGTCTTTAAACAGTAAATCCAGCACATTCTTGAGTAGTCATCAACAAAGGTCATAAAATAGTTATTCCCATGAGCAGAAGGATTTGGCATTGGGCCACATAAATCAGAATGCACTAATTCTAATTTCGTACTTGCTCTGAAATTAGATTCATGGAATGGAAACTTACTGTGTTTCCCTAATATACATGCATCACATTTGTTCTTCTCTTTGGGAATGGTGGGAAAACCAAATACACCATTCTTTCTCAACAAATGAAGATTGTTATAATTCAGATGACCAAATCTTGCATGCCACAATAAACTTGATGACAAATTACCTTCTCCATGCTGAGAGAGGTAGGAATATTTCTTAACTCTTGCAGATGAACCCTTTAGCTTCAACAGCTTCCCACATTCGTATCCAGTCATGATGACTTGGTTGTTAGAGGACTTTCTTATTTCTACGATTCCATCAAACATGTGGATGGAATGGCCTTGCTGTCGAATCTCCACCAAGGACAGCAGGATTCTCTGCAACTATGGAAGATAAAGAACATTCTTCAACAAGAAATCAGGGAATCCAGGCATCTTCAGTCGAATGGTTCCCATTCCCTTTGGTTTAAGACTTGACTTATCTGCAAAGTACACTATGCCATTTATTGTTTCATTAAGTTCTTCAAAACAATCTTTTATAAAAGTCATGTGTGATGTTGGACCAGTATCAACCAGCCAACAATCTTTGTAAGATGAAAGTGAAGTCATTTCATTAATTCCAAGATTACAATGTGCAACAATACAGTGAGCAGAATCAGAAGATTTACTATCATCTTAGTTTTTATTGTCATCTTTCTTCTGGTTATGTCTGTCTTTGATGGAGTCCCACGAAGCCCAACACTGATCTGATGTGTGTCTAGTATTTCCATAACGCTTGCACTTCAAATCTGATCTTTTGCTGGAGTTGTTTCTGCCTCCTCTACCTATGAATTTTCTTCTTCCTCTGCCTCTCTTGCTGCTTTCTCCTTTGGGATGATCTTTGCCAGATAAAGTGGCACCAACTACAGATTCTATAGATTGCATCTTCTTTGATGAATCTTGCAACTAAAACACTAGGAGAAAAGAAGAAAGAGTAAAGGTGTAGGTCTAAGTCTCTGCCACCTTCCTCAAGCTTTACAACAATGTCAATCTTCAGCTGTCAACAATCTTCTTAACTAGTGTGGTCACAACTTCAATCTCAAAATCCATCTTCAAATCAAAAAGAAGAAAACACAACACTTTTATGCATATATAGGACTAAAACACCATGCATAGTATTCATGAGCCTCTTCTTTTAATTCAAATAGCAATATATGTAGACCATTTCCAGAAAGACTCCACGCACAAGATAGGGCATAAATTAGGGTTTTTACATTCCCATCGGTCGCAAGTAAATACAACAGCAATATTTAAAATACTTCTTACAACCTTCCATACAAAACAACATATATCTTCCACAGGAGTCTTCAATATATGATATATATCAGTCACGGTCCTTTTTTACTCAATGTAAATGAAAAATACTTGCTGACTTTTCCCTTTACATCCACACACAGAAATTAGGGTTTTTGTATTTCAACGAACAAAAATGTTTTACCTCCACGCAGTTGAATCTTCACTGGACTTGTAGCAGCAACCAACGCAGTAGTCTCCAACGCACGCAGTAGCAGTCATGCTCCACGCAGTAGTGACGAGCATTCTTCAACACAAAACTTCAGCATTCTTCTCAGCTTCCACGGTCCTCAAAGATCTGATATGCAACTTCAATCTCACAGGAATGGAGTCTTCACGCAGTCCTTGATGGTCTCAACACACGCAATACTGAAGAAGAGAGGTCGCAGAAACTCTGGTCTTCAAGAGAGAGGTCGCACAAACCCAAATGCAGCAGTATTTCACTTCAGACTCCACGCAACAATCTTCACACAGCAATATTTCACTTCAGACTCCACGCAGCAATCTTCAAAATCTGTGGCAGTGAGTCTCCACAATTGCAGTATGAATGGATCAGCAGCGAAGTAGGGTTCGAATGGCTGAAGAACACCATCAATACATATCTCTCAAAACTCATCAAGCAAATGTACCCAACAGTGGAACACAAAATAGATGCAGCGTTTGTAAAGAGATGAAAACCGCAGGATGAGAGGAGTCTACACCAATGAGATGCTAACAATTGTAGAGAATGGAAAATAGTCACTTCAATGGCTAACACGAATTAGGGTTTACAAGAGGGACACACATAATTATTGGCACCGAGGCTATAAGAAAAACGCATAAAGAGGTAGACTGACGGGGCAGCCTGAAATAGATATACCACTGATAGGTAAACGGAGGTCTGGCAAGCAGACTGCCAGGATAAAAAATCATACAGGCAAGTATCACTCTATTGAAAGGCAGACTGAAAACAGACAGGCAAGAGTTACGGCCAAGGTCTGATAACGCAGGCAGAATGGAAGGCATGCAATGTAGCCAGGAGTTATGGTAGGTGGTGCTCTGATACCACTGTTGGATAATAACTCGTGATTCATTTATTTCATAGCCAAAGCATTTATTTATACATTTACAAATGCTGGTTCAGTTTCATCTTTCGTCCAGCTTTTTCAACTTCCTACATAACTATTAATTTTCCTTTATTTATTTACAAAATATAATCCCGACGGATTATATTCCAACACTAATAATCATATGTATTACCCTGGGTCATATATTCATATGCTAAAGTAATTCACTCTAGGGTTAGATAATACCTAGAGGATACTTATAGCTCCTAGTGACCATGAATAGAAATACATCACATAACATATCCACATGACTTGATAGAACACAAGTCTATACTTTGAAACAACACAAATCTGATACAACACAAGTATACAGTCTTGATACAACACAAGAACAATCTTGATACAACAAAAGAACAATCTTGATACAACACATGACTCCAATGTTGATACAACACAAGATTCTGACCCTGATATAATGCAAGATCCTGATATTAATACAAAATATCATAGTACACACATATTTCATGAATAGGACTTGATATGACACAATTCCCTAGCTTGATACAAAACAAGCTTCCTTAACTTAATACAACATAATTTATTGACTTGATACAACACAAGTCCCTTAAGTTCATACAACACAAGTTTCTGAACTTGATACAACACAAGTTATAGAATTGATACAACATAAGTCTCTTGGAGAATGACTCCTGATGCTGTACATTTAACACTCCCTCTCAGCAAGGGAGACATTCTTTGCCATACCAAGATTATCTTGGAAGTGTCTAAACTTCATCATAGATATAGGCTTTGTCATCACATCTGCAATATGCTCATCAATAGCTATGTACTTAAGTTTTAAAATACATTTCTAGACCATGTCTCGAATGAAGTGATACTTCATTTATATGTGTTTTGACTTGTCATGAAACACATGATTTTCAGAAATTTTTATACAACTTTGGTTGTCACACCTAATCACTGTAGGCTCTAGATTTTACCAAACAATCCTCCAAGTATCTTTATCAGTCACACTCTTCTCTAGAAGTATCACCAGCAACTCAAAATGATGAAGATGCTTCTCCAAATGGGAAAGTCACGAGGCTAGGAGAAGTGATCCAAGGTCTATAAGATAAGGATGAAGAAATCTCAGCAATAAAACAACCTGGTACATTATCAAATTTTAAGGAATAATGAAAGATTCTTGAGCTTTAAAATTTTTGATAATCAAATCCAGTGCATGTAGATATCATAAAAAATTCAAACACAAAAATCATTCAATACATAAGACACAAGATGTATCCTGGGAAAATGCTCCAAATCTAGATGATGAAAAACCCAACAATCCTTGGAGTATGATAGATAATTGCAGAGACTGATTTACAACACATGAGTAGATTTCTTGATAAGAGATATCAAATCAACAATAGAGAATAGAGATCACTCAGAACACCGTCTCATCCTTTCTAAGTGCATAACACTTCAATAACACTTTATACAGTCAGTGCTATGCCTTTGTGCACTATGAAAACTATGTGCACTACCTATACATTAACCTTTTGTAACTTCCTTGACTTGGTGGCAAATTGTCACCTCTAAATTCTCTCCCAAGTTGAAGATATGCACCTCCCATCTTCCACTGAGTCTTAATTGCCTTTAATTGAATGTGAACTAATTGAACTAAAATCAATCATTAAAATCAATCAATGTTGGAGGAGCAAGTCGGTAAGCCGACTTGAATGATAGCCGACTTAGTCGATTAGCCGACTAAGTCGGTCAACCGACTAGTTAGAGATTAGGTCAGCCACCTAAGGTTGTGTCGGTTGAGTGAACCGACATGTGGTTATTTGTAACTATTTGTAATTCATATATATTAGGCTGTTGAGCCAGATGAGGACTCGGTTCAATTCTCTGTATTGTATGGACCCTCTCATGTTAATATAATCTGTTATTCTGTCTACTTGTTCTTATCTCTTGTCTCTATTATGTATGTATGTTTTAATATGTATTATTGGTAACCTTATGTGATCTGTGAGATTACAACATTGGTTCCGTTGCCGGTAGTACATGTCTGAGATGTATGCAAGCAGATGATATCAGAATAGGAGATTAAGGACTGGCGGGAGCATAAAGTAGCAAATTATTTGTAGAATTACGCACGGAGAAACAGATTGATGACTGCACAAGAAAAGGAATGATTCTTTATGGAGACACATGAGAAGTTTGTAGAATCAGTGCCCCAGCTGCTGAAGAAACTCCTGGATGAAAAAGCCGAAAGGAACTAAAGATCAACAGTTATTAGAAAAACTGATTCGAGGGGGAAGAACAAACTTGTTGGAGTGGTTCGAAAAGATCGCCGATGAATTTTGCGAGGAGCAAGCAGTAGAAGAAAGGACTTCGGTGGAAACCATCAAAAATAAATTCTACACAGACCTCACAGAGAAATTTTTGTGTTCCTTACTGACCTTGCTGCTTAAGTTCCTGATCGAGAAAGGAGTGGGTCATATTGTCGAACCTCGTCCATCACTTCATGGACTGCCATTAAACCCTAACTGGGCGAAAAAAAAAGAGGTGGGAAAAATTCATTGCCGAAAGGGAGTGGGAATACTTCATAAGCAAGTAGACAGAACTATCCATGATTTATAAAGCGTCAAGTAGGCTATGGGGGGGTAGATGGTCATATGTCGGGATAAAGTGGAGTAGATTCTAGTCGACTAAGGAAGATACCAATCACCAGTAATGAGAAATCAACCTAAAAAGGAAATCGAGAGGACAGTCTCACACAAAGGTATGCCAGACTTCCATAAAATAGAGAGGGAGAAGAGGCTACAAAGAAGGGAAGAAAGAAGAGAAAGAGCCTTAGAATTGCAGAGAGGAATGAGTACTAGGGTGACCGACCAGGAAAGAGATCCGCCAGAGTCGAGTCACGACTGACAAGAAGAAGGCGTGGAAGAAGATGTGTCCCCTATGGAAGAAGAATTATGGATAGAGCAGCGAAAAGCTCTCCAATTAGAAGTTCCCCAGGAGGTAAAACCTCTATCTCTGATGAATCCGAGTACCTAGATACAAGCCATTGTCGAAGAGGACCTCAGACTAGGAGCTGGTGACTTTGGTATATGGAGTTGACTAGACGATGAGACATACACTGGTAGACATCTAATTATCCGTCGACCAGAAGAAGGAAATTGGGTTATGCTTCAAGTGGTACCCTCCAACCGAAGTATCCACTTACTTTACCCGACACATGAAGGAGCACCCCCCCTACCAAATACAGCTTTGGAGGACATAGAACATTCAAAACTGTGGACGAACAATTGCAGTTGGACATCAACAGAAGAAGTCGACAATAACTGACTACTGGTTGAAGAAGAAACAACAACCAAAACAACCGACGGAAACAAGAGTTCCGTCGATGATAGTTCTGCAGAGAGGAATAAGCAAATAACCCCACTTCCCCCACCACCACCTCCACCACCGCCACCTCCTGAAGAAGATAGTGACAGTGACTCCGACATGGGTCATGGGTCAATACACATCCCTCTATATGAGGGTGATGAGGACCCCAGATGACCCTGGTTCTTCTGTGAGTCAACTTGTGAGGCTAACCAAGTTACGGATGAAGACAGACAGATGGCGCAGTTCACTGGTGCCTTGAGGAAAATGGCATTAACTTGGTACATGACCTTTTCTGAAAAAACCCCCTAAGAAACCAAAGCCGAAGTCAAAGCGCAATTCCTCTCATTTTTTAAGACTCCAGATGCAAAACATCTGGCAGCAAAGAAGCTAAAGACAACATTGCAGAAGCCAGGAGAAACTGTCCATGATTACGATAAACGATGGAAAGACCTTCTTGTAGGTTTATCACAGAAAATTCACCAACACATAAGTCTGGAGACATTCAAGACTTACAAAGACGCGCTTACAAAAGCTCTCCAAGTAGAAATGGATGAGGACATACCAACATACTCCACCGATCACAGACTAGAAGAACAACTTGAGATCATATAGAAGTCATTAAAAGAATTAAACCTCAAAAGTTAGGATATCTTGTGCACGAAGTGCTCGACGACCGGACATTCAAAAGATAACTGTCGACAAGACATCAACCGACAGGATGTCCGATTTATGTAGACAAAATGTTTTTGTGACATTTTCCAAGAGCATGGAGACCACTCGACAAAATATTTCCCATTCAATATGAAGAATGACAAAGCATCATGGTATGCAATATGTGAAACTAAAAATCATAACACTGCTGACTGCCATCTAAATCTCAAGAATCGACAGAATTATCATGCAGACTATCATACCAATGCAGTTGCATAGAATAATGAGCAAAACAACGCGCCAAATGATTAGAACAATCAAATATACAAAGGTCAAAGATACGAGCGCCGTTATTACAATCGACATGGAGGATATGGAGGTCGAGGTTGATTCTCTGGAAATTGAGACAACCGACCACGTCGACCCATCCAATGTTTCACATGTTACAAGGAAGGACACCGACATGCAGACTATCCATACAAGGACAGGACTGACCCAAAATTCTGTACTAATTGTGGTGTAGGGGATCACTCATTAGAGGATTACCCTATTATGCTTGAAAAGATAAATAAAAAGAAGAATGTTAATGTCTTGTCGTGTGTGCAAAAACATGATATTATAAATACAAAGAATTTGCATATTGTAACCTGACAAGGGACAAAAACAGGAAGTGATAACTCACGAATCAACAAAATAAAAGAAAAAAATGTCTACCCTGATCCAGTTAAAGAAAAAAAAAATATAAAGATGCAACAAATGTATTTAAAAAAATTTTCCGACAGGAAGAAGCAAACGACAATCGACATAACAAAGTAAAACAACTAATACAACTAGTACAGAAAGATAACTCAGTATCTCAATTCATCGACTTATTATATGAAATAAAACACAACAACATCAAAAAATAAACAAAGAATATCTGCAGTCTAAATCAAAAAGATAAAAGTGATACTGACCCACTTGTCGACCTAGAAATTGAAGGATACCATGTCCGACAAGTTGTGCTCGACTTCAGATCACAAGTAAACATCATGACTCATGACACTTGGGAACAACTGGGCAGACCTCGACTATATGAGTCAGGTATATACCTGAAACTAGCCGACCAAGGTCTAATTGAACCTATTGGAGTCTGGAAAAATTTTGACACAACAATAAAGGGAATATCAACCAAAGTCAACTTTGAAATTATTGACCCAAGGAAGGATCCAGTTCCTTCCCAGCGTTTGTAGGTCGACCTTGGGGAAGAAAGATGAAAGCATCGATATCTCTAGACAAGGAAAGAATAAAATTGAAAGGAAATGGACAAAAGGTCATTGTACCTATTCATCCATCCCAAGGAGAACCTTGGAATGAACCTATCAATGAAGAAGTTGACATCCGACAACTCTATTAGATACAAAAAAATGAAGATTATACAGAACCTAATATCTATGGAGAACTTCATTTAGGAAATCAAGGCTCAGTAGGATGTAATTCAGATGCATAATTAAATGATTGGGAAGTTGAGAACTACGAAACGCAAGCAAGAGGGTTCTGGACTATTCAGAAGATACAGAAAAATCCCACCCAATAGTGCTTCATAGTATCCATTGTCCCAAAAATATTTGAAAAGAAAATTAGGGAATACCCTACTTTAAAACCAACATATGTAAGTTGCACACAAATACCAAGGTATAAGGAAAGAGAATCACCAGTCATGCATATAGAACAAGTATCCAAAAACATCGGTGAACATGGCCGACTTCAAATCCTAGTGGAGACTTTTATAGGCCAAGATGCTAGATGGTGGGATACACATCAATCAAGACTGCAGACATGCACAACAACTTCAACTTTATTCATAGAAATATTTGGAGGGAAAAAACTAACTAATCAAGCCCAAATATCTATATTCATTCAAGGACAGTATCCATAAGACCATATAAGGATATGTGAAAAAGAATGGAGAATACTGGGATATAAGGATGAACGCACATGGCCACACTTATTTCCATCAACACTCGTCGACTTACTGAACAAATGGTACAAGATGGAAGAAGCTCGGGGTGAAACATTCCTCTGGCATGAACTCAAAGAAAATTTTATCAAAGATTTCAAATTTATACCACAAGATGAGAATTTGGTTGAAACAACTAAACATATTAAAGAATTTATACAGTCAACATAAAACAAACCCTTAAAAGATAACCGACAGACAATGGATTGTAACAATATATAAACTAGGACAATACCACAATTGACGAGACTACAGTTGGAAAATGAAAAGTCAGAAGGGAAAAGTTTTAGATGGAAATCAAATCATGTCGAAACGACCAAACCTATTCGCACAGCAGTCAAAGTTGAAACAACCGACAAGGAGGATAATGACTGAATGACTGCAGCAAACTTCCCTGCCACATTCTCACAATTTAAGGAAGGAATTCGACCAATCAATGAAGCCAAAGCACCAAAATGGCTAGATGCTAAAGTTAAAACTAGAGAAGTCAACATATCAAATGATGATCGACCAAAAAGTAGCAAAAATTGGAGACTATTGGTCGGAAGCACAAACAACAGAGATCAAAAACCTACTGAAATAATTTTAGGATGTATTTTCTAGAGACTATAAGGATCTTAAAGGTCTAGTACATGAAATGGGCGAAATGAAGATCGACATAAAACCTGATGTTCGACCTGTCAAGAAACTACCATATAAACTAGCTCACAAATATGAATAAATAGTCAAGAAATAGATTAATAACATGCTTGCAGCAGGAATCATCTACCCTATTGACCAATCAGAATGGGCAAGTCCAATGGTGGTTCAACCAAAGAAACATGATCCAACCAAGCTAAGGATCTGTGTCGATTTCAGAGAACTCAATAAAGTTACATTAATAGACCCATTTCCAAATCCTTATGCAGATGAAATCTTAAATGAGGTAGTAGGACCTGAATGCTATTCATTTACAGATGGATTCTCAAGTTATAATCAAGTACCAATAGCCAAAGAAGATCAGAAAAAGACAACATTTGTATGTGAATTTGGCTCATTTGCTTACAGGGTTATGCCTTTTGGATTAAAAAATGCACCTGCAGTATTCTCTAGAATTGTGGTCAAAACATTCCAAGAATATATTTACAAAACCATGGCAGTATAATTTGATGATTGGACAATATACTCCATGTTAAAAGACCACTGCAAAAGGATAAGGCTTATGTTGGAAAGATGTCAACAAATCTAGTTAGCTTTGAACATCTGGAGGTGCATATTTGTGACCCCCATAGGGATATTGTTAGGACACATTGTCTGTAAAGAAGGCATTAAGGTCAACTTTGAAAAAAAAAAATTATCCTCGACTTAAAACCACCAGTGAACTCAAAACAAGTCAGGGTGTTACTAGGTCATATAGGATATTATAGAAAATTCATAAGATATTATTCATACATGACCTATGCACTAGAAGAACTATTAAGGGAAGATAAAGAGTTCGACTGGATAGAAGAGTGCCATATATCATTTGAAAAACTAAAAAGAAAACTAATCAAAGCACCTATCCTCAGGTTTCCAAACTGGTCGACTAAATTCCATGTCCACATCGATGCATCAGGTCTAGCAATAGGAGAAATCCTAACTCAGCTAGGAGATGATGGAATGGATTATCCTATAGTTTACAGTAGCAGAAAACTAAAAAAATATGAACAAAACTATTCAATTACAGAAAGAGAAGCATTATGAATGGTCTTTGCACTACAAAATATCGACACTACCTACTAGCTAACCCATATGTCTTCTATACTGACCACCAAGCACTAAAATAATTTGTCAATAAGCCACTACACCATGGAATAATCTGTCGATGGCTACTTCTATTCCAAGAATTTGAATTCGAAGTCGTGGTCAGACCAGGTAAGTTAAATGTCGGTCCTGACCACTTATCCTGAATCGACACAGGGGAGGAACCGACAGGAGTCGAAGATGACTCACCGGATGCACATCTATTTCAAATAGAAGCAGTCCTGACAGAGTTAGAGGAAATAGCTCAATTTTTAGAAGATGGACAAGCACCATAAGGTATGAGTACACAGAAGAAACAAATTTTAGCCATGAAAGATGCACCATATAGCATCATAAATGGATTCTTGTACAAAATGGTTTTGGACGACATCCTTAGGAGGTGTGTACTGGAACACGAAAGAAATAATATCATGCATGAAGCACATTATGGACCTGCTGGAGGACACTTCCAAGCAGACACAACTGCAAAGAAAATCCAACAATCAGGGTTGTGGTGGCCGACACTTCACAAAGATTGCAAAAATTTTGTAAGCCAATGTGACCGATGTCAACGACTGGGTCGACCCCTGCCTAGCACGGAAATGCCTTTGATATCAGTAAACCCAGGTTTAACATTTGAAATTTGGGCTATTGACTTCATAGGACCATTTCCCATACCAGCAAAAATAACAGGTGCAAGGTACATAATAATTGCAGTCGAGTATGTAACCAAATGGGCAGAGGCAGAACCAGTCGACACATGTTCCAGTGAAATAGCCGCAAAATTTATCAATGAAAATATTATCACCCGATTTGGATTTCCACTAACCCTAATCAGCGACTAGAGAACACAATTTATCAATATAACTATCAAAACCCTAACATACCAGTTCCAAATCGACCATCGTCGGAGTACAGCATAGCATCCTCAGTCGAATGGAGCAATTGAAGCATTTAACAAAACACTAACAAAAGGATTAACAAAAATATGTAATGCAGACAAAGACGACTGGGATGAAAAGATACCTGCAGTACTATGGGCATACAGAACAACAAACAAATGCTCAACTAACCAAACCCCCTTTCGACCAGTGTATGGACAAGAAGTAGTAGTTCCACTACACTTCCGATAACAGACACCTATTATCGCAGAGATTTTACGTGTCGATGTCGAACAAGGAAGAAAGGACTGACTATTGCAACTAAGTGGAATTGAAGAACACTGACTAATGGCGATAGAACATCAAGAAATATAGAAACAACAACAAAAGGCATGGCATGATAGAAACATCAGATACAAAAACTTGTCGGTAGGAGACCTTGCTTTACTATACAATAGTCGAGTAAAAGGAAAACCTAAAAAGCTACATACAGAATGGATGGGACCCTATGTTGTCGAATAAATACATGCCAACAAATGAGTTCGACTAAGGACGTTACAAGGCATATTCTTTTAGAAACTCATTAATGGGGCTCGACTAAAACGCTACAGAAACTAAACATATCTAAAAAAAAACAAAAAAAAAACACATATAACGACCATAATGGTTAAACAAAATCTATAAAAATCTAAAAATCCAAAAAAAAAATAGTACCAATACACACACACAACTATGACAGGGAACGACCATTTTCACAATCGAGATCATGCCCATCGACCACTTTCATAACCGACATCGACCGACGACCTCGATAGTCCCATCGCACATTCATGACTTTGAGCGCCAAAACCAAATCACCATTAATGCACACTCAAGTGTTCTTCCTGGACCATCATGTCCGCCATTAATACAACCATCGACCAAAACATCCAATGCTTCAACTATAAATACTGAACCGCCAAAGGATAATTCACCGCAATTCAAACAGAGAGAGAAACAGAGCAACCAGACGACTGAAAGCTAAGAACATCGAAGTAAAATCGACCAGTAGACCGAGAAGATGGCACCAAAATAGACCAGAGCCTCAGCCAAGACCAAAGAACTACAGACTGTGGAGACACCATTAGTGAGGAGACTAAAGAACATCAAGAATGCTGAGATGCAAGAGGGCTCATGGACAAAACTATGGGCTGAGATAAAAGAGTGGGCTTACGTCGAAAAGAATCCTACCCCCACTGCACAGAAGATACAACACAGTACCATTGTAAATTATGTCAACGTGCCGCTCATGGCCAGTTTTACAGGCACAAAAGAAACAACAGTAAAATTTATCATAAGTCGGTACCACAATGACCAATTTTACTTCGACTGACCAGTCGACATCTCTGGGGAAGTCATTTACAAACTGTCAGGGCTATCAAACAAAAGAGACCTAGTACCTGTCGGTATCAAAGAAGGATTGGTTGAAGAACTAACGGGGTCGGCATCAGGAAAAAACTTGAAAGGGTTAATGATTAGTCACATAACAGCTTGAATGCCACAGATTGTGGCCAAAATCATAGCTATTACACTCACAATGGCAGGTCGTGGAAGCGACCTCAAATTGGATATGTTAGAGGTAGTAGACACCATTGCAACCAATGGAAAGGTATACATATGGGCTGAGTATGTCGTCGACATGATAAAAAAACATCTGTGAGAAATGCCAAGAGATGGGAGGAATTATCAGGTTCCCATCCCTTATCTTATGGATAGTAATGTTCTCTATTTGCCCTGAAGGAGACACAAATTTTCAAGAACCGACAAGATTTCATATGTGGAGATTCAAACCATTCTCCCAGAATGGAACAATGAAGGAACTTGCCAATGGAAAGGTGCTATTGGAAAATTGGCTCCAGCAGCTCAAAGTCCGCACGACCAGATGGAGGGTGCCTCAGAACATCCGATGAAGTCTGCCTAAAAGGGCCCACATCCAGCTAGATCTTGACCATACCGCGGTGTGGTACATGCATGGCACCAAAACAAATGCAAAGAGCCTCGAATACTATCCGACAGTTGAAGAAATATTTTGGGATCTATCTCGACAGGCTGGAACAAAAGTGCCAATACCAGCAAGAGAAAAGGAAATAGACTTCTTAATAGAGGAGCCATTGACAGACCAAGAGAAGGAGGAGGATTATGAGCTTAACTTATACATCAGTACCTTTGTGTCGGAGGAGACACCGGTCGAAGGCACTGGCTGACTACAAATCATAATCAAGCCTTTGACAGCACAAAGGGAAGAGACACACACAGAACAGTAGGTAACCAATCTGGCTAAAGAAAGTCTCATCCCGACCCAAGACCCAAGGGGAGAAATAGAAACTGAAAATCCAGAGTATGCTCTCACCAAGGAAAATATAACCAGATTGTCAAGGGAGATAGCAGCCTTGAGAAAAAAAAAGAAAACACAGGAACAAGAGCAAGGGAAAGGTAAGCGCAGGCTTATCATTATAGAGTATTCAGAGGATGAGGAGGAATTGGCATCTACGACCCTCAACATAATAGAGGATGCCGCAGTAAACAAAGTGTTGTTGGAGACCCAATTTAAAAAATTTGCTAAGGAAAGGGCACAACAAGGTCGACCAAAGAAGGCGAAGAGAACAAACACTTCGACGGCCGAAAATGTTGTGGATCTTGTGTTTACACCCCCACCTTCGTCTCCGACAAAAATAACAGAGGAGCTAATACCTCAACAACCTTCAGTGAGTCCACTGGACTTATGCAAGAATGCTATGTCGGAGGCTGTGAAGGAAAAATATGACCGTGATAGAGACCTCTAGGCATACATTGAAAAACTGCATGAAATATTCACCACGGTACAAAAAATCTCTACCAAACCCCTTTGTTTGAAGCTAGTGGATCCAGACAACCTGGCCAAATACTCTAGAGGATAAAGACTTTTTCAACTGTGACTTCTACCTTTGAGAGAAACCCTGACAAAGAAGATAAAGTTGTCGCATGTTGGATCATGTTTATCACTTCGACTGACCCTAAACCCCATCCACCAGCCCCTGAACTGATCGGAGATGAGGAAGGAGAAAACATGGAGGACATAATTTGAGAAATCGACCAAATGTTCTTTGACCTAGATTCGCCCCCTCAGATCGACAATCCACCACTCGACCACACTTCCACCAACCCAATCACACCCGACCATTCACCAACCCCATCACCAACACCTCCCAACTTAGAACCCTTAGTTCAACCAGCTGCACCAGAACCACCTCCACCGCAACCATTAGCAACAACCACATCCACTTCTGGACCCTCTACATCCAACCAACCAGAGGCACAACCAGATGCAGTAGTCATCCCACCACCCCAACCAGAAATGCCATCCATCACTGTTGCCCCACAAACAAAAAATCCAGTTTTGACTCTTACAGGTACATGGGTGCCACAACAAACCGAGCCACAACAAACAAAGCCACACAAGCACAAGAAGAATAAGGAGAAAAAGAAGAAGGATCATCGTGAAAAGAAGGCAATGGTCCATATCAGTCAGCTTGGGTCAACCACTGCAGTCGATGCAACCAAGTTGAGAGATGCAAAGCTAGGACAACTCCCGAAAACCTTAGCAGTCGAAGCAAAGACAAGGAGCCAGTAGAGACATAAGGAGCTCGACAGCAATGAAAAAGAACAAGTTGATTTCCTAAACAAATGCACAAACCTTGTACAATTAGTAATACTAGGACCAGCAGAGGTTGACACCGACAAACTACTAGAAAGAGTTTATCAGCTTTTTGAGAGCGTGGTGTCGGTGCTGTAGGCATAAATTTAGGACACAAAAGAGGAACAGAAAGAAGAAACTATTTGACTATTGATGGAGCAACACACAGCCTTTTCAGAAGCATACAAGGTGTTGTAAGATCACATGGAGGAGTCTGTCATCACAGAAGAAATACTACGAGACTGGTCTGCTTACTATGGACAAGTCTATCAGCAAACCAGGCAGACCCGACAGGAGATCCAAGTGCTTGAGAAAAGGAAAAGCACTGACGAAGCACTTAGAAGCACAATTGAAGATCAAATAGTGCTTGAAACAGCCAAATTGCAAAAGCTCGAGTGAGAAGCACATCCGTGGGTGCAACAAGCCATTCCAAACCTGGAAAAAGCAGACATCATCTGCCCGCAAATGAAACATTTGCTGGAGACAGTAGAGGAAAAGGACCAATTTATGGGTCCCAACATGGAAAAAATAGCGAAAGTTTCCATACCATAGAAAATGTCGATCTTATCCAGTCTGACTACACTAACCATCAACATACATAAAATTTTGCAGAGTTGGATGGATTTCCAACATTAGCTGACAGTGAGAGCTGAAGCAATTGTCGAAGTCTGTGCACAGAAAACACCAACCATCAGACTTCACAGCCCATGATGATCAAGCACAAAGAATGACTACTTAGACAGACAAAGAAATTTTGGGTACCTCCCTATTTCTTCGGGATGAAGAAACATTTTGTTCGTGGGGGAGATGTTGGAGGAGCAAGTCGGTAAGCTAACTTGAACGATAGCTAACTTAGTCGATTAGCCGACTAAGTCGGTTAGCTGACTAGTTAGAGATTAGGTCGGCCACCTAAGGTTGTGTCGGTTGAGTGAATTGACAGGTAGTTATTTGTAACTGTTTGTAATTCATATATATTAGGCCATTGAGCCAGATGAGAACTCGGTTCAGTTCTCTGTATTGTATGGACCCTCTCATGTTAATATAATCTGTTATTCTATCTACTTGTTCTTATCTCTTTTCTCTGTTATGTATGTATGTTTTAGTATGTATTATTGGTAACCTTATGTGATTTGTGAGATTACAACAAGATGTATCCTGGGAAAATGCTCCAAATCTAGATGATGAAAAACCCAACAATCCTTGGATTATGATAGATAATTGCAGAGAATGATTTACAACACATGAGTGGATTTCTTGATAAGAGATATCAAATCAACAATAGATAATAGAGATCACTTAGAACACCGTCTCATCCTTTCTAATTGCATAACACTTTAATAACACTTTATTCAGTCAGTGCTATGCCTTTGTGCACTATAAAAACTATGTGCACGACCCATACATTAACCTTTTGTTCCTTCCTTGACTTGGTGGCAAGTTGTCACCTCTAAATTCTCTCCCAAGTTGAATATATGCGCCTTCCTTCTTCCACCGAGTCTTAATTGCCTTTAACTAAATGTGAAATGATTGAACTAAAATCAATCATTAACTAACTACTCGACCATTAGTTAGGAGTTTAACTGAATGAATTTAGTGCTTCATAATCAGTTCCATCCATGAACAAACACTTTGCATAAATCAAGGAGTAGATTCCTTGATTAACTGAAAATTGTTTTTCCACAATTGAGACTTAACTCATGTGTTTTCAATTCGAGTTCACTGAAGGTATGACATGGGAAATTCAAATCCTTACTCTATCTCTATGCTAATCTCATTTATCATTAATTAATTTCTACAAGTTCCATATGTGTTTAATTAATTAATCATATTTATTATATCATAATCAGAATAATGGTTCCATACTAATAATCATATGTATTACCCTGGGTCATATAGTCATATGCTAAAGTAATTCACTCTAGGGTTAGATAATACCTAGAGGATACTTATAGCTCCTAGTGACCATGAATAGAAGTACATCACATAGAATATCCACATGACTTGATACAACACAAGTCTATACTTTGAAACAACACAAATATGATACAACACAATTCTAGAATTTGATACAACACAAGTATACAGTCTTGATACAACACAAGAACAATATTGATACAACAAAAGAACAATCTTGATACAACACATGACTCCAATGTTGATACAACACAAGATTCTGACCTTGATATAATGCAAGATCCTGATATTAATACAAAAGATCATAGTACACACATATTTCATGAATAGGACTTGATACGACACAATTCCCTAGCTTGATACAAAACAAGCTTCCTTAACTTAATACAACATAATTTCTTGACTTGACACAACACAAGTCCCTTAAGTTCATACAACACAAGTTTCTAAACTTGATACAACACAAGTTATAGAATTGATACAACATAAGTCTCTTGGAGAATGACTCCTGATGTTGTACATTTAACACTCCCTCTCAACAAGGGAGACATTCCTTGCCATACCAAGATTATCTTGGAAGTTTCTAAACTTCATCCAAGATAGAGGCTTTGTCATCACATCTGCAATATGCTCATCAAGAGCTACGTACTTACGTTTTACAATACATTTCTAGACCATGTCTCGAATGAAGTGATACTTTATTTATATGTGTTTTGACTTGTCATGAAACACATGATTTTTAGAAATCTTTATACAACTTTGGTTGTCACACCTAATCACTGTAGGCTCTATCTTTTTACCAAACAATCCTCCAAGTAGCTTTATCAGTCACACTACTTATCTGGAAGTATCACTAGCAACAATGTACTCATCCTTTGCGGTACTCTGTGAAACTGAACTTTGCTTTCTGCTAAATCGAGAAATCATAGAAGAACCCAAGCTAAAACAATA
Organism: Pseudotsuga menziesii; assembly: GCA_001517045.1. NCBI lineage: Eukaryota > Viridiplantae > Streptophyta > Pinopsida > Pinales > Pinaceae > Pseudotsuga > Pseudotsuga menziesii. The sequence goes on from LPNX010791012.1 coordinate 158,014, forward strand.
ACCGAAAGTGCTTTTCCTATCAACAATGCTACCACCCTAATCAGAATTAGTATATCCAAGCAATAACACTCCTCCATTGGAGGCATACCTGAGTGCATAATCAAATGTACTGTGGAGGTATCTCAAAATATGCTTACCTGCAACCCAACGTTTGTGTCTAGCATCAGTCATGAACTGACTCAAAATTCTAACTACATAGCGAATTTCTGGCCTCGAATGTATTAGATACATCACCGAGTAAATCAAATTCCCGTGTAATGTGGGGTCCACTAGATCCGATCCAGTCTCAGTATTGTTGATTGCATGGGCAGACCCGGGTTTACTATAATCAATCAACAACACCCCTAACTCACTGGCCCTTTTGGCGACAGACCGCGAAGCGATCTGAAGTCTCACCCGAAGTGAATCTAATGGGTTGGCCAAGACTCAAGTGTCTTGGACCAGGTTCTGTGCATCCTACTTTTCTTCTCTTACTCCTATGAGCCACAAAGTCAGCTATATCTGCGCATCGCACATCCCCGTCTCCTCGCAGCACTCCTAGCCGTGCGATCCTTATCCACGCGCAAGTCACACGGTTTCTTCCCGCGTCGCACAACTTCCACTTACTCACAACATCTCCAACCTGATCACATCTCTGCGCACCGCGGGACACCCAACCTCTCTTCAACACGAAGCCCTCAGCTCGCAATATCGCGCACCGCAGCTCCTCTGCCGGTGCGATATCGCCTCTCTGTGATATCTTACCACTACGACTTGGCACTCTTAGCGTTGACTGTGTCACCGTGCGTAACTCTACTTTCCAGAAGTTATATTGTGATTAAGTGGTCATTAGAAATAGACGTAAAGGAGTCTTTAAACAGCTTACTAAAATACTTCAACTTATCTCTATCTTCTTGCATTATCATGAGGTGAACAATACATACATTCACTTACTGCAACTAACATTGTATGCATAATAACTAGTAACCATAAGCAAATACAATCACATTCATGCAACACATAACACGCAGATTTAATGTGGTTCACCCCCAGGATGGGAGTTACGTCCACCAAACTGTGCTTCTATTATATATCATGAGGGAAGTTAGCACAGTCTGTTGCACTGCATATGCAGCGCGAGATCTCCTCTAGATCTCTGGCCTATTTCTCTCTCTATATTGCCTCTCTTTCAATATATCCTTCCCTCTCTTTCCTCTCTGTGGATGGTTACATACAGACTCAAATGACTCACAGACAAGCTAAGTGTCTGGATCGTTACAACACAGTCTGTCCGACTGACTCCTGAGTCTACTGACCAACTAACGACTCATTCTACGAGCCAACCAACTGGCTAACTGACTGATTAGCTAACCCTTTACAATACAAAATGCAAGCTTTTATAGGCGGCCTGAAGGTCTCAGCATTACAACACTGTGGGCCTGTCCCAACAGTAAACCCAAACCCTAAATAGTGACAGTCAGTCCTCTCTGTCCTTGAGGTAGCCACTTCCCGTCACACCACAGCTCTCTGCAGTCTTCCATGCTTCCTGGCACTGATCATGGGTACTATGCACCGCTTCTCTCTTCTGTCCTTCGCCTTCAATGCTTGAGCCTCCTTGCTCCTTCTTCTTTATGAGGGTCGCTGAGCCCTCCTGTCTTCCACCGCTGCCTTCAATGCAGTGGTTGAGCTTTCTTCTCTCGGTCGCTCGGGTACCGTTGCCTTCTTGACTTTTCTATCCCAAAAGTCATGGTTTCCGGCTCTGCTCTCCAGCTGGAAACGTGCTACGACGTCGTAGCTCTGCCTTGTCCTCTTTCCGCCAAAACTTATCTCTCTGCCAAAACCTGCAGCTTCTTCTGTAGCTGCGGGGCCCTGCTCCAACAGTCCCCTAACACTTACTTGTGGCTCATCCTCGAGCCACCTGGAATGGACTTCTCTTGCTGCAACTTATCCTTCGCCTCCCGCGAAGTGCGCTGTAACCTGCCTTGAAGTCTTGCGACTTCATTCTTCATCTCCTCGGCACACTCTTTCTGGAGTTTCGGTAACTTAGTTCGCTGGGCTCTCTTATCCTTTCTGCCCATAGTCATGGTTTCACTCTCTTCGCTCTTCTTTCTTTATGAGCGCTCTAGTGTTTGAGAAGTGTTCCACATATATCCTTTCCTTTTTATTTGGGTTAGAACTTTTATCACAAGGAAAATCTGTATCTTCTAGCCTTCTCAAACATTTCCTTCCAGCTAGAGCCTCGTGGATGGAGAAGAAGCAACCCATGAACTCCGCTCCGAGAACAAGCCTTTGTCCTCGTTCTGGAAGTCTCTCCTTCACTGGGTTTGCAGTCTTTGTCCACTTCTCTTCTCTTCGATGTGGGCCAGATCCGCTTGCTGCCTCTGACCCTCAGGTTTCTGTTTTAGTACCTTCGCAATCTTTCGTGCTTTTCTTAGCTGATCAGATAGGTCAGCGACTTTCTCCAGTTGCTTTCTTTTTCTCATTTTTACCTTTCTCCTAGAGGGAGATTTCTTCTCATCATTCTTGTGCTCTGCTTTCTTATCTTCAGTGATCGGCTCGGCGCTCTTCTTCTCCTTAGCAGAGACTTTAGTGACAACTTCTACTTCTGGTGCTTGACTCTTCATCCTTAGCGACTGTCTAACTTGTGCTGTCTCGATTTTCACAACCTTGGGTGGCGTCGTCATGGCGAACACACGGCCAGTACGTTCTTTCTAACTTTACTTCTATAGGTTTGGCCTCAGTTAGAATCCGCTCGTCTCAATACTCTAGGCGTGCAGTGGCTTCGAACTCTGGAAGTCACTGTACTCTACAACTTAATTGGCTCTGCATAGGGGGCACTTATCACTGCTTTGCATGGCTCTCGAGATTTGGTAACTGTACCCTTCCTACTTGAAGGATGTCTGCTTTTATGCCGAAGGCATGCTACCGGACGCAACGGTCATCCTGGGTCAACCCCGTTGGCCATCATAATTACTCGGACGAGACCCTACCCGTCATTCTAATCTGTCATAATTGCTGAGATCTGATCACGTGTCCCTCAAAGCATGCATATCCAGGCATCGGTGTCGTCAGAGATTTACCAAATCTGGAAAAATTTATTATACTGCTGCCAAATCTACGGTATGGGATACCGGTCATTTCTTCATTAACTACCTGTCAGATAGTGACTTGACTAGCCCACTGTCGGTTGCAAACTAAATACGTGGCAGGGGGAAACATCTTACTGCAGTGATGCAATTCCGCATCACCTGCGCAAACAAACAGTGTTAAATTTTTTTATTTATTTTATTTTATTTTATTTTTTTAGGGTGTAGACTCATTCCCGGTGCGATGCCTCCTTTCAACTACACTGGACATCTGCACCGTTGCGGCTGGTTTAAGCTAAGGCTGAGAGGCGAGGTGGCTATCACTATAGATTTTAAGCCTACTGCCATTAATCCATGTGGGCAAAAGCTCCCCGTTCAGCTGGCTGAGCTGAACGGCACCTCCTTCTATGACTTGCTGTATCTGATATGGCCCTAGCCAATGTGTCTTGAACTTCCCTGGGAACTTGATGAATTTGCTATCATAGAGGAGCACCAGGTCGCCGGTCTGGAAAGTCTTATTCTTAATGTGTCTGTCATGCCAAGCTTTTTCTCGGGCCTTCTGCACTTTTTGATGGAATCCAGCGATGAACCTGTCTTCTTCTAAGGCAAGCAGCTGTGCTAGCCTTGCTTCAACTGTGTCTGTATCAGTCATCTCGGTAATCTGAGCGATTCTTAAACTGGGAAGAATATACTCCATAGGCATAACAGCCTCTTGTCCATATACCAAGCTGAAAGGTGCGTGTCCCGTGAGTTTCTTGCATGTGGTTCTGTATGCCCATAAGACAGCGTTAACTCTGAGGTCCCAATAATTCCTCTGGCTATTGCAGATCTTAGTAAGAGCATTTTCTAAAATCTTATTGAAGGCCTCTACTGTACCATTAGCCTGCGGGTGGTAGGGAGTGCTCTTATGGTGCTGGATTTGGAATTCTTCTGTGAATGCCTCAATAGTACTGTTCAAGAAATGTGTACCTTGGTCACTCATAAGAATTACTGGGCATCCAAACCTGCTGATGATGTTCTCGAAAAGGAACTGTGTAGCTGTAGCGACATCACAATTTCTTACTGCTTTGGCCTCCGCCCATCTGGTGAGGTACTCTATCCCAGTGATAATATATCTTGCACCAGTGTGCTTCCCTGGTGGGTTGATAGGACCCACAAAATCTATAGCCCATTTGTCGAATGCACGCAGCTTGACCTGCGGTCGCAGCGGCATTTCATCGCGTCGCGAGGGTTTTCCTACCCTTTGGCAGATATCGCAGCATCTACAAAAGTTCTTGGTGTCTTTATGCAATGTAGGCCACCATAATCCTGCGTCCAGGATTTTCTGCGCAGTCGGTTTTCCAGCGAAATGACCTCCTGCGGTTCCTGAATGAGCTTCTTTGATAATAACATCTTTTTCATGTGGCATTACACATCTGCGTAGGACTTCATCCGGGCCTAACTTGTATAGGCATCCTGCAATGAGGGTGAAGTCTACTGCCTTCACAACCAACTATTTCTTTTGCTGCTTAGTAAACTCATCAGGTGCTACTCCTGTGGTGAGGAATTGAATAATGTCGGCATAGTACTCATCTGCGATATGTATGGAGAACAACGGTGCATCGGGTAGATTGTCTTCTAGGTTACTGGGCTCTTCTCCTGAGTCTAACCGCGACAGATGATCTGGTCCTGCATTCAGTCTTCCTGGTTTCACAATGATTTCAAAATCATATTCCTGGAAGAGGAGTAACCATCTGCAGATTCTTCCCCCTAACACTGGTTTATTGACTAGGTACTTCAATGCGGAATGATCAGTAAACATTTTAAAAGAGGCACCCAATAGATAGTGCCTGAACTTCTGCAGCGCATATACCATAGCTAAGCCCTCTCTTTCTGTTGTGGTGTAGTTCTTTTCCGCTATGGATAGCTTTCTGCTGGAGTATGCGATGGGATGGTCAAGATCCCCTTCTCCTGGCTGGGTCAAGACGACTCCTAATGCGATGCCAGATGCATCCACATGTACATGGAAAGGCTTAGTCCAGTCCAGAAATACTAGGATGGGTGCTGTAACCATCTTCTCCTTAAGTATGTCTAGACTCTGCTGGCATTCCTCGTTCCATAGGAATTTTACATCCTTCTTGAGCAATTTCTCCATCGGCGCTGTAATATTTGCGTAGCCCTTGATGAACTTTCTGTAGTACCCGGTATGACCAAGTACTGTCCTTAGTTGCTTGACTGAGTTGGGTGCTGGAAGGTTTACAATGATAGCGATCTTGGCGGGGTCTACCATCAAGCCTTGTCTGCAAACAATGTGGCCCAACAAAATACCAAATGGTGCACAAAATATACATTTCTTCAAGTTTAGAGAAATCTGGTACTGCCTACATTTTTCTAACATCAGTCTTAGATCTCCTATGTGCTTATCAATTAACCCAAATACAGTCCATTCACCAAAATATACTTCTAAGAACTTATGAATGTATTCTTTAAATACAACAACTACTACTCTAGAAAATATAGCTGGTGCATTCTTAAGACCAAAGGGCATTACCGTATACTGGAACGAGCCCCATTCTGTTGCAAAGGTGGTCTTGGATCGATCTTCTGGATGTATTCTGATCTGGTGGTAGCCTGAAAAGCCATCAGTGAAGGAGTAAACCTCCTGTCCTCCCACGTTGTCTAGTACTTCATCAGTGAACGGTGTTGGAAATGGATCATGAAGTGATGCATCGTTGAGTTTTTGCAGATCAACATAGATCCTGATGTCCCCTTTTGTTTTCTTCTCTTGCACTACCATAGGGCTAACCCATTCGCTTTCCTCTACTGGCTCAATGATGCCTGCTGCTATCATTTTATCAATTTCATCCTTAACTTTTTCTTTGTAGCGCGGATTCAATCTGTATGGGCATTGCTTAACTGGTCTAGCATCCTCCTTTAATGGTATCCTCATGACTCCCAGATCTCCAACTATTCCCTTCATCTCTGTGAACTTGGTGGGAAATAGGTCCTGATAGTCATGTAACAGATCTGCAATCTGTCCGACTGTTTCATCATTCCAATAGTCTCCAATAGAGGCAAACTTAGGTTCTGTGTCTGTGCCAATATTGATCTTTTTAATCTTGATAGGCTCGGTGATCGCTGGAATCTCTAACTGTGGTCCCTCCACGTCGCGAGTGCCTTCTGATTCTGGAATGTTGGTGTTGCGAGGATCCTCATTCGCCTCCTCTGATTCTAATGCAAAATTATAGCATTCCAATGCCTCTTCTAGCTGGATAGTCCACTCAGGTTGGACTGGTACTGAGATGGTGCGATCCTCAAAAATCTTTGTCTTGATTATGTCTAGGGCCTGAGCAACACTTGGATGTTCTGATTCAAACGCAAAGGTGAGTAGGAAGCTGTCTGTCATAAGTGACCATGTGGTTGTTCCCTTGCGCAACTTAGTCTCTGTATACCAATTCCTTGGAACTGTGTCCAATGTATGAATGAATTTGTGAACCCATTCATCCTCTGGAATGTTCGACCAGTTCTGTTCACATGTCTGAATGTGTACCCTGGGGTCAGTTTCTCCTGTGTACTTGTGCTGAACATCCTATCTGTCATCAAAAAATTTGATCGCCATCAGTCTTTTCATATTATCCCATGATGCGATATTCTCTTTATGCGCATACCACCATCTTGCAGGTGTGGCTCGAACTGCAAGGTCCATAGCTGCAATCCTCTGCTCATGAGGAATTTGTTGCTCAAACTGTTCAAAAAAGTCCTGTATATCCGTCAGACCATGATATGATGGATTTTCAGCGATCTCGGAGCCAATCCATTGCAGTGACTTACTTATAAACGCACATCTGCGCGATGAGACTTCGTAAAGTCTGTTCTGCCAGTTTTCTAGACCAACATCCGAATCCGATGCGCATGAGCTGTCGCATCGCCAACTAATATGCCCTTCTGCGGTTGGATTGATGTAGTCATTCTAGTTCACAGTCATCTGGTAGAGACTATCGATGTTATGTGCCTCTTCCTCTGCTCGGATGGGTTCAATATATCTAGGACCTTGGTAAGGATCTAGCGGTGCGATGACGCGGATCTGCGCATCCTCAAAGGTCATTTGTCTTTTCTTTAGGTCAATGACAGCTTTGCTGCCAATTGCCCAATCAATACTCAATAGTGCTGGATATGGTCGACTGTCACCAATGATTTCTATAACCTCAAAATCCACAAAAGTACAAACTCCGTCAATATCAACTGGCACCTGCGGTAGTCGACCCAACGGTGATACTCGCTGCTGATTAGCTAATCTCAGGTGGATAGGTGATAGGGCTAACTAAGGACTACCCATCTGTTCCCATGTCTGCTTAGTTAGAACATTCACCTCTGATCCTAGATCTAAGACAACCTCATCCATTTCAAACTCACCAATCTGCGCTGTGAATTTCATCTCTCTTCCTGTCCTTGCATGTCTTGTAATATTATGGACAACGTGGTGTGCACTGCCCGAGAGAGAGGGTTGCTGACACTGATCTATCATATGTTGTAGCTCACTGATAGCTTTATCATTTCTCAGGAGTTTCAAGCAGCTGTGCAGGAAGGCTTGTACACTTCCTGTCGATTCATCCTCGTCGCATCTTCCCGATGTGGTAGCCTGCTGTGCCTGCTCAGGGCTATCGCTACAAGGTAGTTACTGCGGTACACTCCTAGATGGAGGTACCTGCGGTCCTGATGGTGTAGGTTGATCAAAGGAAGCCTTGGCTTCATGAAAAGTCTCTTTATTCTACTGTAGGTCGAGTGCTGTTACTTTACTAGGAGCTCTGCGCACCCACCCCTGACTTGTGTTCTTTCCGGTTTCCTGCGATGTGCCTCTGGTGGAAGCACCGCTCCGAGTCACAATGTTAACTGCTGGTTCTGGATCCTTAGGCTCAGCAGCAATAAGCTAGATGTTCTGGTGTGCTGTGAGCTTAGGGTCTCTGATCTTAGCTATCAAGATAGGGCACTCTTCTATGGTATGATCATAAGATTTGCAGTAGTTACAAGTAGTAGTAGCGTTTTGGCAGTCCCTAGCATAGTGTCCTATGATTCCACAATTATAACAAGTGACTGGTCCGCGAACTTGGCCAAAAACTCCTCCTCGGCCAAAGCCTTCTCCTCGTGCGAAGCCTCCTCCACGGCCTCGTCCTCTGAATCCTCCTCCACGGCCTCCATAAGTCTGATCCGGCTGTGGTCCTGTTGCTGGACCCTGTGTGTCTGCTTGGACTCTATACACATCCTGTGTTCTTTCTGACATGAGATCATAAGCTCGGAAATCTTGTTGATCATGCCCGATGGACTTACAGAAGATACAATATAGGTTTTTAGGTGTCTGTACATACTTTTGAAGCAAAGGGCATTGCTGAGGTGGATGTCCTTGTGTTTTACATATTTCACACCATGGCCCTTGTGTTCGTGGTAAGGGGTTAGGAGCCCCTGACGCTAAATATTTTGCAAAGACTGGACATTTGTCTTTACTATGGCCCTGTGTTCTACACTTTATGCACCATATGTCCTGCATAACCTCTTTCCCTTTTTTAAGTTCGTGTATCTGTAACGTAAGGTTGGCCAACTGGGTCTGCAGAGTTGTCATGCCTGTACTGGTTTCCTCTAGAGGTGAAGCCTCTAGTTTCATTGACATCTCTAGCGCTTCATCTTGAGTAGTAAGTTTCTGCTGCATTAGTGGCATTCTGATATGAGGGAGCAGCGCTGCAATAAACCATTCCTTATGCTGCTGTGGCGCAAACTCAAAACTTACTTGGTCTATAAGAGCTTTGAATTTCTGGTCAAAGTCCCATACTGACTCTGATGGTAGCTGCTTAATATCCTTAAGCTCTGTAATGCACTGAGACTCAGACTTAGGTTTCTTAAACTCTTTAATCATGGCGTTCTTGACCTGGGCAAGCGTCTTGGGTAATGTAGTCTACTTTATATAACATGTCAAGGCTCTGTCTCTGAGTGTGGTGACCAACTGTACAAGTTTAAGGGTATCATCGTTGATTGTTTTAATGGTCCACATAGCTTCGCATAGGAACCAATGCTGTTTCGGGTCTTCTACTCCTGTGCCTTTAAAAATAGGTAGCTTCATGTCATCTCCCATTCTATTTCTCTGCGGTGGGTTCTGACTGACTGGGGTACTACCACTCAGCGGTGTAGGTGAAGGTGCTGTAGCAGGAGTAGGTACGGACTGTGAGCTAGTAGATGGAGTACCTATGGGGTTATTCTAAGTCCCTGTCTATTTCTAAGGAGTATAGGGGTGGTAAGGGATACCCCCCTCTGGTTCTTCTGTGGTGCTAGGGCTCTGTTGTCTAATACTGTTTGAACTGTCTTCAAATACAGGAGAACTAAAATCTACTTTATACTTCTTTCCACTACGTGTCTGTCCAATGTCATCAAAATCACTTGCAAACTCTTGTGACATTACTATCTTTACTTATTCATCTGAGACTAGATCCATTGTTCCTTTTTCATATAGCAACATCTTAAGGGACAAGTTTAGAGATCTTAGGTACTTACCGCGATATCCTCTGAAGAAGTATCATTCAGCTGCGCTGAATCTCTTTCTCTGGTCAACTGCAAATTCTATAACGTAGCCTTCTAGCACACTGGTAAGCCAGAAGTCCACTGCTCTAGTAATCGGATTGTCAAGGTTCTGCACGGTCTGAATCAGCTCCGGTGTCCAGACAATGTTTCTTTTCTTCTTGAATGTGTTCCTATCTGTCAGCTTGGATAACCAGTCGAAAAGCTCGTTTCCATAGGTTACAAAAAATATAGCATGTATGTCTGAAGCGATATGCTTTTCTAACCAGGCCTCTGTGCTTAGTATCGGACTCCTATTCTCTTTCTTGGCGAACTCCCTTAAGTATGGATCCAGCCACTGGTGAAACTCTTCTCTAGTAGGATGCCAACAGAACATTGACTCCCAGTCGTTTAAATTGGCAATAGAACCATTTGTTGATTGCATGGGCAGACCCAGGTTTACTATAATCAATCAACAACACCCCTAACTCACTGGCCCTTTCAGCGACAGACTGCGAAGCGATCTGAAGTCTCACCCGAAGTGAATCTAATGGGTTGGACAAGACTCAAGTGTCTTGGACCAGGTTCTGCGCATCCTACTTTTCTTCTCTTACTCCTGTGAGCCACAAAGTCAGCTATATCTGTGCATCGCACATCCCCGTCTCCTCGCAGCACTCCTAGCCGTGCAATCCTTATCCATGCACAAGTCACACGGTTTCTTCCCACGTCGCACAACTTCCACTTACTCACAACATCTCCAACCTGATCGCATCTCTGCGCACCGCGGGACACCCAACCTCTCTTCAACGCTAAGCCCTCAGCTTGCAGTATCACGCACCGCAGCTCCTCTGCTGGTGCGATATCGCCTCTCTGCGATATCTTACCACTACGACTTGGCACTCTTAGCGTTGACTGTGTCACCGTGCGTAACTCTACTTTCCAGAAGTTATATTGTGATTAAGTGGTCATTAGAAACAGACGTAAAGGAGTCTTTAAACAGCTTACTAAAATACTTCAACTTATCTCTATCTTCTTGTATTATCATGAGCTGAACAATACATACATTCACTTACTGCAACTAACATTGTATGCATAATAACCAGTAACCATAAGCAAATACAATCACATTCATGCAACACATAACATGCAGATTTAACGTGGTTCACCCCCAGGATGGGAGTTACGTCCACCAAACTGTGCTTCTATTATATATCTTGAGGGAAGTTAGCACAGTCTGTTGCACTGCATATGCAGCGCGAGATCTCCTCTAGATCTCTGGCCTATTTCTCTCTCTATATTGCCTCTCTTTCAATATATCCTTCCCTCTCTTTCCTCTCTGTGGATGGTTACATACAGACTCAAATGACTCACAGACAAGCTAAGTGTCTGGATCGTTACAACACAGTCTGTCCGACTAACTCCTGAGTCTACTGACCAACTAACGTCTCATTCTACGAGCCAACCAACTGGCTAACTGACTGATTAGCTAACCCTTTACAATACAAAATGCAAGATTTTATAGGCGGCCCGAAGGTCTCGCCATTACAACACTGTGGGCCTGTCCCAACAGTAAACCAAAACCCTAAATAGTGACAGTCGGTCCTCTCTGTCCTTGAGGTAGCCGCTTCCCGTCACACCACAGCTCTCTGCAGTCTTCCATGCTTCCCGGCACTGATCATGGGTACTATGCACCGCTTCTCTCTTCTGTCCTTCGCCTTCAATGCTTGAGCCTCCTTGCTCCTTCTTCTTTATTAGGGTCGCTGATTCCTCCTGTCTTCCGCCGCTGCCTTCAATGCAGTGGTTGAGCTTTCTTCTCTCGACCACTCGGGTACCGTTGCCTTCTTGAATTTTCTATCCCAAAAGTCATGGTTTCCGGCTCTGCTCTCCAGCTGGAAACGTGCTACGGCGTCGTAGCTCTGCCTTGTCCTATTTCCGCCAAAACTTATCTCTTCGCCAAAAATAGCAGCTTCTTCTGTAGCTACGGGGCCCTGCTCCAACAAGTATCATGGAGATTCCTCAAATTGGAATCCATCTTTGTACTTGTCCACACTGCCATATGCATCATGCTTTATCTTGTAAAGACATATGGAAGTTACAATTGACTTCCTCTCAGGTCTGGGAACAATATCCCAAACATCATTCTTCAGAATAGAATGATATTCCTCTGTCATAACATATTTCCACACTTGTTGTTATGTAGACTCTTCATATGGTGAATGCTCTGAGTCATTGAGGCTGCTCATCAATGCAACATATCCTAAAAGCCTATCAATATTCTTGCACTGTGTGGAAGTGCATACTTGTGCTCCATGCTCCTCCACATCTCTCATTATATCTTAACACAAAACTAACCTCCTCTTTTTACGAGGTTCATCAACCAGTTCAACTGGTTCATCAATGACAGGTAGCTTTTCATGTTCTGTTGGATTTTCCCTCTAAACATCAGAAGGGGAAGAATCATCATCATGATCCTCTTGTATAGGAGCCTCAACATCCTCTGTCTTTGGATCACATTCAAGCTCTTTTTACCACTTGAATGCTACCTCCTTATCGAAAATCACATCCCGACTAACCTCAACATGTCTCTCACCTGGTACATATATTTTGAATGCCTTGGAGGTCTCACTATAGCCCACAAAATTTCCCTTTTTTTCAAAAGGTTCCATATTGGTTCTCTTTTCTTTTGGCATGTGAATATACATAGGACATTCACATATCCTAATATGTGATATGCCTGTTTTCTCACCAGTGAACACCTCTTCAAGTGTTTTCTCATCAAGAGTTGCATGCATACTTCTATTCTGTATGTACACTGCTGTACTAGTAGCTTCTTCCCACAAATAAGTAGATATATATTGATCATGTAACATGGGTTTTGTGGCCTCACAAACAATTATATGCTTTCTCTTTGCAACCACATTCTATTGTGGGTTGTAAGAAACCGTTAACTATATACATATCCTTGCATCGCTACAAATATCATTAAAAGAATTTGATTCAAATTCTCCACCATTATCAGACCTTAGGGAATGGATATTCCTACTTTTTTGATTCTCAACTAAGGACTTATATTCTTTAAATTTACTAAAGGTTTTACTTTTTTATTTCATGAAGTAAATCTAGGCCTTATGGGAGAAATAATCAATGAATAAAACATAGTAAAGATGTTCACTGAGGGAAGGGGATGACATGGGTCCACATACATCTGAGTGCACTAAATATAATATTCCTTTATATCTAGTATGGTTTCCAGGAAACTTATTTTTAACATTATTTCCTAAAGAAAAACCCCGACAAATAATATCATGCACAAAATCAAAACTAGGCATACCTTTCACCATTCGCTGCAAACCAGGGAGTGCTATGAGGTGGAGGTGTCCAAGCATCCTATTCCAAATATCACATGGGATGATAGTATGATGCACAATGGCTTAAATATACTTTCCTGGTACCTTGTAAAGTCCTCCCTCTTGGACTTTATTGATAGTAATGATATCAATGTTTTGGTTCTTCGGACACAAGTATGCTTGATTCTCCATGAAGATGACTCAAAAGCCTTTTGTCTTCAAGGAAAGAAAAAGAGAGTAGGTTCTTCTATGATCTAGGGCCATAAAGGATTTCATCCACATGTAGTGTGTCTCTCAAAATTAGCTGGAAATATGTGGTTCCAACTCCTTGGATCGAATATGTGGAATTTTCTCCCAATTCTACCCTGCATGCAAACTTTTTCTCTTTTATGTTGGAGATTGCACCCTTGAACCCCGACATTTTATTGGAATCACCACTATCAATCATCTATGTATCTTCTCCTGTGATGAGATATCCATAAAAATTAGAGACGAGGTAATATCCCTCCTTGTCTCTTTCTCTTCGGGTGTATCTCCCTTAGAAGTTTCTTCTACGGTAGTGGAAGCATGAAATATTCCTTCTCTTATTTTCCTTGTATTGTAATTCCATACAAAGTGTCCCGACTTTTGACAACAATAGCATACAATATTTTATTTTTCAAAACCTTTAGTAATCTCTTTCTTCTTTGCATGGAAGAACTTCTTGGGAGCGAAAGGCTTCCTCCCTTTTTTGGTTCTTGCTGCGAGGGAAAGATTCTCCCCCTTAGTTCTCACAACTTTTTTTCTATATGCGCCGTTCTTCTTGGATGCAATCATGCCAAAGTATTTCAAATATGGGATTCTCTTCTCTTACATTTACCACAGCAAGAAAGGCCTCCCATGAGAAGGGGATTCCATTGATGGTGGTTTGAAGAAGGTCATCATCATCTGTCTCCACACCAATGCTTGCAAGTTGATCCTTCGCCTATGAAATTTTTGTGAAGAAGGAAGCTACGGTCTCATATCTTTAAATATTCAAGTTGCACAACTTGTTCTTCATATCCCTCTTTTGAGTAGGGGAATTCTTCTCATAAATATTTGTGATTGTGTTAAAACATTCCTTTGTCATCTTCTATGGTGTGGTCACCGACATGAGGTTGTCCTTCATGGAGTCATATGTGATCCTCTTTGTCTTTACTTGATTCTTCTTGTAATTGGTTCTTCCTACATTTGTAGTAGGCTCTTCGATCATGGTAGTAACAAAGGAATCGAGATCATTCTCTTCAATAATGTTAATCACCCTCGCCTTCCATGTGTTGAAGTTTTATGTGCCTTCAAGTCGGTCTTCCGATTGGATGAAGATTGATACCATTGCTTCAAGCTCTTTTCTCAATGCTTCAAGATATACGTAGGTTTATAATGTTTGCACAAAACTAAGCTCTTGCATGCCCTTTCTCTAATACCATGTCAATGTTTGAGAAATAATGAAAGATTCTTGAACTTTAAAATTTTTGATAATAAAATCTAGTGCATGTAGACCTCATAAAAAATTTAAACACACAAATCATTCAATCCATAAGACACAAGATGTACCCTGGGAAAACCCACCAAATATGGAGGATGAAAAACCCAACAATCCTTTGAGTATGATAGATAATTGCAGAGAATTATTTACGCTACATGAGAAAATTTCTTGATAAGAGATATCAAAGAAACACTAGAGAATAGATATCACTTGCAACACTATCTCATCCTTTCCAAGTGCATGCCACTTTAATTACAAGCTTATCCAATCATACAATCAGGGGTAGTGAATGGTTGCATGCCTTTGTGCACCATGAACACTGTGTGCACTACCCATACATTAACCTTTTGTGTCTTCCTTGAATTGGTGGCAAGTTGTTACCTTGAAATTCTCTCCCATGCACACCTTCCTTCTTTCATTGAGTGTTAACTTCCTTTAAGTGAATGTGAACTAATTGAAATGAACTAAACTGGTTGAACTAAATAGGAATTGATTGAACTAAACTCAATAATTAACTAACTGCTTGACCATTAGTTAGGAGTTTAACTGAATGTCTTTAGTGCTTCACAATCAATGTCATCCATGAAAAAATACTTTGCATAAATCAAGGAGTAGATTCCTTGATTAACTGAAAGTTGTTTTTCCACAACCGAGGATTAAGTGATTTCTTTGTAATTCGAGTTCATTGAAGGTATAGCACGGGAAATTTGAATCCTTACTCTATCTTTGTGCTCATCTCATTTATCAATAATTAATTTATGCATGGTCCATATGTGTTTAATTAATTAATCATATTTATCATATCATACTCAGAAGAATTGTTCCATACTAATGATCATATGTATTACCTCAGGTCATAAAGTCATATGCTAAAGTAATTCACTCTAGGGTTAGCTAATCCCTATAGGAGACTTATAGCACCTAGTGACCATGACTAGCAGTACATCACATAGCATATCCACATGACTTGATACACCACAAGTCTAGACTTTGATACAACACAAGTCTACAGTCTTGATACAACATAAGACTCTAATAGTGATACAACACAAGATTTCGACCTTGATACAACACAAGATCCTGATCTTGATACACCACAAGATCGCAGTACATGCATCTTTCATGAATAAGACTTGATACAACACAATGTCATAGCTTGATACAACACAAGCTTCCTTAACTTAATACAATATAAGTTCATGACTTGATATAACAAAATTCCCTTAACTTGATACAACACACGTCTCTTGGAGAATGAATCTCGATGATGTACATTTAACAAACACCTCCAACAATCAGGACATAATGAGAAAGGAATCTATATAGAATGAGAAAGGAAGCTATATAGACTAAATATTATAATATTAAACATTAGAACTATGCAATCAAAATGTGCTAATCCATATGAATATAGTGATCAGCCGTGGGGACAAATGGTGGCTTATAGGAAATTAAATAATTTAGAACAAAAGCTACGAATAATGCAAGAAATAGAGAAAAAACTGCGAGATAGATTGACCACTTTTCCATCCAATGAAAAGATGAAAGAAATGAAAGAATTTAGAAATCTAGAATAGGAAGTAAGCAATATTAGGGAAGAACAATTAAATAGAGAAAATGAACTTAAAGCTTTGCAAGAAGAAGCTTATCAAATTGTGGAATCATTCCAAAACCTGCAAAGATAAATCTAAGAAGTTAGTGGAATAATACATAGAGAAACTAAAGTCTTTCCCAAATGAACAGGCGATACATAATATTATGGCCAATGAAAGTGATATGAAATAAAAGTTTGCAACTATAAGGGAAACTTTGCAAAAATTTGCAGCAAAAGTTAGACCTCCTGATACACCTGCTTCATGATACATAATTTTTTGTACTTCCTATTTCCATTGATGTCAAAGGGGGAAAGGAAAATTTGAATGTTAGTGGGAGTACATTGTCCTAATAAAGTTAATTTTCAGGGGGGACTTTCAGTAAGTTGGTATTGACATCAATGAAAAAGGGGGATATTGTTGAACCCTTAGGTTGTCATTGATGTCAAAAGGAAAAATGAACAAGATTTGCATGATATCAAAGGATAAACACCAAATATGATGTGACATAAGTGCATCAAGTCTTTCTACAAAGTGTGAAGATCCCACTACAACATGGGATATATGTATTCTTATAATAAACTTGAAAAGGAAGAAGAAGATTGAAGACTTGTATGTGCACAAATAGTGTTATGATATGGGACTTGTGTAATAGACTAGAAGAAGAGTATAAACTCAAGGATGTGCACAAATACCACTGAGATATGAACTTGTGTGTGAAAAACCCGAAAAGGAAATGACATATGTGCACAAAATCCCACAATGATTGAACTATGAAAAGTGTTGGAGCATTAATACATCCTTAGTACATAGTTTTGACCTTAGTCTCACTTTATTTTCCTTCATGCAATGATATCCTATGGTTTAAGACTTAGGAAACATGATTCAACAAGATAATTGGTTATTTTGGCATGTTCACACCTACAACAGCGCCCTAGTTGGTCAATCTAGCACATGTGCACCTAATTTAATGCCTTGGGGTGCTACATCCTTGATTTGGGTGATTTGGGTTGGACTAGGGGGTGCTAGTGGTGTATTTGGTCCATTTTGGCTCTCCCATGAGCATTTATTGCCACCTAGAGCATCCGACTCACCTCTGTCTTCTCATCCATGCTTTCCTAGGATTCATTAATGACCCAACACACTTCACTAACATTCACATAAGGTTTCGTGACTGTTTGAGCTGAGTTGGAGCTCCTTTGGTCCACCTAGAGGGGATTGAGGCCAAATATCATCACGACACTTGTACTTTCCCATTTGGATTCTAGAGCCACTCAAATTTTGTCCAATTTATTATAAATGTGTACCATAACATCTACAAGATGTATG
This sequence comes from Pseudotsuga menziesii, assembly GCA_001517045.1. NCBI lineage: Eukaryota > Viridiplantae > Streptophyta > Pinopsida > Pinales > Pinaceae > Pseudotsuga > Pseudotsuga menziesii. Next base: position 175,370 of record LPNX010791012.1, read on the forward strand.
ATAATAATATGCTCAGCAATTAGCACCATTCACATGTGCTATTCCAGCCATTTTCTATCTCTTATTGATTCTCTTGCACATTTTGTCAAACAATTCATGTGTGAATATTGTTATAGCTCCTATATCTGATTGAGAAGTAAATTATTACATGGTATCAGAGCTGGTTGGAGCTGCAAACAAATCTTGTGAGGTTTGAGTTTCTGTTTAGGGCATATTTCCAGAAAACTTGGGTGTTTGCTTTGCAGGTTTAACAACATTTTTTTGTCACAGGTTGTGCAAACAGGATGGAGAAAACTTGAGCTTTGCTTACTCCATTCAATTATTTTTAGTGGAAGGCCGAGATGGTCATCTAGTTGAGGTCCAAGGGCCTCTACCGGCTCACCATGGGAACTAAGAATGAGCCAAATTCTACTGTGGAGAAATCTAAGTATTTTAATAGGCTTGATGAGGCCTTCGGTATGCTCTACCTCGACACTTCAAGAGAAATTATTTTTCACATATAAAGTCTTGGCACACTGAATGAATTTTGGGTCAAGTTTGAGTCACTATTGGGGAAGATAGATGAAATGAGAGGCCATCATCTTGAGAATGAGCTAATCTCATTGAGCCTAGATCACTACGAGACCATTGAAGACTTTTTCACCAAGTTTAAAGCACTAGTACTTCAGCTAAAACAATGTGGCATAGAGAATAAATATGATCATCTTATCTTTTCCATCCTTTCTAAGTTGGGGCTGGAGTATTCTGTATATGTTTCGACATTTCACTCTAGCGAACTTACAACTAGAAATTGGAAGATTCCTGCGCTAGCAGATTTCATGGAGTCTTTGACTCAGGAGTAGGGCAATATCATACAAATGGGTACCATCATCAAATCCAAGGATCAATACCTTGCTGCTGGTGTATCAAATCAATCCCATAGAAATAAGAAATATTCGAAGCAAAAGGAGAAAGAGAAGAAGGAATCAAGTTTAGAAAGCTCTAGTTCTACTGATGGGAGCTCAAGATCTAGGAGGAGGAGAAACAAGAGAGAGATACCCACATGTGATTATTGCATAGTTTCACATATTGAGAAATATTTCTTCATAAAGGAAATGCATATCATGACCAATCTCCTTGAGGAGAACCATATTGCTCTTCCAGAATTTGCAAAAAGATGGGAGCGCAAGCAAGGAAATGGTAAGGCTGAGCATGCATTGGGTGCATGGGTAAAACCCAATTTTTTTTCTCTGTTTCTGATATCTTTGTTTCTAATTCACATTCTGATATATCATAACCTGAAACCTCCATCCCTTCCTTGAAAAAATTCCCAGTTAGTTCATCAAAGCTTCCTCCCAAAACTAGTCATTTTTCACTAGCTTTTGATGTGCCTTCTGAAAGCGCTTTCCAAATCCATTCAGATATTTCCATTTCTGATTTTGAATATTATATACAAGATGATATACAACCTATTTCAGTCATTGAATCATTTCCCCAACCATCGCATGACCAAAATACCCATCAACCCTCAAGTTCACTAGTTGGAAATTCAGAAAATTGTCTAGTTTCCAATGCTATGTCTCTTGTATATGTTTCTTTTATGTATTGTATGTATTTCATTGTTTGGAAAGCCATATAATTTTCCTTCATGGGACTTATTTTCCATATATTTGGACTTGCTTTCATCACCCATGGTTCAAATCTCAATTCTCCATACCTTCCAGGTTCACTCAATTGCAATTGTGATCTAGTTGCTCACTCTTCTCTTCCTATGGATCCATTTGCTCATGGAGACACCATACCTTTGATATTTTCTTCTGTGTATGACATGTATTCTGATATTTCATAGCCTCATGATATTTTTTACAGAGTTTTTAATGTTCTTCATCAAATTGGGAGAAACATTCATGGTTTTATTCATGATATGACAACTACACATAATGGAGATTTTGTTGAATCTTTTGATGTTATTTGGGAAAGAGTTTGCATAGATATATTTTCCATGGTTGATTATGCTATTATATCAGAGTGTTATTGCATAAAAACAAATTCTTATTATGCCCCTCCATCATCAAATGATGACCATCAAAGGGCCTCTCCACATGATCTTTGTTTACAACACTTTGATGCATTGATGCATGATCTTGGCACCCACAACATCTTCAACAAGTACATCACCAAGAAGTTGTTCTTTCAGCTCATTCAAGTGAAGAAGAGGACCCAATGAAGACATTTTTTATCTCTTCCATATCCATTTTTTAGTGGAGGTTTTGTCCCATGAGGTTTTCCTCCTTACCTCGGTTACATGGATAAATAAAATTTGTTGTAAAAGGTGACTTGTGCCTTAGTTGCCAAGGCCTTAATAAATATTTTTGATTAAATTGTACTAATATTGGATTAAGGGGGGGGTGTTGGAGAATTAGTAAATCCTTAGTACATATTTTTTACCTTAGAATAACTTTATTTCCCTTCATGCAATGATATCCTATGCTTTAAGACTTAGGAGAGCCGATTCAACAAGATAACTGGTTATTTTGGCCTGCTCACACCTACAATAGTTCCCTAGTTGGTCAACCCATCACATGTGCACCTAATTTAATGCCTTGGGGCGCTACATCCTTTATTTGGGTGATCTGGGTTTGACTAGGGGGCACTAGTGGTGTATTTAGTCCATTTTGGCTCACCCATGAGCATTTATTGCCACCTAGAGCATCCCACTCACCTCTATCTTCTCACCCACACTTTCCTAGGACTCATTAATGACCCAAAACACTTCACCAACATTCACATAAGGTTTCATGATTTTTTTAGTTGAGTTGGAGCTCCTTTGGTCCACCTAGGGGGGATTGAGGTCAAATCTCATCATGACACTTGTACTTTCCCAATTGGATTCTAGAGCCACTCAAATTTTTTCCAATGTATTATAAATGTGTACAATAACATATACAATATGTATGATAATAATATGATCATAAGTTAGCACCATTCACATGTGTTATTCCAACTATTTTCTGTCTCTTATTGATTCTCTTGCACATTTTGTCAAACACTTCATGTGTGAATATTGTTCTAGCTCCTAGATCTGGTTGAGAAGTAAATTCTTACAAAAATATGTAAATCAACACAAAGCATAAATATATCAAGAAGTAAACAAGTTAGGGCATCAATCAAGTAAAAATAATTTCAACTCGCGAACACATCTCTTCTACTAGAAAGAATATAAATAAGCAAGAGATAGATGTGCTGATGTAAACTTGTGAAGTGAAAAATGAAGATAATATGTTTGTGCAAGATTTGGAATTCTTTGGGGTATAAATGGCTTGTTGATTGCAAAAGGTGTTTTTTTACTGTAGAGTTGAATTATGCAGTTCAAAAAATGGATGAATAGGAAGTATAACACAAAGTAAAAAGATATTTGGAATCAGGACGTGTAAAATTTTTACTTAGTAAATGATGCAAACCATAGAATCGTAGAAGTGGATAAGTGTGTAGGTGCGTAGATATAAGAACACATGTTATATATCATGCAAGTAATTCAATATTGACATATATTTGAATATTGTGTGAGAGCTTGATCAAACATATTTTCACACATCATGGATAAGGTAGTTGGGTCTTCTAACACATATAATCAAAGGTAAGACACAAAAAATAAGAACCACATCAGTTGCAGTTTGTAAAGTCACAAATTGCAGTAAAGGTAAGGTTCATATTTCAATTATTTGACACACAAGTATTTTCTATATTAGTGACGTAGGAAGGGGCAAGGAATAGGAAGTCAGAGATTCCTTCCAGTAGGTGTTGGTAAAACTTATTAGGGATGTAGGAAGGGGAAAGGAAGAGGGAGTTGTAGCTTCCTTCCAGACACAATTGGGAAAAAAATTCGGGGGTTGGATCCTCCTTTTATTTGGAGTTGGTAAACATAATTAGGGAGTTGGAAATTCCTTCTAGTCGTAGTTGGTAAAATAATTATGGGGTTGGACCCTCCTTCTAGTTGGAGCTGGTAAATATAATTTGGGAGTCAGTGATTCCATTTAGTGGAAGTTGAAGAAACCATCAGAGATCACATTCTTTTGCAGGTTTGTGCCTGGTTAGTACAAGTCAAAGCTTGCATGGTAGATACAAACATTTGTTTAGGTTAGTTCTTGAAGTTCGTGAGTTGGTTCTTGCACAGATAAAAAGTTTGTATAGATCAGTGCCTATAATCAATAGGCTGTTACTTGTGGATTATGCTGGCACTTTAGTGAGTTGGTGCTCACGATTGGAGATTGTTTTTCTCCCATTGATGTAATAATTCATATTTTTATATAGTTATAGATATATAATTATTCTTCAGATATTTGTGCGTTGTTGTGTTATTACTATTTTTTTTGAAAAGTTTTAAGTGGTAATTTTTTTTAAAAGTTAAATAATGTGAGCCATATACTGATTCACCACCCCTTTTAGTATAAAAGATAAATTCAACAGTATTTTGAGGAGCACTCATATATTTTGACAGATATTCCTAGAGTACATTATTGTTGGCCTATGGTATTCCTATACAACTTCTTATCCATATAGACTATAAAAAATGATACCGATTTGTCAATTAACTTATATGCTTTTACTAATATATTATACAAGTCTTATAGTATTCTAGATAGGGAACACGTGATGCCTTTTTACTAGAAAATAATGTTGTAACATGTGATTAACTAGCATAAGAGAAATATATTTCCAAGATATCAAAGGTTGTGTCTAAAGACACCATAATTTCAGTTAATAACAATGATCGAATGTGACAATAGACATATATAATAGGTAATCTATAAACTCAAAAACTCAAATTGGAGGAAAGAAAAGAATTCACAACATTCCCCCTTGATTTGATATGAATTACAAACACTAATCATTCATGGTAAAATAAAAATCTTGGAAGAAGTATGAAACACTATCACCCTATAATCAAACTCAACAATGTAGATACACAAAAAATATCCAATACTATTGTCTAAATACAGTCCCAATCTGCTAATCAACTAGGAAACAAAACAAATAAACCTATTTGAGTAGTTGGCTACCCACAAGCATGACAAGTATAGGAAATATTTGTCTAGAAATATAGTCTCTGGCCATCTACAAATTAGGTACTTGCAACAGTACTCAATCATATCTCCCATTAAATAATCTAGTCGAACATAATTCAATTGGTCCAGTTGATTCAACAATAAATAATCAAGTCAACAAAAGTTGGGTTTACAACAAATAGCTTCAACTCTTCAATTTCTCCCCCCCCCTAAACACAACTAAGTATTAATCAACAACAAACACAACAAAAGTAGTCAAAATTTGGTTGAAAAATAATTTATTTGAAGCTCAATTCATGATCACTACTTGTTGAAGATCAATCGATGAACATTCCAATTTATACTCTAGTTGACTATCTTCTCTTTTCAAGTCATAGTCAACCACTCCAAATCAATTAAAAGTAAGAAAGAGGAGAACTATACATTAGTACAATTGAAGATACACATTTGTGTGATGTCATCAAGCATCTATTCAAATTATTCCATGACCATTCATCAATCTAACCACAACCTATCCTAGCAGTTGGCACTAGTCCACAGTTCTATATTTCATGTCTTTTATGAAAAGTTATAAAATCATAGTTTCCACCTTTCCAAGAATTATGATTCCTGGGAAAATTCCTCTGATTCTTCTAATGAGGATGTCTACATGGAACAAATTTCTGTTCAAGTGGAACAAGTGATCTAGGATCAGGTTCTAGTTCACAGATAGGAACAAAACAACCTTTCACATAAACAATGATTTCATCTACAACAACATTCTCAAATTTGGCACATCAGAGACAACTAATTCATTAATAGGTTTCTCTTTAGTTTGAATTCCAACAACAACAAGAAACACTCTTTTGGTGTCATCAAAACTAGGTGTAGAATAATCATATCCAAGACCTATTCTTGGTTTATTCAATTTAGGGGTAGTAGGAACAACAATACCTTGTCCATTATTCCCATGTCCTCCTATGATAAATTCCATTTTTCTCAATTGTTGGGACGCTATACCTATAGTATACTTATCAAACATAGAAGAAAAAACATCATTAGTATCCAACAAATCATGAGATGAAATAACAACAACATCAATATCTTCCTTACAAGCAATTTGTTCATAAGAACTTGGAAAAAAAATATTATGAAAGGTGGAAGAAGTAATTGGTGAGACTATTAGGTAAATAATGGAATTATTCTACTCAACAGTTGATATATCGATAGTATTCTTTGCATTGGCTCGCTGCTCAATAGTTTGTAGTCGATGGACTTTTTGTTCAAGACTTTGCTTGTAATCCTATAATCCCTTAATAGTTTCATATTGCATAGTCAACTAGAATAATAGAGCGTCATAATCTTATTTTAAGGATTGATATTCTTCAAACAATTGATTATTTTCTTCTTGAAGAGGGCCAACTTCTTCACAAATATCATCGATAGAGTCCTATGAGTGGGAAAATCATTATTTATCTAGGTATTCTCTACTTCTAGTATGCAAATTTTTGTCTTCAAGCCATAAATATCTTCATGAGAGATGGATGTCACCTCTTCTTCTAATTCATCGACAAAATATGACTTATCTTCAAATTCATCTACCAAATTCTAGAAAATGGATTCCATGGTATTTTCTAGCACATATATTGTTCAAGCTTTCTCATCAAACTACTACAAAAGTCTAGTTTGAAAGAAGGTAGTATCATCCTCTATCCAAGTATGAACTATTTCCAACTATTTCTTTAATACTTAAATATTTGTTTGCAAATCAACAATAAGATTATACAAAGCTTCTCATTCAACTACGTAGCTGACTCCTTGAACATATACGACAATGGCGCAATAGTATTATAACTTAACAGTATTAAACATGAACTAATACCTTTGTTCATTCACTGTTTATGATTATTGCGACATTCATTCAAAAAATGACCATAAATAATGTGATTTAAGCAACTTTCAACTTTAAGAGGTCAGCATTCAACACAACATTCAATCATTCATTAACATACGAAATAACATGGAAACCCGTCTAGGAAAAACTACCAAGGTGCTCTTCATCTGGCATGAGAACTATAGGTAGCACCTTGCAGTCTATGACTTATAGATTGTTCTTAATATATGTATCTTAGCTCAACTCTTCTTTCTCTCATGCTCTCTGGTTTACTCTTATATCTACTCCTACTGATCAACACATAGCCTGGATCGAATCTTCTACTCTACTATTTGCGCACTCAGCTACAGATCAACTCCTACTAACCGGTCTATGCAAAAAGATGCAGATCTGTGACTCAATAGCCTTCTACTAGCCAAATTCTCTCTAAGTTAGCAATTAAATACTACAATCCTTCTGAAGCTAACCCTTATACAAAGTGGTTTCCTCCTATCTATAGTGTTTATAAGACCGAACAGGGTCGAATGAGTACAACTAAGTTATTACATACTTAAGTAGTTACAAAATATCTTCTATTACATTGATAACAGGCCATACTGGCCTCAAAATTCCTGAATTACATTAACCACGACCATAACTAGGCATGAAAATGTCTTTCAGCCTGTCTGTATAGGTCATAATTAGCTACAAAATTGTCCTTTAGTCTTCTGTCAGCTTGTCTTTTTTCATTATTCCTTGACTTGCACCTGTTCAGCCTTAACTCTTCTACCCGCCTCTTCCACTGACTCGGATCTTCCTTTCCTCATCGTAGCTTCCTTTGCTCTGCGCTTGCACTTCTTCCTTTACATGCCTTTCTCCGTCGCGTGCCTGGTTTTCCTGTCTTGTGCTTGCGCGTCGGATTATTCCTTATTCACTTTCCCTGGACCAACAAGTTTCCTTGTAATGATTTAAATGATTTCTCCATGTGACGAAAACTGTTTCCACCTTTCCATTTATTTCCCACTTGTGCAAAGGAAAGATTGATTGAACTAGTGAATGTATATCATATTCGCACCAATTTTTTGTTCATTCTATTTGCATCTGACTGAGTAAGATGAGCTATTGTGTTTGCAACTATAAGATTCAAGGTGGATTTTCATAGATTATGGTAATCTCTACCTCTAGTACAAGAACCATTGTAGAATCAGGTGTCAAGAGACCTTCACCTATGCCCATTATGGAATACAATTCCGCATTTGTTCCACCAATGACCATGGTTGAAAAAGAAGCTGAACATGCACCTTTCATCCCTAAATTTAGGTTAGGACTAGACCCACCTGGCACGTCAAAGAGGAAATGGTATGGTAGCTACAAAAAAGGAGTAGCACCACCACAAGAAGCTGAAGAACCAGGATCTGTGAGCATGTTTCCATACTATGTCCTACCTAGAACAGCTGATACACCTAAGATTAGAATCGCTAAGAATGGAAGTTATCCACTGGTAGAACCGATCGTACCGAAAGAATTTTGGGTAACAACGAACATACTCCCAAATATGAAGAAGATGACCTTTGTACACCATGACCTATGGAAATATCTAGAGTTTGAAATGGAAAAATACATGGTTTCTGTCTATGACACATAGGATGGCCATCTTTACCCAGTTCCAATGGAATGGGAAAGAGGACTGGATAAAGCTGGTTTTCTATCACTGATGCACATGTTGTATTTTGGCCGCACTGTAGAGGTGAATGCATGTGTTAAGCAATTGTTGGTGTCATACCATGTCGGATGTCTATGGCTTGACCGAAATATTTATGTGGATGTTGATTACACAACGATTACGCATATTCCACTTGCAGGTGCCGAACCAATGCCAGTTTTTGCTAGAAAAGAACAAGACACTTTATTCATGAAAAAAATGAAGGAAAACTATTACCTAACCAGAGACACCTGAGTATTTTCCATTGACTCTATTAATGATTTCACTATTCCTTTTGTAGCTAAATTTCTATCTAGCAAGTTGTTGAAAAAAATGCGACTGAACCAGTGCACTGTAGGGATGATTGCTACAATAGAGTTATTTGTAGGAGGTGTTCAACTCAATTGTCACACTACCTACTAAATGAGCTATTGGTAGATGCATAGGAGGAATAGGAAAACTGTAGCGCATTTCAATATTCATGGATACTTATTTTGATTTCATTTGTTGTATGGGAAAAACAACCAAAATAGTAGGGGATAGATGTGCATGTCCTATGTCAAGGATCTCGATACCATAATATTTGGTTCGATAAAGCATTCCCACAGAGGCAAAATGAAAATAATATAGAGTTCTTTTTACAAGGAGAGGCCCTGTGACATTATGTAAGAAAACAAGCCATAATTACTGAGGCGAGCATTAACCAGTTTAGAAACATTGTCATATTTTCGATCAGGGCCCATCATATCTTTTTGCATCAAAACAAGACCCACAATGCCAATGAATTGTGACACAGTATCAATTGTTTGCTATAGAAATAGATACCATTATTCAATATTGGCCGGAAGAATGGATAGTTCCTGTCACAGATGATCAGCTATATGCAGAAGAATAGGTGCAACAAGAAAATACATCGACAAAAAAGGAAGTAAGACATGGAGAAGATCCACTAGAGGAAAACCTAGAGGAAAACCCAAAATAAAACTCGGAAGAAAACCCAGAATAAAACCTAGAAGAAAATCTAGAAAATACCTAGAATGAGTCAAGTACGACTCCAATAGACCCAACAGTGGGGTAAAAGAGGAAGCAGACAAAGAAGTCTATGAAGGGTCATAAGAAGAGGAAAGGAGACAAATCAGTTGGAATTTTAGTCCCCAAAGACAATTATACACTTCTGATGGATGCAAAGGAAGAAGTATCCAGTCAAAGACTCAAGAATATATATGAGAAGAAAACAGAGCTAACAAGCAGTATCATAGATTTATTACAGACACTCTATAAGGTAGTAAAATAAGTAGGAGTGGTGGTCGACTACAAACCATAATTGCTTGAGCCGTAGGAGTTAGATGGCTTGTCTAAGTAGAGACCTAGTGACACGTCGACACCCGTTCCACCAATAAAGAATTAAGTGTTGTGTAAAGTAATCAACTTGGGGAAGACAAATTTGAATTCCATGGTCAAAAACTTGGGCCATGTCACCATACATTTCTCTACACTGTCGATGTATGAAGTTTATTCCATTCAGAACGTTGTAGTAGCTGAAATGAAGGTCATAGAAGGCACATTGGTTAACTAGGTTAGAGAATAAAACAAGACTATTCATAATATGAATAAATCAGTGAAAGAAATAGAGAAAAAACCTAATACCTAGGAGGAGAATAGGAACCGACTCGATAGAGTCATTGTTGGTAGGAGATTTTGGGATAAGTTAGTTGCGCAACATTGCGGATGTTGCACAAGGCCAAACATATCGCGGAAGGTGGAAAATGGCATGCAAGTCATATTTATATTATTTTATGTATTTTGGTTAGTTTTGGACCACATTTTGTGGATTGTGGGAATTATTTTGTAGATATTGTTAAGAATTGGTTAGGAAGTTAGTTAAGTGGATCACCGATGTAAAGGCGCAAGCCTATAAGTAGATGGTGAATTGCAAATGTAACTCTCTCTTAGACACTTCACTTTTTCTTGATCTTCTGAGACAGGGTTCACTTTTGAACTTATTGATTTGTGTATGTGACTTGAGGAACTATTTTTGGAACTTATGTTTTGCTGTAGAAGTTAATATGACATGACGAAAGTTGAGAAGAATCATTGTGTCCTTCAATGTTTTCTTGTTTTAGCATCTTCTGCAACTCAATTATGAATGCAGTGTGTATTTGCAACATGGATATGTAAATGATGTGATGTTTCTTTACTTTAAATGATGTTATTATGTTAGATTTGTTTGTGCATCAGTGTTTTCTTGTAGTTCTAGAATGATAATGCAATCTATTGAATGATGATGTGATTCTGTTAATGCATAGGTTGAATGCTTATATCTGTTGAATAATGTCGCACTAAGTTAAAAAAGTAACACATTGTCCTCCTTCACACTGCGGAAACTTGGTTCTGACAGTTCTCCCTTGAACATCTCGGGTGAGAATTCATCCTCTTTGTAGGTGTTGTCGGATGGAGTAAAACCTGTCTGGGCCGATGCTCAAGGAGATCGTTGTGGTTTGGGTGTCGACAGAGAGAGAACCCCTGTCGACTGGGTTTGTGTCAACAAATGGTTCCATTACCAGGACCTTAGTATGAAGAGGAGGGAGGACATGTTGTGGCATCCGACGAGACCGAAAATTCAATATTGGTTTGACCAAAAGCTATGAGAGTTTGCTAAGAAAGAAAATCAGAGCCCTGGACTGATGACAAATAAGTGGCTGGAATAGTATATACACGATGGTCCACACGAGTACTTTTTCTCTGAATTTCTAATCATATTCTGGGAGTGGTTGGTGTGATTAACCTATCACAAGAAAAATTTCCAAGGAGGTGATCTAAAATGTTGGACCCTAGAGTTGATCCAGGAGCTGCAGGAGGTAGACAACAGAGAATCACGAGATGTTGAGGTCTAGCTTGACAGTATATTGGAGGAATACATCATTGAGTTCATGGGTGATACAACTAAATTATATAGAAAAGCAGAAAGGGATTTCTTCAATAGGTCGCAAGGTAGGTTTATTTGTCTTTGAAATTGTCCATTAAGATGCTCATCTATGAAAAGGGCATTTTGAAGATGCACCTCCAGTAGTAGAACTCTAGTGTGCAGAGGTTTTAGATACCATGAAGCTGGGGGGGGGGGGACGAATGGAATGATACAGGGTAGATGGGTGCAAGTTACGATGATACTGTGAGGGAAGCTGAGGAAGAGAGTGGTCTTATGAGAGGAGGAGCAAGGATTTTACAAGAGAAGAGGAAGAGTATAGGGGAAGGTCTGGCTGTGATCGAAACACAAGACTGCGAAGGAATACCACATGGTATAAAGTGACCCTACAGTGATGATGAGGAAAACTAAGCTATGCCTGAGTTAGAGGTAAGGTCAACCCCCAGTAGCAACGTACCCACACCTCCGTGCACTACACCACACTCAGGAATAAACACGAGTTCGACATCGACTTTCTCGACATCTCTACAACATTCTAATAGTAGCATATCAACGACTATAGGAAGGAGGCCCAGGATGGCGGGCGATGATGCGATGTTACCCCTATTCCATGGAAATGAGACTAAGGATACAGAGCAATACTAGTTCATGTGTGAGGTAGTATGGACTGTCAGACAAAATGTGGACAATGAGGCCAAGAAGGGACAATTAGAGACAACTCTTTGAGGTCACGCACTGGATTGGTTCATGAAATTTGTACAAGTTCCTACAGGGACTCCAGTGAAGAAGTTGGTTGAAGTAAAAAAAGGATTAATTAAAGAGTTCATAAAAACAAAATTTGAAGCATAATACATTACAGAAATAAAGGAGATTAAGAAATATCCAATTGATATTGTTTGGTATTTTGATCAAAGGTTCAAAACACTAATAAAAAGAGTCAGCTTCGAAATGAGCAAAATTCAGCATAAGGAACGGTTCATCACGACATTGATATCTCATATCAGACTACCATTGATGTAACAGAATATTGCAAAACAAAGCAAGGCTCTAGAGATTGTGATGAAATTAGAAGCTTCACCCATTGGAAAGAATGCGGTTGGTATGAACAAGATTCAAACACAAATGGAGAATCTCACACTCCAGTTGTAAGATATCAAAAAAGGAAAAGAGCATCGTGAAGAGTTGTGGTGTACTCAATGTCGCACATATGGACATACCAAGGATAATTGCCCAGATTTACAAAACTACATGTTGTTAGGGGCACTGAACCCATTGATTTGTGGCAATGTACCATGGTGTCGCATTTGTCAAGTATATGGGAATTGACAAGAAGATTATGGATATATGCAGAAGATGGTTATGAAGTCGATGAATTTATACTACACATTTTGTCGATCTGTTGGGCATGAGGATAAGGATTGTTGCGTATATGACCTACTCCAAGAAATAACATATGACTCCTACTACGTAAAGGGAGAATACCATCGAATGGTATAGCAACTACAGTCGCAGTCATTGGTGGTACAGCCACCACCTCAACCACATTTCGTACCACAATATCAACCACAGATGTAGTTTATACAACAACCACAATTAAAACAATAGTTTGTGCCACCTCCATAGTACAATCAGATGCAGATGGCTCCACAACAGCCACAGTACGTTCAACCATCGCAATATGTTCAGCAGCAACTGAACTGCTCGCAGCAGCAATTTAATCAAGCGCAATATCAACAACAAGGAGGACGAGGTAGATGGTTCTGAGGGGGAAGAGTAGGAGGATTTAGTTGAGGAGGAGGACAAGGTCGCAGACCAGTGCAATGTTATAATTGTGGAGTACTAGGGAATTATCAGAGAGATTTTCCACAATTGCAAGCGTAGTGTACGTATTGTATCGTTGTTGATCACACTATTGAGAACTGTCCACAGCTGATTGCAAGATCGCAAGAAGGAAATGTTCCATAGTTGTAGAAACAAACCCTAAAACAAAACCAGTTGTAGAATCATGATCAGTTGCAGAACCAGAATCAACCACAAAATCAGACCCAGAATACTAATTGGAATGTGAATCAACCTGCGAATCCTCCATTGAACCAGAATCAAGGACCAATTGTTGTGATGATCTTAGCAGAACCAAGAACACATGATGATGATGTTGTTGTCATTACTCATGGAGGCACGATGACATGAGAAGATGGTTTGCGTCCAGAGATTTGGATGGCTGGGAAGAAGAAGGAATAGTTTGATATTGATGTTGAGAAAGACACATTCTTTGAAGCACGTAATTTGATTACAAGGAATCCTTGTAAGTTACCTATTTATTAAATGCCAACTACTTTTGATTCCAATTCGGTAGTAGGACCATTGTGACAACATGGTACCTTGCAGAACTTCTTCAAGAGTTTCTTGTCACTGGAAAGATATCTCGATGCTCTTGCTGAGATTGAGAGTCTATTGTATCGACTGGCTAATGGTTGAAAAGAGTCCACAGTGATCTCATTACATAAGATAAATATGGGAAAAGAGATGCACATGAATATTTATATTGGAGACTATGAGGTAGATTCAGTCATCCTGGATCTAGGCTCAGACATCAATATTCTAACAAGGTAGAAATGAAAAAATATGGGGAGCCCAATGCTCAGCTGCTCTCTTGTGCAGCTGCTACTGGCTAACCAGGCCAGGGTAATGTTGATTGGGTGCATTCTGCACCTTACTATGGAAGTTAAATAGATGAAGAATTATGTTTATTTTGACATTATTGACGCTGTTGATGGAGTAGGATCCTATCCCGTATTGCTGGGGATTGGATGAGCCAATGATAGTATGGAAGTGATTAATTTTAAGAAGCGTGTGATGACATTTTAAAATCAAGACATCAGAGTCATCACTATGATGGATCCAACTGAAGAGTGAAAGTATGTTGAGCCAGTGAAGGATGAAGTTGTCAAGGGATGGGATCACGCATATAACATTTTAGAAGATTACATCCATCCCATTATCGATGGGGAACTTGGTTGGCACAACTCTAGCTCTGTGTCTCCTGATTCTGATGATGCTCTAGAGAACTGGAAGAACCGCATGCATGAGGTATCACTCATTAAGTGTGGACTACCAATATATGAAGGACTACCATATTTATCTGAGTTTCTTGTTATATTTGAAGATAAGGTGTCAGAACCACATCGGTTGCTGGCATTGGATGAAGCATTGAAGGCTACCCTAGCACATTGGTAGGAAATCGATAAGAAGACAATCACTGGATGGTCGCAGTGTCGAAGATTGATGACAACTTTATTTGGTGATGTAGAAGTGTACCACGTTGGATGGTATGATGGGTGGAATAGCCCTAGTGATCATCTGATTGAGTGTCAGACCTTATGGGAATCATGACCAAAATATGAGTGGGTCCATGCCTTTTTCCACACGTTATATGAAATGCCACGTTCTTGGTATGTATTAGCTGAGTTATCTAGAGAGATCGATACCTTGGAGGAATTGAAGGTTTGCTTCACTCACACCTTCAATTTCACGGATGCTAATCTAGATGTTCATAATGCGTTGCAGGTCATCTGCGACATTATTTTGAAGGTATTTTCGGTTGCATACCCCGTGGATTCGCATGTGCATTTTCAGACGCATTCAATGATGGAATGGTATAATGTAACTGGAGGACCAAAGGAAGGTTATGATCCGCAGAATATCAATATTACAGAAACAAAAGGGAGTTGGGATATCGCAGAACCTAACGTACCGATGGATCCAATGAATCAACCATTAAAGATCAGAAAGGTCAACATTGGGATGGAGGAGAACCCAAATTTTGTGAATTTTGGGGGCTACTGGGATGAAGATACCATGGCGAAGATCACAGATCTGTTGCATGAATTTGTTTCCTACCAAGTTTTCTGAGATGAAGGGTATACTGGGAGACTTAGGAGAGATGAAGATTTCATTGAAGCCAAACATGAAATGAGTAAGGCAGAGGCCGTATCACCTGAATTCACGATACAAGGAGAGAGTCAAAGCTAAGCTCGATAGGATGCTATATGTTGGAATAATTGAGCCGGTTGAGGAATCATAATGGATCAGTTCCATGGTGGTCCAAGATAAGAAGATAAGTGATGTTCGGATTTGTGTCGACCTTAGCAAATTGAATGATGCATGTATGCATGATCCATTTTTGAGACCATTCACTGATGAGGTGCTAGAAGGAGTAGGCGGTCAAGAAATGTATTCCTTCACGGATGGGTTTTATATATGTCACCATATATGGAATGGGGTTGTTACTGAATGGGTTTATTTTCAATACACTATTATGCCATTTGGGTTGAAGAAAGCGCCTGCAATATTTTTGCGGGTGGTTTTCACCGCATTCAAGGATTTTATTCATAAGTTCCTGCAAGTTTACAAGGATGACTAGACAGTTTATGGATTGATCAAGGATCATCTGGTGAACCTGCAGCTAATGCTGGAGCGATGTCGACAGCATCGGATCGTATTGAACTCAAAGAAGTGCATTTTCTGTGCACCTTTTGGGATGTTGGGTCACATCGTTTGCAAGCAAGCACTGTTGGTTGACCCCGCGAATATTGCGATGATTTTGAGCTTTCCCCACCTATAAATGTGAAGCTACTGAGAGCGATGCTAGGGAACATAGGATACTACCACAAGTTCATCCATGGTTATGTCGTGATAACAACTCCTATGAAGAGGTTTATAAAGAAAGATGCAGTGTTTTTATGGAGTCAAGAGTGTCAAGTAAGTTTTGAGATGCTGAAGGCCAAGATGGCTTTTGCATCAATACTAGTTTTTCTTGATTGAAATAAGGAATTCCATGTACTCATGGATGCATAATCAGTTGCATTGGGTGTGTTGCTGGCATATCCAGAAGAAGGAGATATGGATCACTCGATCGCTTTCGCTAGTCAGAATCTTTCGTCTATGGAGAAAAATTATATGAACACAGAGAGGGAAGGTCTGACAATTATATATGCACTACAAACCTTTCGTCATTACATATTGGGTGGTCATTTTAAGATGTTCACGAACCATTCTGCTTTGAAATACCTGGTCACTAATCCTGTGTTGGGGGGGAAGATATTTCCCTGGCTACTCTTTTAGGAGTTTGATTTTGAGATAATTGTGAAGCCGGGTTTCCTGAACACTGGCCCAGATCATTTATCCTGAATTGAGATAGGTGAGGGAACAACAAACATTGAATATGGGTTACTAGATGCGCAACTATTCAGAATCAACATGGTTGATGATTACTATGACCACATAATTCAATTTTTAGCAACAAGAACAACTCAAGAAGAGTTGTCTGCATGTCAAAAGAAGCATTTGATTGTTAAGTAAGCAGATTTCCAGTTGATTGTTGGACAACTCTATACACTAGGACTTGATGAGATCTTGCAGCGATGTGTCCTACCGCTTGAACAAGGGAATATTTAGGTAGAGGCACATGTAGGACTTGTTGGTGGACACTATGGAGATCGTGCTACTCCAAGGAAGGTTATCTACACAGGGCTTTGGTGGCCCACTCTTCATACTAATGCGACAGATTATGCACAGACCTATGATGTCTGTCAAAGACTTGGAAAGCTGTCAAGGAGGTATGAGATGCCATTGGTACCTTACGTGACATTGCATTGATTTGATAAATGGTTGGTGGACTTTGTGGGACCAGTCAACCCACCTAGGAAGTGATTTGGTGTGCGGTACATCATTACAATGACAGATTATTTAACAAGATGGGTGGAGGTCATACCTTTTGTGGATTGCACCACTGTGACAGCAATAAGGTTCCTATTTTATAACATTGTGACTTGCTTTGGGTGCCCAAGGATATTAATGAGTGACCAGGGGAGTCACTTCATCAATTGCACAATCAGTGCATTGACAGAGGAGCTTCAAATACAACATAAGAAGAGTACCCCGTATCATCTACAAGCAAATGGAATAGTGGAGGCATTCAACAAAGAGTTCGAGCATGCAATTGTAAATGTGTGAAACACAAACCACAACAACTAGGATCTAAATATTCCAGCAGTATTGTGGGCATATCACACCACTTGAAAAAGATTGACAAGATAGAAACCATTCAAACTGGTGTATGGGCAAGAGGCAATTATGCCTATGGAGTACATTATTCCAAGTTTGTGCACAGCAGATGCAATGGGCATGGATGATGGAGCAGCATTAGAAGAATTTTTAGAACAATTAATATAGCTCGAGGAAGACCGCTTTGTCACAAGTTTTCACCAGCGAGTTGAGAAGGACTGAAAAAAGGCTTGGCATGATTGACATATCAAGAACAAACTATTTCAGCAAGGAGACTTTGTGATGTTTTATGACAAGAAGTTCATGAGAATCCAGGTAAGTTGTAGATGCATTTTCTAGGTCCATATCTCATTAGTTCCAATACTTCAGGAGGTGCAGTACAACTACAATAGTTAGATGGAGCGATATTACCAAAGTTAGTGAACGGTAGCAGGATGAATCCCTATAGGATGGTCCCAAAACCGCGCAATGATTTTTTTTTCTGCATGTGATGATAGTTAGAAGGATGTCACACCAAGGGGAAGGGGATGTGTAAGGAGAGGAGCTGGTATCGCAATTAGGAAGCCATGCTGTGATGGTCACAGGGACGCGACATAGTCAAATCAAGTAATAAATGAAGAAAAGCATATTTATGGTGGATCCGACCATTGGATCGATAGGATCGACAATGGATTTGGGAAGTTAATGCATGTCATGATAATCGACATGATTTGGTCATGATTAATATTTGACCGACTCAGTGTTATAAGAAGGGGTCGAATGTTGTCGAAATTCACCATTGTGCAATACTGAGAGTTAACAGAGTTGTAGAATTGTTGCAGGGTTGAGTTGTTGAGTTGCGGAGTTGTGCAGAACTGTGTTGTTGAGTCATGTAGAGTTGTGTCAATTAAGTTGTGGTAATTGGGTGAGTTAGGGATAGTTGCAGAGAGTTACAAAGTTGCGGGGCATGCAGAGGGAGCAAGTCATAGTTGAGATTTCTAGTGAGAAGGATTCACTAGTCATTCCAGTCATTATTGAAGAGGAATTTGCAAGTATGTCGGTGGGATTTTCCTTTGTTCCAAAGAAGAAGAGGGTGGGAGGGGGGGGCAGCGGACTAGCTCCCTGACACCAAAGAAGCGATGGAACAGAACCTTTGCATGGACACAAGAGGAGGCACTTGCGCAGGGGGGTCCTTCAATTTCAGGGGTTGTGGAGTCAACATCTCGCATAGGGGTGTTCATTGCGGATATCCCTAGGTATGTGCCTCCCATATGACCTGATGCAAAGCCAAGGAAGATGACCAAGAACCAGAAGTACCTGGTGAAGGTGTCGACGATAACGTAGGTTATGGCATGCACTATGATATCGTGTCAGCGTTGATGGCAATGAACTATGACGATCATGATTTTCTTGCGTTAACAACAGTCACAGAGGAACCCTACCAATATATGGTAGCGGTTGGAGGCAGACAGATATTACACATTCCAAGGGATTGCACACATGGCTTAGAGAAAGCAAGATTGTTGGGATTGATCAACATGCTGCATTTTGGGAAGTTGAATGAGGAAAATGACTATTTAAAGTATCTTTTGGCCTGTTTCCATGGCGGGATTTTGTGGCTGGACAAACTAGGCGCAATCACGGTAGCACTGATTTCAGAGATCATTGGGTTGCCTAAGGATGGGCCAGACCCCTTGCATTATTTTAGAGGAAGGGACAAATGACAAGAGGCTTACAGTGCGGTTAAAGAAGAGACATGGGTTGTAGCAGGATGAACAGGCATACCGCATTGACAACATCAATGATTTGGATTTCCGCATTAGTGCTCGAATTTTGGCTACTAAGATTGTACAGATGAACAGGCCTACCCAATGTAATTCTGGAGTGATTGCATGCTTAAAACAATGTGCAGAAGGGGTAAAAATGAATTGGTCACTATTTTTAATGAACCAGTTGACAGAGGATGCAGTGGCATTCCAAGCGTGGTTGTTCCTGTTCACATATAGTTGGCTACTGATTTTAATTGTGCACGTGGCTTGGATGAAGCCAAATGATTATCAAGGCATTGAGGTGGATGCAATAAAAGTCTACAAGGGAGCACGCTACCAGAACCTCTGGTGGGTGAAGGAAACTGACAGACTAAAGGACTATGCTATTCATTTTTGGATCTATTGGGAAGCGTTGTAGGATGTAGTTGTGAAATTTTCGCGATTGTCTGAGGAGGCTGTGACAAATTTCCTGCGGGTTTCTCGATTCACGATTTTCCCACACACCATTCACACATAGGCATGGCAATACCTAGACAAGAAATGGTTGTCGACACCTTACAAGTTCTTTGATGTGGAGTTGGAGACAATTGTTGATGATTGGCCTGAATCATGGAGAGAACCGGTCAGCTTGGAAGAAGTCTTGATAGGACCACTGGTGGATGCAACAGTTGATCCAATACCTAATCCTGACCAGTAAAGTCACCATGATTATGATGTAGATTCTATTCGGACACCTACTGACTCAGAAGCAAAGCACACATTTGAAGAATCAAGGACGAAGAAGTGCCAGGAGCAGGTTGTGACAAGTAGCGCAACACCAGGGATTGAGGCACAGTTGAATCGGCTTATTAAGGCAATTACAACCGCAATGGATGCAACAAAGAAAGAGATGAAGAAACAAGCAATAGAAGGCTTTGGCGAGGTAAAAACTCGACTTGATTCTTTATTTGATTTATTATGGAAGAAAGCACTGGAAGTAGCGATTGTGCAGGACTTTGGCTCAATCAACACTTGGACATGGGTTCAGAATGTACAAATTCCACCAACTATGACTGAGACCAACAATGAGGATCTAAATGCCTCCTTGCAGCAATTACAATATTTTTCCATCGACATCAACGTGTTTTCCACACAGACATTGGTGCATATGTAGAGGGTATCCAATAAGGAGTTGGTAGACAGAGAACAAAGTATCAACGGCCAGTTATTGCAATCAAAGGAGAAGGAAGAATAAGCACAGAGAGAGATCAAAACGTTGAAGAAGGAACAAGAGGATTTGAGGGCCAAGAGTTCCAAGGAAATTGAGGAGTTGAAAAAGGAACAAGATCGACTAGTGGTTGAAAAGGCACAAATATGGGACCGCAGGGTGTAGTTATAAAAGGTAATTTCTGAATTTTGTGAACAAGTGCTGGAAGCTATGGCGGATGAGGATGCAAAATCCAAAGTGCAGTGGCTTGGGATAGTAATTGCACAACTGGAGCACGACAACAATATTCTGAATGCTCTCATACATCTAGACACACCACCAGCACAAGTTGCAGATAGGAAAAGCGCCATGGAGGATGTGGCAACAAAGCTAGAGGAGATGAAGAAGGAAGTGAAGAAGGTAACTGAAGTGACTACACAATTTTTGGGAAGCTTAGTCCAGGATGAGCAATTAGCTCAAGTGACCAAGTAGTTGCAGAAGGCAGAGGGGTAGCTAGCGACATTGAAGACATCATTGAGAGCACTGCCACTAGTCATTCAGATCACCAAGTCTGTGGAGCTGAAGGAGTTGCAGCAGTGCGTTGTAAAGGCATAGGAGCATCAACGGAAGCACAGTATGTGGTTAGATGATTTCCAAGATATTGGCACACAACTTTCTGTTAAGGAATTTTCTTTGCAAGAGGTAATTCAGGAAGGAAAAAAGGAGGTTGCTGATAAGATGGTGGAACACCCATTAGCGCATGATTTGAAAGGAAGTCAAGAGATTGTTGAGAAGGTCAAAGAACAGGTGAAGGAGATTACTCAACAGTATGAATACTTCAAGCTAATATCACTGAATACACCATGTCCAGCTGTTGTGGCTTGAGGGAAAGCCCCAAGATTATGTTGGGGATCTATTGGTAGGAGGTTTTGGTGGAAAATGATGCGCAAATCAGGGTTATATTATTTTATGTATTTTGGTCAGTCTTGGACCACATTTTTTGGATTGTGGTCATTCATTTGTATATTTTGTTAATAATTAGTTAGGAAGTTAGTTAAGTGGACCACCGATGTAAAGGCGCAAGGCCTAAGATATCGCTTAAGGTGGAAAATGATGCGCAAATCAGGGTTATATTATTTTATGTATTTTGGTCAGTCTTTTACCACATTTTGTGGATTGTGGTCATTCATTTGTATATTTTGTTAATAATTAGTTAGGAAGTTAGTTAAGTGGACCACTGATGTAAAGGCGCAAGCCTATAAGTAGATGGTGAATTGAAAATGTAACTCTCTCTTAGACACTTTGCTTTTTCTTGATCTTCTGAGATAGAGTTTGGTTTTGAACTTATTGATCTGTGTATGAAAATTGAGGAACTATTTTGGGAACTTATGTTTTGTTGTGGAAGTTAATATGAAATGGCAGAATTTGAGCAGAAACATCATGTCCTTTTATGTTTTCTTGTTTTACTATCTTCTGCGAATCAATTATGAATGCAATGTGTATCTGGGACATGGATCTGTAAATGATGCGATGTTTCTTTGCTTTAAATGATGTTATTCTGTTATATTTTTTGTGCATTAGTGTTTTATTGCAATTCTGGAATGATAATGCAATCGGTTGAATGATGATGTGATTATGTTAACACATAATTTGAATGGTTAGATCTGTTGAGTAATGTCATGCTAAGTTAAGAAAGTAACACATGGCCCTCCTTCACACTGCAGAAACTTGGTTCCGACAGCTCTCCCTTTAACATCTCGAGCGAAACTTCATCTACTTTGCGGGTGTTGTCAAATGGGGTAAAACCTGTCTGGGCCGGTGCTCAAGGAGATCGTGGTTGTTTGGGTGTCGATAGAGAGTGAACCCCTATCAACTGGGTTTGTGTCAATAGTCATAACACTTGCAACAGTTTCATTGGTAAAGGAATTACACACGAGATGTTTGCACAATCCAAAGTGTTTCGACTTGACAATATTACAGAGAACCTTTGCAAGAAGGTAGTTGAGTTGGAAATACAAGAGAAATCTAGTACGCCTCCAGAGGTACTGGAAGAGAGAAGAAAACCAACAACCGAAGCTACAAAGAAAATAGAAGAAGAGGAGGGACTTTGTGCTAAAGTGGTCAAGAAATTTTATTAGACGTGGGAAGATTTGATCGACGATGAAGAGTTAGAGAAAGTCATAGAGAAGTTGTGCACTATCAAGAGAGAGGTGAATTAGATGAAGAGTGAAATGAAGAAGCTGCCATTAGTTGAGAAAATGGCTAAGGTTGGTGACATGAAGAGGCAACAATAGATGGTTGCAACACTGTGGGTGCAACAACAAAAGAGGAATGACAAGGTTGCAGAATTATAAGTAGAGGTAGAAAACATTATATGGATTATTCAACCTATACACAAAAGAGTGTGACAAGCAGTATAGTCAGCAGGACTTACAACTTTGGAACGCATAAGTTCCGAACTTGTGGAAAATTTTAGGAAGTCGAAAGCAAAAGTACAGGAGGAGACTGAGTGGATAGTGAAAATAATTTAGTATTTTCAAAGTAATGTTGTCATAATGGAGGTACTAATGTGGCTCAAAAAGAGCTGCAACGTAGTGTTGGGGGCCTGTTGGCCCTAGGAAAAGTTAAGAATAATTCAACAAGAGTTCTGTTTGAAAAGATAAATACTCTAGTCATAAGAAGAGCTGCGATGGAAGAAGAGTTTGCGATGGAAGAGAAGTTGTGACAAAAGCAGTTGCGATGGAAATATCGGTGACAAGAGAAACCGCAAGGAAAGGAACCATGACATAAGAAAAGAAGAGCATTTGAAAAGGACAGTTTGGTTGTCCATGGATAAGGAGTTGGTTAGAATAAAGAACACTTTTGGTAATAAAGCGTAATTTTATTTTTGGGTCGATAGTGTCGATTGTCAGTTGTAACTGAATGTATGAGAATAGAAATGGCATCCTGTCAGCTAAAATGAAAGAGTTGGTTGATTAATATAAGTAAAAGATTATAAAAGGGTGAACCCAAGATGTGTGTGGGGTTGGTTTTTTATTTTTTTGTTAGATAAGTAGTTATTTGGTCGATTATTGATTGGTTAATTCACTATGTAGGTTGATAAGTGAAGGGGAGAGGTGTTTAGTTGGAGGATCGATCCAGGTTGCATGAAGATCGACATAGGACTGAAGGAGAGAAGAAATACATAGCCCCAAAATCCAAGAGAATGAGAGGAGTTAAACTTGTATGAGTTGTAAATAATATCTATAGAAGAGTATGCAAGTTGAATGCACGAACAAAAGGTGCGAACATATTTCTCATGTTAGATGAAGAACGCCTTGGTGATTTTTTCCCAGATGGGTTTCCACGGTAACTGTTGTCTTTGTGTGTCATTGGTTAATGTGTTTATGTCGAATGCATGTATGTTGTGAATAGATCTGTATGTGTCACATCGCTTATTGAATGAATTTGTGATAAGGATTTTATGTTGAATACTCCAATATGTGTCGACTGGTAATTAGACTATTATTTTGAATGAATAGAAGGAATTCAGAGTATAATTCCTGACTTAGACTGAGAAATATGATAAATTACTACATGAGTAGAAATCCCCACATAAATACAGAAACCTGGTTCTGGAATTTACCAAGAAGATATCTTAGGTGAGACTCCATCTGCATCACAGTTGCTGCAAATGGGGTCCTCCTATGTCGGGTCTATATCTTGGGATTTTGTTTTTGACTAAGGATCTGAACTTGGGTTGATGGGAAGAAGGCCAAAAAAATCAACCATAGTAGTTTATACATAATTCACCATCCAATTAACCTAAACACAGTAGTCAACCAAGGGCAGCAAACTGAAAAAGGGAAAGAATTGGGTTCATACAATTTGGTGCTTCACGACAATTTTGCATGTAGCTCTCAAAATTTTAACATGAAAACAAATTTTATCCTAACATAGGAATCCTTAATGCACCACCCCGTCCACACACAGTATGTAGCTTCCTTCCCTCTTCACACTCTCTTCATCGAACTCCTCTTCCCATATCCAACCTTTGTGAGTGCATGTTCCATCTTCCTTTTTCACATTGCACTATTTCCCCCAGCTTACCTCTCCTACCAAATCATGCCTATTTCCCTAAAAACGACTCCATCCCCCTTCATGGACACTATTCCCCATGCAACAATGTTTCCATATATGCAATCAACTTTCCCACCTAATCCTCCATTAATATTTCCCTTAAATATACTTAGAAAAATAAATCGAGTTAAAGGGTAAGCAAGGTTTATCACAAACTAACAAAGGATTATGCTAAATAAAACATTAAAAGGTTATTCTAAAATTTACAGGGTTAACATGGTTATGACTTAGCCTCACTCTAGGCTATACAACTCCCCCTCACTTCCCTTGGTGAATTTACCACTCCCCTTTTTCTTTAGTGTTCTGCCACCACTAAAGCCAATTTATAATTTATATTAATAAGGTTAAATATTTACATTCATCCTACCACATGTAAAATAAATATCAAAATTACATGATACAAGTAGGGTTCTTAATGTGGGACATCACATTAGGCTTCGGGAAACAACTACAACAAGGAAAACCATCAATGCCTGAAGATGGAAAAACACCCAAAATAAAGGCTTAGACAATAAAAGGACCATAAGAATGATAAAACCTTAGAATCAAAGATACCAAAACTATACTTATAATGAAATTATAAACCATGTCTAGAATTTCCAATCACAACTCTATAAAAAAATTAAAATTAAATTATATTGTGTATGCATAAATTCATAAATTGTTTTAACAAACATTGAATTTAGAAATTCAATCAACCTTGGTTCAAATCTAAATTGGAGAAATTGATACATTGGACTTAATTCATTCCATAACTCTATAAAAAAAATCAAATTAAATTATATCAAATGTACATAACATCATTCCATAAGTATTTTAACAAACAGTGAATTTAGAACATCATTCATCCCTAATTGAAATACGAATTGGAGAAAATGAAACATTCAACTTACCTAGTGGTGAGAGGAGGCTTGAAATTCTTGTGATTTTCCACTTCCACTTCCACTTATGTTTTCAACTGAGATGTAAATACTGTAACAAAGCATAACTAGGTCGAGGTGTAACCAAGTGATAACTATGTTCAAACAAGATGTTACCAGGAGTAACCACGTTCAATGGAGGCATAACCAAGTAAGGGGTACGTTGATAATTGCTTGGGTGGAAGATGGACTAGGGTGGTAGAGAAATCTAGGTATTGAATACAACAAGGTGGATCCAAGACCGAGTGCTCAAAATATAGAGTGAGACAAGGCAGATATAGTGGAGTGATGAATATAACAGAGTGTCTCCAAGGTGGAGCACAACAAGGTGCAATGGTGGCCAAATACGAAAAGGGGCTCCAAATCTACAATGATAATAATTGTTCGAAAATAATTTTTGTAGTTATATAGAAAAAAGTATTTGGTCGAAAACATGTTTTTGGATGAACCATTGTTCACCCGAAAGTGTCGACCAAAAACATGTTTTAGCCAAAAAGTTTGGTGCCAGAAAATATATTTTTATGGCAATCCAATCTATGCATGCTTTCCGAGGAATTCTATTAACTTTAACTTTTTCATCCGAAAGTTAAATTAAAGGTTCAGTAAAAAATAAAATAAAAATTGTTCGATTTCTAATTTTCTTGAATTCATTCTCACAAAACTGTTACCCATCTTCATATATATATATATATATATAATTAGAACATTATGATTATCTCTCTCTTAGCAAAGCTTTATAGTATTATTTTGGAAAATAAAATTAGTGTATGGGTAGAAAGTGAAGGTAAATGGGATAAAAGTCAAGAAGGATTTAAAATACACAACTCCACCGTGGACTACCTAGTTACGCTTAATATCATCGCATATGAATGTCATGATAGTAAATCCAATCTCTTCTATTGGATTATGGACTTTAGAAAAACTTGTGATACTGTTCCTAGAAATAACCCGTGGAATAGATTAGTAGAGATTAAGGTTCCTTTCAAATTGAGAGATCCCATGATAAGGTTGTCTAAGTCTTCCATTGCCAGATAATAGCACCGAGGGGTGGTCAAAATATACTAAATATAATATTGGAGTCAAGCAAGGGTGCCCTCTGTCCCCTACCCTTTTGGCATATACATCGATAAGATATAAGGTCGTTTAGAATTATAAGGTTTCCTTGTAACAACCTTAGTTGGAATAATCATTATCCTTCTTCTTTATGCTATAATATTGTTCTTATGGAAAGGTGTCCCTTTGATCTTGATAAGAAATCAAGAACTATAAATTATTTCTACTGTCATATGGGTATGATTATTAACACTGAGAAAACAAAAGTTATGAAGGTCACATACCCTAATTTCATTTATGATAATTACAACTTGGAGGAAGTGGCATTTTATAAATATCTCGGAATTGATATCCATAAAAAGCTCAACTAGAACTATAGAATTTAGAAAAGGAACAATGGAGGGTGGAAAGGTTCTATTGGTCTTGAGAACAATTGTAAACAACAAACCTAGTGATGTAGGATAAAAAGAAGTTCATTTTTGAACTTTCAGCACTCCCATTATCTTGTACATTTGTAAAGTTTTGGGTTGTAAGATTTCTCGATAATCCTGGAGAAAGATTGAACAAATATAGACGTATTTTATAACTTACAACCTCAAAATTAAAGCAATACATCCTATCATATTCTTGTAATATAAGTGGGTCTTCCTTCGATCAAGAGCATTGCTATGACTAGGTACTTAAAACATACAAATACAAGATAAATAAGATGGGAGACTCGAGACTTCTAAAGTTGCTCTAAAATTGAGTCAAGACCACCTAGTGCTAAGAGAGTATGGTATAAAGATGTAATGGATTGGTTAAACCATTGAGGAATTGATCAAAATGTCACTATGCAAAACATCAATAACATAAAAAATATTATTACATCTCTAGAATTTTAAAGAAAGTATGTGGGATGAGAAAGAGTTAGAGGATAAAGTAAAATTAAGGTACTATAAGGAGGTCATTAACCATAATCTAGATGATCAAATGTATCTCTTTGTTTTAACTAGTTCGAAGAAAAAAAAAAAATATATCCAATATAAAAACGAACCCTTATGATCTTCATAGTGAAAGTGGACATTGGGAAATTCCTAAAATACCATGGGTGGAAAGGGTTTGTCATCTACTTGATAATATGAGCATTGTAGATCAAAGGAACTTTCTATTAGATTTCCGTGCGTATTCCCACATTAGACCACAGTAAAGATACATACCTCCCTAACCTTTTAACTTCTCAAATCTATGATGATTTGGGAACACCTCTTTCTAAGCTTTCAACCATAGGAATAAAACTTTATAACAATTTAAGTAATGCATTTCTTCTCTTTTAAGATTCTTTAAATCAAAATTAGTTTGATTAGACATTAACCAACATCATAGATATTATCATGTAAAATATTAAATTAAATTATTCTTTTATAATAAAAAGTTTAATGTTTAAATTTTTTTATAATTAAATAAAAAAATAACTTCTTGACTTTTACAATATTATACTCGTACATGAAAGGATTTCACAATGAATCAAATAGCAAGTCAAAAGAATAGAGTTATGAAAAAATAAATCAAATTCAATGTATTCAAGAGTTTTAAATACTTTAATGCAACATATTTCTTCGAACTAAGGGATCATACCTTTTCAAATATCGATAAAAGCAGTTACCCATGTTTATATAGTTTTTAAAATTGCCAAAACTTCATAATTTTACTTGTACATCTTTCAATATATCTATTTACTAATTTTGGATAAATAAAGTAAATTAAAAAGATTCTTACAATATTTATTAAAACAAAATACACAATTTTAGGTCAAAATGATTAAAAGATAAAATAATAATTCAAAATTACTTTCAACTTAAAAAAAAGCTCACACCAAACATGAGAAATATCAGCAAAATTTATGATATTACATCAAACAAGAGAAATATCAGCAAAGTTAAGGAGCATATTACACCAAGCATGAGAAATATCAGCAAAGTTAAGGAGCATATTTCACCAAGCATGAGAAATATCATGTTTGGCAAAGTTAAGGAGCATATTACACTAAACATGAGAAATATCAGTAAAGTTAGATTCTAGATTGTGATATATACAACGTCCTAAAGGAGCATATTATACCAAACATGAGAAATATTAGAAAAGTAAGATTAAATAATGTAATGATTATGATACAACGTGGTATGCAAGATTAGTTCCAAGTTACTAAATAGGAGCATGTTAAAACAAACATGAGAAACCACCTCATGGTAATACGGTGAAGGTGACAAAAGTGAAAGTTGTCTCAACTCTCAGCAATTCAGAGATCGGAGATGACAGAGAGGAATAATAGGTTTCTCCATTCTCTTTTTCCGCTGTGGGAGTGCATGAATGCGGACAGTAGCGCTAGTCAATTCTTTGTTTTCTCAACATGCCATAATTGCTGATACACCCAAAAAGAGAGTAGCCGCCCCAGTCTGTCCACCCTCACAACATGCAAAGGATTGGCGTCCAAGGGGCCGAAACGAAAGTGGATAGCAGAGACACATCACTTTCTTTCTTTTTTTTCCTTTTTTTCTATTATATTCAGTGTTGTAAAACTTATGGTAACTTATGAGATTCAAAAGTCATTAACAAAAAAAAAATAATAACAATAATTATAATATTTTTTTATTCTAATACCCAAAACCCAAAAAGATATTATAAAATAATCTGATAAACATTATTATTCCCTCTGCATTCACTCACTTACTAAAGTATGAATGGTAATAAAAACTTGATCTTCAATCTTCGTGGGTCACAGGGTTGAAATTTGGCGTTATCATCAGAAATATGTTGGGGGTACCTTTCAGTTTAGAGGCATATGTTATGGATTCCCTTCACTTTACGACTCTTTCCTCCACATCACTTACTTTGCCGCATTGCCAATAAAAGTACAAGTATAAATACTGATAAAAAGGAGTTCTTCAATGTTCATATTTTGCACTGCGGAAAAAAAAGAGTTCTTCTATTTTGCACTGCGGAAATCTGACTTCCCGGTGATCTAAGATTTGGCTTGCGATCATTGATATATTTCAACGAAATATTTTCGTATATATTAGAAGCATAAGTTTAGAATATTAAAATTATTGTTAAAGTAATTATATGTTCATTAACTCTTATTATAGAGTTAACTAAGTGGGAACATCAAGGGAAGCTTTTACACAGGGATGCATAAAAGCTTATAGCACTGGGGATTTGTTTCTGTATTTATAACTGCATTGGGCCACTTAAGTTAGCCCACCTGACTGCTAAACTAATTATATATAGAGAAATGGTTATCTGTAAGTGTTATTTAAATTTTTTTTTATTATAAGTATTGTTATGGGCATGTTATTATTTATATCATTAATATTGACTATAAGATATTATATGGTATTGATTTTTTTAATTAAATTTATATTTATGCAAATATTGAATTTTTATTTTAAGATTTATTTTAAGTTTTTTAAAATTTAACTTAAATCAGTTTTATTTGAAATTATCATTTGTAAAAATACAATGAATTCTTAAATCTCATTAATCTAAATCTCAAATTTTATGTGGGTTTTTCTTTTATATTAATTTTTCTTTTTTGATTTTTTTTTATTTGTTTTAATTATTTTATGTACTTATAAATCTAAATCTCAAATTTTATGTGGTTTTTTTTTATATTAATTTTTATTTTTTGATTGGTTTTTTATTTGTTTTAATTATTTCATGCATTTGATGTGAATGTAATATTTAAAATAGAGTACAATATATTTACCTCGTGTTGTGTAAAGTTGTATATTTTACATAGTAATTAGCATAGAATTATTTTTAAATAGATTTATAAAGTGTTTTAAGATATCAAATCTTTGGAGGTATAAACTTTTTTTTAGTGTGTAAATGTTGAAAAGGGGTTTTAATTTCTCTAATTTATGTAGTTTTCTATATATGTTGTAAATATTTAAAATCTAATTTAAGCTAATATGTTATTTTTTATAATATTTTATTTTTTTAAAAATAATAAAATGGGTAGAAAGCACTTCTTCTATGTAATTGGGTGAGTGCAAAAAGTTGAGGGACCTTTTAGATGCAATGGTAGAGTGAACTCAATCACTCTTGATTCATAAAATAGAAATCATACCAAGCAATCATGACCCTACCAAGCCCAGTCCTAAGGCTGCCAACATGCATGCCAATTAGGATAGTAGAACAAAACATGCCTCCGTTTTATTGAATCAAATCGTGCCCTCATTTTTCTTTGCATAAACACACTCGTGTTTGTAAAAACATGGCTTTTGTTTAAAACGGGTCGAGCCCGTCATTTTCGCTACATCGCAGAACTGTTGGAGCTAGGACGGAGTAGAATGTGAGTGCGTGAATGCGTTTTGGGTATGCCAAAGCCATCCACCTCCACCTTTGGATCAACCTCCTCTTTGTGAGGTATTTTCCTCAATTCTTCTCATATTTTCCTCATTTCTTCTCATCAATTTTTCCCTAAATTCATTAATTTATTTGCCATAATTTGAAATTAAACCAAAATAAATTAATTTATGGCCAATGGAAACCAATGGAAACCAAAAACCCAATGGAATTGGCGAATGGAAACCAAAACCCCAATGGAATTGGACAATGGAAACCAATGGAAACCAAAACTCCAATGGAAATAAAAACCCCAATTTAATCATAAAAATCAAATAATTTTGATTATTTACCAAAATTCATACCCAAAATTCACATGCCCAATGGAAACCAAAAGCCCAATTAACTCATAAAAAACAAATCAATTTCACTATTTCCATATGCATATTCACAAGCATCCTAGTGAATCCATACCAAAATTCACAAATATTCAAAGTTTGTCAAGCACATTGCAAGCTTGCATAAGTAATTTACATGCCCAATGTAAACCAAAACCCCAATTAACTCATAAAAAACAAATGAACTTCACTATTTGCATATGTATATTCGCAAGCATCATTGTGAATCCAAACCAAAATTATCAAATATGCAAAGTTTGTCAATTATATTGCAAGATTGTATACAACTAAAAAAAGTCAAGTAGAATTCATATCTTCCCTAAAATACATAAACAACATGGTAAATCCCTTGCCTCTATCCGAAACATCGAAGTTGGTCATCCAAGAACATCAATAAACACCTTATAGTTTTGATGAAACTTCCTAATCCAAGTGTTAAAATAAGGTATAGAAGCTTCTAACAAATATTTCCTCTTGACTAAAGGGTACTTTTTGGTTGAGGTCAAGACAACAAAGTTCAACAATAGGATCTACGAACATGAAGATACATGGTAGGTTGATGTGTTTAATTACATGCCAATCACATACTACCATACATGATATAATTCAGTGGAAACCCTACAATCATAAAATCCACTATACACAATTGTGCATTTAAAGCTCCCATGGGTATATAGAAAGAGGGAATAGAACTAAAATAACATCAAGTGGAATCCATACATTGCCCGAATTACATATAAACAAAGATCTGCTAAATAGACTTTGGAGTCCAAAAAACATCATGCTAAAACAAATAATTACATATCTAACAAAATCGTTGCCTATACTCGGATTTTATTCATCAATAGCACATTATGCCACCTATTCTAGAGTCTAGTCATTGCCTCTATCAGTAAACTGGGAGCTAGTCTTGCAAGGGCATTAGTCAGCACCTTACAATTTCGATGAAACTTCATAATCCAAGCCTTAAAATAAGCTAGAGGAGCTTCGCAATCAACATATGCACTTAAGACATTTTATGTACACATGCATATGGAAATTGGAATTAATACTTGAATTTAGGACATAAATATAAAATGAAATTTTTTTAAATGTTTATTCTTTACTGTAAAATTCAAGATCAATTTTTAAATTTACATAATAGATTTAGTTTATGTTGTTATTTGTCATACATTAGTTATACAGTTTTCAGTACTTAGAGATGTCATTATATCATGTGTTTATATTTCTAATGATATTTTATTTGTATTTATGATTGCAGTGGCTACTATGGATAATAATGCTGAGATACTAAGGAAGCTGAATGACGCATGCCTGCACGATCCATTCCCAACACCGTTTACAGATGAAGTACTTGAAAGCGTCGAAGGGAAAGAAATGTATTCATTCACCGACGGCTTCTTTGGCTATCATCAAGTCAGAATCACGAACGAGGATTGTCACAAAATGACCTTTGTCACTGAATGGGGATGCTACCAATATACGGTAATGCCTTTTGGACTCAAGAATGCACCTGCTATTTTTTCTAGAATAGTAGTTTCTGCTTTTAAAGATTTCATACATAAATTCCTTGAGGTCTAATTTGATGATTGGATTGTGTCTGTTCTAGTAAGAGACCATATTTAGAGTCTACGAATGATGTTGGGCTGCTATTGCTCGTATCATATTGTGCTTAATTCCAAGAAATGTATTTTTTGCACACAATTTGGTGTGATGTTGGGTCATCTTGTATGTCGTGATAGTATTTTGGTCGACCCAACAAAAGTTGTGATTATCGTTGATTTACCACCACCTACATTAGTCATGCAACTCAAATCAGTGCTAGGACACACAGGGTACTACAGGAAGTTCATTAGAGGGTATGCTGAGAAAACTGCACCCATGGAAAAAATGTTGAAGAAAGATGGAAAGTTTCAGTGGATGGATCCTTATCAAGAAATATTGGACAAATTAAAGAACAATATGGCCACTGCACCAATACTTGTATTTCTGGATTGGAAAAAGGAGTTCCATGTCCATGTCAACGCATTGTCTGTCACGTTCTGCATAGTCTTGATGCAACTAGGTGAGGGTGCGCTTGTACACCCTATTGATTTTGCTAGTAGAAAACTGTTGATGGTAGAGAAAAATTACACGGCGATAGAGAGAGAAGGACTCGCCATGGTGTACACGTTGCAAAAGTTTCGACACTACTTGTTCGGTGGACATTTCAAAATGTACACTCATCATTTGACATTGAAATACCTGGTCAACAAGCCAACATTGGGGGGAATATCTATCGATGGCTTCTCCTATTTCAAAAAGTTGACTTTGAAGTCATTGTTAAACCCAGCCGACTAAATGTTGGACCTGACCACTTGTCGAGGATAGAAAGAGGTGAAGAACCAACCAGTTTGGAGGATAAATTTCTTGACGCGCAACTCTTCGTAGTCACCATGATGTAGGATCAGAAAAAGGAATTTAACATTGTCATCCACTTCTTGAACTTAAGATATGCGCCCAAGGATTCTCCACTACGCAGAAGAACCATTTAGTCATTAGAGCCTCTGATTATATGTTGATTGTGGGACACTTGTATAAGATGGGCCCTGATGAGATATTGCGATGGTGTATTTTTTACTATGAGGAACAATGGATAATGAGTGAAGCACATGTCGGTGTCGTAGGAGGACAGTATGCTAGAAAGGAAACTATGCGCAAGATATTGCAAAATGGATTATGGTGGCCAACCATACATATGGATATGAAGATTTTATGTCGACGCTGTGATATCTTCCAAAGAACAGGAAAACCATTACATCGCGACGAGATGTCACTTGAGCCATAGATAACCCTTCAAGCATTCGACAAGTGGGTCGTTGATTTTGTAGGATCGATCAGTCCACTAGGGAAGAGGACTAGTGTGCTACATTATTACTGGGATAGACTATTTAACTAGATGGGATGAAGTCGTGCCTGTTAAATATTGCACCGCTGCGACTGCGGCGAAGTTTTTATTTGAAAATGTGGTGATGAGATTTGGTTGTCACAAAATCCTGCTCAGTGACCAACATATGCATTTTGATAACAAAATGATTGTTGAGCTTACTGCAGAGTTCTAGATTCAACATAAGAAGACGACACCCTATCATCCCCAGGAAAATGGAATGGTTGAAGCCTTCAACAAGATTCTAAAGAATGCATTAACCAAGGTATGTAATGTGCACTGAGATTATTGGTATAAAAAAGTTTTAGCTTTGTTATGGGCATATCGTACAACTTGAAAGCGACTGATAAGGCACACCCCATTTAGACTGGTGTATGGACAAGAAGTTGTTGTGCCGATGGAGTACATTGTTCCAAGCCTACGGATTGCTGCACTGATAGAAATGACTGAAGGATATGCTGTCGAGCAAAGGTTGTCACAACTCGTTCAAATGGAAGAGGAACACTTTGTTGCAGGATTCCATAAAAATGTAGAGAAGCAAAGGCAAAAAACATGGCATTATTGCCATATCAAGAGTAAGCCATTCAAATTCATAGGACTTGTTTTACTGTATGACAGCAAATTTTTCAAGCATCCAGGGAAGTTAAAGACACATTGGCTAGGGCCATATTTGATAGTGCACATCACGTACATGGGCGTAGTGAAATTACAGAAGCTAGATGGAACGTATGTTGCAGGAATGTTCAATGGAATTCTCCTGAAACCTTACAATGATGGTTGCGGCATGCTTGGCTAAGGTAACTTCACGTTAAAAAAAAGAGAGAAAAGAGAGAAAAAAGGGAATGACATTGTTCTGTTGCACGTCTGCGATGGAAACAAGAAAATCGCAGTAATGAGTGGGAATGACAACTGGCCGCCATTAAAGGCTGGATACCCAAAATGTTATAGGAAGTTATGACAGTGAAGCCTCATTAATTCAATGAGTCCGAGGAAAATTATGGTGCGCCTTTTGGTCCCATTAGTTGTCTCTGTAATAACTACCATAACTTCCCTGAAAAGTATAGATTATCACTCAAGTAGGTGAGTTAATGGTGGAATGATTTGAATGGAAAGCCCATGTGATCGACAAGACATCGATCTGCCATGCAATGATCACATGAGGGATGATCGCATGCCTATAAATATCAGGCTTTGTCATCAAGGTTCAGTTTACTTGAACAAAGAGAAGACGAGCGAACTAGAGCTTGATATTGAGAGTCGAAGCTAATGGTTATTGAGATTTCCAGTCCCAATGAGCAATCTAACGTGACTATCACCTCACTGTGTCCAATCAAAGAAGAAATTGTGTCTCCAGAAGTATAGCAGGAAGAACAAGAACCCGAAGCAATGGTGTGGCTAA
This sequence comes from Pseudotsuga menziesii, assembly GCA_001517045.1. Lineage (NCBI taxonomy): Eukaryota > Viridiplantae > Streptophyta > Pinopsida > Pinales > Pinaceae > Pseudotsuga > Pseudotsuga menziesii. Next base: position 211,033 of record LPNX010791012.1, read on the forward strand.
GCCCGTAGACAGTTTGTATGGCTGGTTCGACCTCTAGTTTGAATATTGTTCCTACATCTAGTTCGTCCCCTACAGTGGACTCGGTTCAAGATCCACTTGTGAAAATACCAGTTGTAGGTCCATGACCCTTCATATTAGAGAGGGACATGCTAGGAACTTCAACACCATTGGTGAGGGTGCCAAAGCCCTCAAAGAAGAAGTGTAAGGCCATTGAAGAAGTACTAGTTGAGGAAGCACTAGAGTCACCCCTGCATAGAGATGCGAATTCCATCATTGAAGAGCAGAAGCTTCTACCACCGTATGTTCAACCAAGGATAGTCAAGGCACAGGAGGTGAAGCTTCCGATGAAAGAACGCTCTTCCTTGGTCTCATTGCAGATCCCTGCTAATGTACCACTACTAATGAACATAATCCTGAAGTTGGTCAAGCTTTTGTTTGACGATGGTGATACCCGCAAGCAGGTGGGCTTAGAAAGGAAGAATTACATGGTTATGACTCCTGCCGTGCCACCTAATCTAGTGTTGTTCATTCCAATGGAGTGGGATCGAGGTGTTCACCACATGGGCCTACTTAACCTGTTGCTTATGCTGCACTTTGGGCGAAGCATGGAAGAAACTATATATGTGCAAAAACTTCTTGTTTTATTTCATGGAGGATAATTGTGGCTCGACCGACCATATCTTGTGGACGTCGACCTCATTTCACAAATAATGGGTCTCCCATGGAAAGGAGATGACCACGTGTCATATGTACGCACAAACAAAGATACCACAAAGATGAAGTAGAAGTATGACCTACAATGCACAGGTAGAGTATTTCTCATTAACTCCATCACTGATAACCTGGTGTGGTTCGCCGAAAAAATATTATCTTGCAAGATGTTGCACAATATGCTGTCTATTGAGTGTATCGTTGAGACCGTTGAACTAGCATACCAATGTGCTACGGGATTGAAGTTGAATTGGTCACTTTTTTTGTTGAACAAGCTGATAGAGGATGCGAAGCAGGTGCAGGTGGATGGTAAGGATAAATTCCATTACTCCTGGCTGCTCATTTTGATCTCTTTTATTTTTTGGTTAGACCCACCGGATTACTAGCTGTAGGACATCCCCGTCCTTTGCCATGGCGCAAAGTACTAGAACCTATGGGAGAATAAGGAGGATAATATCTAGGAAAAATACAATAAGATAGAATTCTTTCTGCACACGGAGGCGTTGCGATAAGTTCTGGGACACCAACATCGAATAAAAGCTATGATAGTATGAATATATGCAACATTCATAAACTTCCAGGTTGGTGTCCATAATGTTATCTTGGAGCCACTATAGGATCCGAAAAAGTAGGCACACCCGACGGGTTTTATGATTGAGAATGTGGATGTGAATGTGATCATACAGGACTGGATGGTAGAATGGCATGGCCCAGTTGAGGAGTAGATGGACCAAGGAGAACATCTACCCGGTGACCAAGGTAATGGCCAAGATAACAGGAAAGGAAATTACCAATAAAATGGTTAAGACAATGACAGTGGTGATGCGCAAGATGACTAGTCGTCGAATGAAGATAACAATGGAGGTGATGGTGGATCCGATCGAGGTGATTCAGAAGGCACGCCTACTGATGAGGATGTGGGGACCCAGGGACGAGAGCAGGAACAAGAGCGCATGCACCCACAAAAGAAGTGAAAAGTTGACAAAACTCCCAATATTGTCTACTTGGATAAAGAAGACATTGGCCTACTTGCAGACGTTGTGGTGGAAGTAGCCAAGAGCAGCCTTGAGGGCCTAAGAATGCAGAAAATGCAAGTGGCCAGAAAAGTTGTCAAGCACCTCAACAAACTCATAGAGGCCATTGACAAAGTGAAAACCACTGTTGAGGCTGAGACATATGGCATTGATCCTGAGGATACATTAGCCGCACCATTATTATTTCCACCCATCAAGCTCAAGTTACAAGTGAAAGAACTGGAGTCAGGAATGCCAGAATATGATGATGTTATCCAGGCCATAGGGACATTATTGCTAGACTTTTCAAAGCAACCATTAGCCGATGTATACTCCATTCATTATGTGGTTGCGAATGAACTCCACATCAGATAAAATGCGTTGGCTTATCAAGCCACAAAGAAGACAAGGAAGGCAAAAGAACGCAAGGTCCTCCTTAAGGAAAAGGACCAAGAGATCGAGGCATGCAAATAGAGTTGAATTACACTAGAAGAATCCATCAAAAGCATAGTTGCAAATTTCCCACCGAAAGAAGGCCAAGAAGATGAGGAATTGGATGCAAAGGTTAGCCAACTATCATGGATTGCGATTGAACTCAGGAAACAAGTCGGGGAAATAAAGGCACAACAGATACCAAGCACACCTCCTGAGGTGCTTGAGGAACGTAAGAATACAACATCTGAGGCTGTGGGGAGGATAATACAAGGAGAACAACTATGCACTAAAGCAGTTGAAGCTGTTTTCGCAAAATGGGTATTGCTTCTAGAAGATGAAGCAGCTGAAAATATCAGGGAATATATGCGGCAGGATGAGCTCAAAATTTTCAGTCAAAGAAGACATGAAGAAGTTGTCACTTAAGGAGAAGGTTGAAAAAGTAGCTGAGTTGAAGTAGCTCCAATAGGAGGTAAAGAATATGCATGAAAAGGAGTAGAATAGGAATGACAAAGTGGCAACACACCAATCAGAAGCAGAATGAGTTACAGGGTCTATTCATCCTGTACAACAGAAGCTCCAACATATCACTCAATCATTGGCAGAAGGACTATCGAAAAATATTAGTTCTGAACGTGTGGAATAGTTGTCTAAGCAAGCTGAAGAGGTCAACGTGGATGTTTCCTAGGTATAGAAAATTTTGCAGGAATTTTAGGACAAGGTTGGTCGTTGGGCGCAACCTGTGCTAGAGACTTAAAATTTCCCAGTGGTTTCAATTTTTCTTAGTGGCTCAGGATGAGCCACATGTGAGTGTTGGGGGCATTTTGGGCCAGGGAAAGTGCACAATGAATAATCGGATGCACAAATTCAAGACAGGAAAATAGGTGTACGATGGAGAAAGGAAGGTAAAGGAAGAAGCACAAGCATAGAGCAGAGGAAATTGCGATGAGGAAAGCCATATCTGAGTCGATGGAAGAGGCAGGTAGAAGAGTTAAGGCTGAACAGGAGCAAGTCATGGAAGAATGCAAAAGGATGAGATGATGGAATACTAAAGGACAGTTTTGTGGCTAATTATGACCTGTACAGACAGACTCAGAGATGTTTCCATGACTAGTTATGGCCATGGTTAATGTAATGAAGGAATTTTGCGACCAGTATGGCTGTGTTTAATGTAATGCAGAACTTTTGAGGCCAGTATGTCCTGTCATCAATGTAATAGAAGATATTTTTTAGATACTTAAGTCTGTAACAATTGAGCTGTACTCAGTCGACCCTGCGTGGTCTTGTAAACACTATAAATAGGAGGAACCTGCTCTGTATAAGGGTTAGCTTCAGAAGGATTCTAGTATTTAATTGCTAACTTAGAGAGAAGTCAGTTAGTAGAAGGTTGTTGATCCGTGAATCTACAGTTTCATGCACAGACTAGTTAGTAAGATTTGATATACAGCTGACACAGTAGAGTAGAAGAGTCAATCCGGGTTGTGTGTGGATTAGTAGGAGTAGATAGAAGAATAAAGCAGAGAGCATGAGAGCAAGAAGAGTTGAGATAAAAGTCATATCTTAAGAACAATATGGAAGTTGCAGAATGCAAAGTGCTACCTATATTTCTCATGCCAGATGAAGAGATCCTTGGTGTTTTTTCCCATATGGGTTTCCACACTATTTCCTATGTTAATGAATGATTGAATGTTGTGTTGAATGTTGATCTATTAAAGTTGAATGTTTCTTAACTCGCATTATTTATGGTCCTTGTTTGAATGAATTTTGCAATACTGATAAGTAGTGAATGAACAAAGGTATTAGCTCGTGTTTAATATTGTTAAGTTATAATACTTTTGCATTTTTGTCATTTACGTTCAAGGAGTCAGCTGTGTTTCATAGTTGCACCAATTGTTAAGTTTGCAAGGTTAAAGTAGTGTCGCACGTTGGTTGTGTTGCACTGTTGTGCCATTGTTGAGTAGTGAAAAAACTCCATCCTTGCATCTCTATCGAGCGCCTTAGCCGCGTGCTAGGTTCAACAAGGCACTTGATAGAGATGGCGCACTGCCAATGCACTCGACCTAGATGGAGGGATGGAGTCTTTCACTACTCAACAATGGCGCAACACTACGACACTACTTTATCCTTGTGAACTTAACAACAAGTGCAACTATGCAATGCAACTGACTCCTTGAACATATACGACAATGGTACAACAATATTATAACTTAACAATAATAAACATGAACTAATACCTTCATTCATTCACTGCTTATCATTATTGTGACATTCATTCAAAAAATGACCATAAATAATGCAATTTAAGTAAGTTTCAACTTTAAGAGATCAGCATTCAAAACAACATTCAATCATTCATTAACATAGGAAATAACATGGAAACTCGTCTAGGAAAAACCACCAAGGTGCTCTTCATTTGGCATGAGAAATATAGGTAGCACCTTGCAGTTTGTGACTTACAGACTGTTCTTAAGATATGTATCTTAACTCAACTCTTCTTTCTCTCATACTCTCTGGTTTATTATTCTATCTACTCCTACTGATCAGCACACAGCCTGGATCGAATCTTCTACTCTACTATTTGTGCACTTAGCTACAGATCAAATCCTACTAACCGGTCTATGCAAAAAGTTGCAGATCCACGGCTCAACAGCCTTCTACTAGCCGACTTCTCTCTAAGTAAGCAATTAAATACTACAATCCTTCTGAAGCTAACCCTTATATAGAGCAGTTTCCTCCTATATATAGTGTTTATTAGACCGCATAGGGTCGAATGAGTACAATTCAGTTATTACATACTTAATTAGTTGCAAAATATCTTCTATTACATTGATGATAGGACATACTGGATGAAAAAGTCTTGAATTACTTAACCACAGTCATAACTAGCCGCAAAAATGTCTTCCAGCCTATCTGTATAGGTCATACTTAGCTGCAAAACTGTCCTTTAGTATTTTTTCGGGTCGTCCTTCTACAGTATTCCTTGACTTGCACCTGTTCAGCCTTAACTCTTCAACCTGCCTCTTCCACTGACTCAGATCTTCCTTTCATCGTCGCAGCTTCCTCTGCTCTTCACTTGTGCTTCTTCCTTTACATGCCTTTCTCCATCATGTGCTCATTTTTTCTATCTTATGCTTGCACGTCAGATTCTTCCTTATGCACTTTCCCTGACCCCACAAGTTTCCTTGTAATGATTCAAATGATTGCTTCATGTGATGAAAATCATTGCCACCTTTCCATTTATTTCCCACTCATGCAAAGGAAAGATTGATTGAACTAGTGAATGTATATCATCTTCGCACCAATTTTTTGTTCATTCTATTTTCATTGCCACCTTTCCATTTATTTCCCACTCGTGCAAAGGAAATATTGATTGAACTAGTGAATGTATATCATCTTCGCACCAATTTTTTGTTCATTTTATTTTCATCTGACTAAGTAAGATGAGCTATTGTGTCTGCAACTATAAGATTCAAGGTGGATTTTCACAGATTATGGTCATCTCTATGTCTAGTACAAGAACCATTGTAGAATCAGGCGTCAAGAGACCTTCACCTATGCCCATTATGGAATACAATTCCACATTTGTTCCACTAATGACCATGGTTGAAAAAGAAGCTAAACATATGCCATTCATCCCTAAATTTAGGTTAGGACCAGACCCACCTGGCACGTCGAAGAGGAAATGGTATGGTAACTGCGAAAAAGGAGCAGCACCACCATGAGAAGCTGAAGAACCAGGATCTGTGAGCATGCTTCCATACTATGTCCTACCCAGAACAACTGATACAACTAAGATTAGAATTGCCAAGAATGGAAGTTATCCACTGGTAGCACCAACCGTATCGAAATAATTTCAGGTAAAAATGAACATATTCCCAAATACGAAGAAGATGACCTTTGTACACCACGACCTATGGAAATCTCTAGAGTTTGAAATGGAAAAATAACTGGTTTCTGTGTGCAACACATAGGACGGCCCTCTTTACCCAGTTCCATTGGAATGGGAAAGAGGACTAGATAAAGCTGGTTTTCTATCACTGATGCACATGTTGTATTTTGGCCGCACTATAGAGGTGAATGCATTTGTTAAGAAATTGTCGGTGTCATACCATGTCGGATGTCTATGGCTCGACCGAAATATTTATGTGGATGTTGATTACACAATGATTACACATATTCCACTTGTAGGTGCCGACCCAACACAATTTTTTTGTTGGAAAAGAACAAGACACTTTATTCATGAAAAAACGGAAGGAAAAGTATGACCTAACCAGAGAAACCAAAGGATTTTCTATTGACTCTATTAATGATTTCACTATTCGTTTTGCAGCTAAATTTATATCTAGCAAGTTTCTATGAAAATGCGACCGAACCAGTGCACTGTAGGGATGATTGCTGCAATAGAGTTATTTGTAGGAGGTGTTCAACTCAATTGGTCGCACTACCTACTAAATGAACTATTGGTAGATGCATAGGAGGAATAGGAAAACTGTAGCGCATTGGAATATTCATGGATACTTATTTTGATTTCATTTGTCGTATGGGCAAAACAAGCAAACTAGTAGGGGATATATGTGCATGTCCTATGTCGAGGATCTCGATACCATAATATTTGGTTCAACAAAGCATTCCCATAGAGGCAAAATGACAATAATATAGAGTTCTTTTTACAAGTAGAGGCCCTGTGACATTATGTAAGAAAACAACCCATAATTACTAAGGCAACCATTAAGCAATTTAGAAACATTGTCATATTTTCAGTCAGTTCCCATCATATATTTTTGCAGCAAAACAAGACCCACAATGCCAATGACTTGAGACACAGTATCAGTTGTTCACTATAGAAATAGATGCTATTATTCAATATTGGCTGGAAGAATGGATAGTTCTTGTCATAGATGATCAAATATATGCAGAAGAATAGGTGCAACAAGAAAATCCATCGACAACAAAGGAAGGAAGACATGGAGAAGATCTAATAGAGAAAAACCTAGAGGAAAACCCAAAAGAAAACCCAGAATAAAACCTAGAAGAAAATCCAGAAAATACCTAGAATGAGTCAAGTACAACTCCAACAAACCCAACAGTAGGGGAAAAGAGGAAGCAGACAGAGAAGTCTGTGAAGGGTCATAAGAAGAGGAAAGGAGAAAAATTAGTTGGAATTTTTGTCCTTACCAAAGACAATTATACACTTTTGATGGATGCAATGGAAGAAGTATCCAGTCAAAGCCTCAAGAATATATATGAGCAGAAAATAGAGCTAACAAGCAGTATCATAGATTTATTACTGATGCTCTGTAAGGTAGTAAAATAAGTAGGAGTGGTGGTCGACTACAAACAATAATTGCTTGAGTCGTAGGAGTTAGATGGCTTGTCTAAGTAGAGACCTAGTGACATGTCGACACCCATTCCACCAATAAAGAATCAAGTGTTGTGTAAAGTAATCAACTTGGGGAAGACAAAGTTGAATTCCATGGTAAAAAACTTGGGCCATGTCACCATACATTTCTCTATACTGCCGATGTATGAACTGTATTCCATTCAAAATGTTGTAGTAGCTAAAATGAAGGTCATAGAAGGCGCATTGGTTAACTAGGTTAGAGAATAAAACAAGACTATTCATATTATGAATAAATCAGTGAAAGAAATAGAGAAATAATCTAATACCTAGGAGGAGAACGGGAATCGGCTCGATGTAGTCATTGTTGGTAGGAGGTTTTGGGATAAGTTATTTGCGTAGCATCGTGGATGTTGCGCAAGGCCAAACATATTGCGAAAGGTGGAAAATGGCACACAAGTCATAGTTATATTATTTTATGTATTTTGGTTAGTTTTGGACCACATTTTGTGGATTGTGGTCATTATTTTGTAGATATTGTTAAGAATTGGTTAGGAAGTTAGTTAAGTGGAGCACCGATGTAAAGGTGCAAGCCTATAAGTAGATGGTGAATTGCAAATGTAACTCTCTCTTAGACACTTCACTTTTTATTGATCTTCTGAGACAGGTTTCACTTTTGAACTTATTGATCTATGTATGTGACTTGAGGACCTGTTTTCAGAACTTATGTTTTGCTACGGAAGTTAATATGACATGATGAAAGTTGAGAAGAATCATTGTGTCCTTTAATGTTTTCTTGTTTTACCGTCTTCTACGACTCAATTATGAATGCAGTGTGTATCTGCGACATGTATCTGTAAATGATGTGATGTTTCTTTGCTTTAAATGATGTTATTCTATTAGAGTTGTTTGCGCATCAATGTTTTCCTGTAGTTCTAGAATGATAATGAAATCTATTTAATGATGATGTGATTCTGTTAACGCATAAGTTGAATGATTATATCTGTTGAATAATGTCATGCTAAGAAAGTAACACATGGTCCTCCTTCACACTGCAAAAATTTGGTTTTGATAGTTCTCCCTCGAACATCTCGGGTGAGAATTAATCCTCTCTACGGGTGTTGTCGGACAGGGTAAAACCTGCTTAGGTTGGTTCTCAAGGAGATTGTGGTGGTTTGAATGTTGACAGAGAGAGAACCCCTATCGATTGGATTTCTGTCAACAAATGGTTCCATTTCTAGGACCCTAGTATGAAGAGGAGGGAGGACATGTTGTGGCATCCGATGAGACCGAAAATTCAAGATTGGTTCGACCAAAAGCTATGAGATTTTTTTGAGAAAGAAAATTAGAACCCTAGACTGATGACAAATAAGTGGTTGGAAGAGTATATACATGATGCTCCAAATGAGTACGTTTTCTCTAAATTCCCGATCATCTTGTACGAGTGGTTGGTGTGATTAACCTATCGCAAGACAAATTTCCAAGGAGGTGATCCAACATCCTGGACCTTAGAGTTGATCCAAGAGTTGCAGGAGGTAGACAACAGAGCATCACAGGATGTTGAGGTCTAGCTTGACAGTATATTGCAGGGCTACATCACCGATTTCATGGGTGATACAACTAAATCATATAGCAAAGCAGAAATGGATTTCTTCAACAGGTTGTGAGGTAGGTTTCTTTTGTCTTTGAAATTGTCCATTAAGATGCTCATTTATGAAAAGGGCATATTGAAGATGCACCTCTAGTAGTAGAACTCTAGTGTGTAGAGGTTTTGGATACTGCAAAGACGGGGGGGGAGAAATGGAATGATACAGGGTAGATGGGTGCAAGCTATGACGATACTGTGAGGGAAGCCGAGGAAGAGAGTGGTCTTATGAGAGGAGAAGCAAGGATTTGACAAGAGAAGAGGAAGAGGACAGGGGAAGGTCTAGTTGTGATCGAAATGCAAGACTGTGAAGGAATACCACACGGTATAAAGAGACCCTACAGTGACAACGAGGACAACCAGGCTATGCCCGAGTTAGAGGTAAGGTCAACCCCCAGTAGCAACATACCCACATCTCCATGCACTACACCACACTCAGGAAGAGACACGAGTTTGACACCGACTTTCTTGACATCTCTACAACATTCTAATAGTATCATATCAATGACTATGGGAAGGAGGCCCAGGATGGTGGGTGATGATGCGAAGTTACCCCTATTCCATGGAAACGAGATTGAGAATACACAGCAATACTGGTTCATGTGTGAGGTAGTATGGATTTCCTGACAAACTGTGGACGATGAGGTCAAGAAGGGCCAAGTGGAGACAGCTCTTTAGGCTCACGCATTGGACTGGTTCATGAAATTTGTACAAGTTCCAACAGGGACTCCAACGAAGAAGTTGGCTAAAGTCAAAAAAGGATTAATTGAAGAGTTTAGAAAAAAAAAATTTGAAGCGTAATACATTATAGAAGTAAAGGAGATTAAGCAGTATCCAATTGATATTGTTTGGGATTTTCATCAAAGGTTCAAAACACTAATGAAAAGAGTCTGTTTCGAAATGAGTGAAATTCAACATAAGGAACGGTTCATCGTGGCATTGCTATCTCATATCAGACTACCATTGATGCAACAGAAGATTGAGAATTAAAGCAAGGCTCTAGATATTGCGATGAAATTAGAAGCTTCACCCATTGGCGAGAATACAGTTGGTATGAACCAAATTCGAACACAACTAGAGAATCTCACACTCCAGTTGCAAGATATCAAAAAAGGAAAAGAGCATCATGAAGAGGTGTGGTGTACTCGATGTTGCGCAGATGGACATACCAAGGATAATTTCCTAGATTTCCAAAACTACATGTTGTTAGGAGCACCGAACCCATTGATTTGTGGTAGTGTACCATGGTGCCACATTTGTCAATTATATGGGAATCGACAAGAAGACTATGGATATATGCATAAGATGGTTATGAAGTCGATGAATTTATACTACATATTTTGTCGGTTTGTTGGGCATGAGGATAAGGATTGTCGCGTATATGACCTACTCTAGGAAAGAACATACGACTCTTACTATGTAAAGGGAGAATACCATCGAACAATACAGTAACCACAGCTATAGTCATAGGTGGTACAGCCACCACCTCAACCATAGTTCGTACCGCAATATCAACTATATATGTAGTTTATACAACAACCACAATTACAACAGTAGTTTGTGCCACCTTCGTAGTACAATCAGATGTAGATGGCTCCACAAAAGCCATAGTACATTCAACCATCGCAATATGTTCAGCAGCAACCAAATCACTTGCAGCAGCAATTTAATCAAGCGTAGTATCAACAACAAGGAGGACGAGGTGGATGCTTCTGAGGAGGAAGAGGATGAGGCTTTAGTTGAGGAGGAGGACAAGGTTACAGACCAGTGCAATGTTATAATTGTGGAGTACTAGGGAATTATTAGAGAGATTGTCCACAATTGCAAGCGTAGTGTACGTATTGTATCATTGTTGATCACACTGTTGAGAATTGTCCACAACTGATGGCAATATTGCAAGAAGGAAATGTTCCGCAGTTGTAGAACAAAACCCCAAACCAAAACCAATTGTAGAATTAGGATCAGTTGCAGAACCAGAATCAGCCACAAAATCAGACCCAAAATACTAATTAGAATGTGAATCAACCTGTGAATATTCCATTGAACCAAAATCAAGGACCAATTGTTGCGACGATTCCAACAGAACCAAGAACAAACGATGCTGATGTTGTTCTCATTACTCATGGAGGCACGATGACATGAGAAGATGGTTCACATCCATAGATTCAGATGGATGGGAAGAAGAAGGAACAATTTGATATTGATGATGAGAAAGACACATTCTTTGAAGCACGTGATGTGATTGCAAGGAATCCTCGTAAGTTACCTATTTATGAAATGCCAACTAATTTTGATTACACTTCGGTAGTAGGACCATCGTGACAGCGTGGTACCTTGCAGAACTTCTTCGAGAGTTTCTTGTCACTAGAAATATATCCCGATGCTCTTGCTGAGATTGAGAGTTTGTTGTATCGAACGGCTAAGGGTCGAAAAGAGTCCATGGTGATCTCATTACATAAGAGAAATATGGGAAAAGAGATGCACATGAATATTCAGATTGGAGACTATGAGGTAGATTCAGTCATCCTGGATCTAGGCTCAAACATCAATATTCTAACAAGGCAGAAATGGAAAAATATGGGGAGCCCAACGCTGAGCTGCTCTCTTGTGCAGCTGCAACTGGCTAACCAGGATAGGGTAATGCCGATTGGGTGCGTTCTGCACCTTACTATGGAAGTTGAATGGATGAAGACTTATGTTTATTTTGACATTATTGACGTTGTTGATGGATTAGGCTCCTATCCTGCATTGCCGGGGATTGGATGAGCCAATGACAGTCTAAAGTGATTAATTTTAAGAAGCGTGTGATGACATTTGAAAATCAAGACATCAGAGTCATCACTCTAATGGATCCAACTGAAGGGTGAAGGTATGTTGAGCCAATGAAGGATGAAGTTGTCAAGGGATGGGATCACACATATAACATTTCAGAAGATTACATTCATCCCATTATCGATGGGGAACTTGGTTGGTGCAGCTCTAGCTCTGTGTCTCCCGATTCTGATGATGCTCTAGAGAAATGGCAGAATCACATGCATGAGGTATCACTTACTAAGTGTGGACTGCCAATATTTGAAGGACTGGCATATTTATCTGAGTTTCTTGATATATTTGAAGATAGGGTGTTAGAACCAAATTGGTTGTTGCCATTGGATGAAGCATTGAAGGATACCCCAACAAATTGGTAGGAAACCCATTAGAAGACGATCACTAGATGATCGAATTTTTGAAGATTGATGACAACTTTATTTGGTGATGTAGAAGTGTACCGCATTGGATGGTATGATGGGTGGAATATCCCTGGTGATTATCTGATTGAGTGTCAAACCTTATAGGCATCATGACCAAAATATGAGTGGGTCCATGCCTTTGTCCACATGTTATATGAAATGCCACGATCTTGGTATGTATCACTTGAGTTATCCAGAGAGATCACTACCTTGGAGGAATTGAAGGTTTGCTTCACTCACACCTTCAATTTCACGGATGCCAATCCAGATGTTCATAATGCGTTGCAGGTCATCCGCAACATTATTTTGAAGGTATTTCTAGTTACATACCCCGTGGATCTGCATGCGCATTGTTAGACGCAGTCGATGACGGAATGGTATAATGTAACTGGAGGACCAGAGGACAGTTATGATCTGTAGAATATCAATATTCCAGAAACAGAAGGGAGTTGGGATGTCGCAGAACCTGTCATACCGATGGATCCAATGAATCAGCCATTAAAGATAAAAAAGGTCAACATTGGGACAGAGGAGAACCTAAAGTTTGTGAATTTTGGGGGATACTGGGATGAAGATACCATGGCGAAGATCACGGATCTGTTGCATGAATTTCAAGATTTGTTTCCTACCAAGTTTTCTGAGAAGAAGGGAATACTGGGAGAATTATGAGAGATGAATATTTCATTGAAGCCAGACATGAAATGAGTAAGGCAGAGGCTGTATCGCCTGAATCCGTGATACAAGGAGAGAGTCAAAGCTGAGCTCGATAGGATGCTGGATGTTGGAATAATTGAGCCGGTTGAGGAATCGTAATGGATCAGTCCCATGGTGGTCCAAGATAAGAAGACAAGTGATGTTTAGATTTGCGTCGACCTCAACAAATTGAATGATGCGTGTATGCATGATCCATTTTCAACATCATTCACTGATGAGGTGCTAGAAGGAGTAGGCGGTCAAGAAATGTATTCCTTCATGGATAGGTTTTCTGTATGTCAACAGATCCAGAATGGGGTTGTTACCAAATGGGTTTATTTTCAATACACTATGATGCCGTTTGGGTTGAAGAAAGCGCCTGCAATATTTTTGTGGGTGGTTTTCATTGCATTCAAGGATTTTATTCATAAGTTCTTGCAAGTTTACAAGGATCACTAGACAGTTTATGGATTGATCAGGGATCATCTGGCGAACCTGCGGCTGATACTAGAGCGATGTCGACAGCATCGGATCGCAATGAACTTGAAGAAGTGCATTTTCTGTGCACCTTTTAGGATGTTGTTGGGTCACATTGTTTTCAAGAAAGGACTGTTGGTTGAACCCATGAATATTGCGATGATTTTGAGCTTGCCCCCACCTATAAATGTGAAGCTACTCAAAGAGATGCTAGGTCACATAGGACACTACCGCAAGTTCATCCATGGTTATTCTATGATCACAACTCCTATGAAGAGGTTTATAAAGAAAGATGCAGTGTTTGTATGTAGTTAAGAGTTTCAAGTAAGTTTTGAGATGTTGAAGGCCAAGATGGATTCTGCATCAATACTAGTTTTTCTTGATTGAAATAAGGAATTCCATGTACGCGTGGATGCATCATCAGTTGCATTGGATGTGGTGCTAGACTAGCCAGAAGAAGGAGATCTGGATCACTTGATGGCTTTCCCTAGTCAGAATCTTTCGTCTACGGAGAATAATTATATGACCACAGAGAGGGAAGGTCTGACAATGGTATATGCACTACAAACCTTTCATCATTACATATTAGATGGTCATTTTAAGATGTTCACAGACCATTCTGATTTGAAATACCTGGTCAATAATCCTGTGTTGGGGGGGAAGATATTTCTCTGGCTACTTCTCTTTTAGGAGTTTGATTTTAAGATAATTATGAAGCTGGGTCACCTGAACGCTGGCCCAGATAATTTATCCTAAATTGAGACAAGTGAGGGACCAACAAACATTGAATATGGGTTACTAGATGCACAACTATTCATAATCGACATGGTTGATGATTACTATGACAACATAATTCAATTGTTAGCAATAAGAACAGCTCAAGAAGAGTTGTCTACATGTCAAAAGAAGCATTTGGTTGTTAAGGAAGCAGATTTCTAGTTGATTGTTGGACAACTCTATACACTAGGACTTGATGAGATCTTGCAGCGATGTGTCCTACTACATTAACAAGGGAATATTTAGGCAGAGGAACATGCAGGATTTGTTGGTGGAAACTATGGAGATCGTGCTACTCCAAGGAAGGTTCTCTATGCAGGGCTTTGGTGGCCCACTCTTCAGACTAATGTGATAGATTATGCACAAACCTAGGATGTCTGTCAAAGACCTGGAAAGCTGTCAAGGAGGGATGAGATGCCTTTGGTACCTTAGGTGACGTTCCATTGATTTGATAAATGGGCGGTGGACTTTGTGGGACCAGTAAACCCACCCGAGAAGAGATTTGGTGTGTGGTACATCATTACAATGACAGATTATTTGACAAGATTGGTGGAGGTCATACCTTTTGTGGATTGGACCATTGTGATAGCAATGAGGTTCCTATTTTATAAAATTGTGACTTGGATTGTGTGCCCAAGGATATTAATGAGTGACCAAGGGATTCACTTCATCAATCGCACAATTAGTGCATTGACAGAGGAGCTTCAGATACAACATAAGAAGAGTACCTTGTATCATCCACAAGCAAACGTAACAGTGGAGGCATTCAACAAAGAGTTCGAGCATGCAATTACAAATGTGTCAAATAAAAACCACAATGATTGGAATCTAAAGATTTCAGCAGTATTGTGGGAATATCACACCACTTGAAAAAGATTGACATGATAAAAACCATTCAAACTGGTGTATGGGAAAGAGGCAGTTATGCCTATGGAGTACATTATTCCAAGTTTGTGCACAGCAGAAGCAATGGGAATGGATGATGGAGCAGCATTAGAAGAATTCCTAGAACACTTAATATAGCTCGAGGAAGATCGCTTTGTCATAGGATTTCACCAGTGAGTTGAGAAGGACTGAAAAAAGGCTTGTCATGATCGACATGTCAAGAACAAACTATTTTAGCAAGGAGACTTGGTTTTGTTGTACGACAGCAAGTTGATGAAGCATCCAGGTAAGTTGCAGATGCATTTGCTAGGTCCATATCTCATTAGTTCCATTACTTCAGGGGGTGCATTACAACTGCAATAGTTAGATGGAGTGATGCTACCAAAGTTAGTGAATGGTAGCAAGCTGAATCCCTATAGGATGGGCCCAAAATTGTGCAATGATTTTTTTTTCTGCATGTGATGATAGTTATAAGGATGGCGCACCAAGGGGAAGGGGATGTGTAAGGAGAGGAGCTGGTATTGCAATTAGGAATCCATGTCATGATGTTCACAGGGATGCAACATAGTCAAATCAAGTAATAAATGAAGACAGTTAAACCATTTAAACGATGATGGTTTTTGAAGAGACGTATTTATGGCGTATTTGATCGTTGGATCAATAGGATTGACAACATATTTGGGAAGTTAATGCATGATTTATTCATGATAATTGGCATGATTTGGTCATGATTAATATTTGATTGACTGGGTGTTATAAGAAGCGGTCGAATGCAGTTGAAATTCACCATTATGCAATACTGAGAGTTAACAAAGTTGTAGAATTGTCCCAGGGTTGAGTTATTGAGTTGCAGAGTTGTGATGAGATGTGTTGTTGAGTCATGTATAGTTGTGTTGATTAATTTGTGGTAATTGGGTGAGTTAGGGACAGTTGCAGAGAGTTACAGAGTTACGGAGCATGTAGAGGGAGCAAGTCACAGTCGAGATTTCTAGTGAGAGGGATTCACCAATAGTTCTAGTCATTATTGAAGAGGAATTTTCAAGTATGCCACTGGGATTTTCCTTTGTTCCAAAGAAGAAGAGGGTGGAGGGGGCAGCAGACTAGATCGCCGACAACAAAGAAGCAGTGGACCAAAAATTTTGCACGAACACAGGAGGAGGCACCTGCGTAGGCGTGTCCTTAAATTTTAGGGATTGTGGATTCAAATTCTTGCATGAGGGTGTTCATTGTGGATATCCCTAGGTATGTGCCTCCCAGATGACCTGATGTGAAGCTAAGGAAGATGACCAAGAACCAGATATACTCGGTGAAGATGTCGATGATACCGTAGGGTATGACATGCACTACAATATTGTGTCAGCGCTGATGGCAGTGAACTATGACGATCACAATTTTCTTGCATTAATAACAGTCACAGAGGAACCCTACCAGCCTATGGTAGAGGTTGGAGGCAGACCGATATTATTCATTCCACAGGATTACGCGCACGGCTTAGAAAAAGCAAGATTGTTGGGATTGATCAACATGTCACATTTTGGGAGGTTGAATGAGGAAAATGCCTATGTAAAGTATCTTTTGGCATGTTTCCATGGTAGGATTTTGTGTCTGGACAAACCAAGTGTAATCATGGTAGCACTGATTTCAGAGATCATAGAGCAACCTAAGGATGGGCTAGACCCCTTGTAGTATTTAAGAGGAAGGGACAAATGACAAGAGGCTTGCAGAGAGGTTAAAGAAGAGATATGGGTTGCAGTGGGATGAACAGGCATAATGCATTAACAACATCAATGATCTAGATTTTTGTATTAGTGCTCAAATTTTGGCTACTTAGATTGTGCAGATAAACAGGCCTACCCAGTCTAATTTTTGAGTGATTGGATGCATAGAACAATGTGTAGAAGGGGTAAAAATGAATTGGTCGCTATTTTTAATGAACCAGTTGACAGAGGATGTAGTGGTATTCCAAGCGTGGTTGCGCCTATTCACATACAGTTGGCTACTGATTTTAATTGTGCGCGTGGCTTGGATGAAGCCAAATGATTATCAAGGCATCGAGGTGGATGCAATAAAAGTCTACAAGGGAGCACACTACCAGAACCGCTGGTGGGTGAAGGAAACTGACAGACTAAAGGACTATGCTATTCAGTTTTGGATCTATTGGGAAGCGTTGCAGGATGTAGTTGTGAAATTTCCGCAATTGTCTGAGGAGGCTATGGTGAAGTTCCAGTGGGTTTATCGGTTCATGATTGTCCCACATGCCATTCACACACAGGCACGGTGATACCTAGACAATAAATGGTTGTTGACACCTTACAAGTTCTTTGATGTGGAGTTGGAGACAATTATTGATGATTGGCCCGCATCATGGAGAAAATCGGTCAGCTTGGAAGAAGTCTTGATAGGACCACCGGTGGATGCAATAGTTGATCTGATACCTAATCCTGACCAGCAAAGTCACCATAATTCTGATCTATAGTCAATGTGGACACCTACTAACTCAGAAGCAGAGCACGCATTTGAAGAATCAAGGATGAAGAAGTGCCAGGAGTAGGTTGTGACAAGTAGCGCAACACAAGGGATGGAGGCACAGTTGAATTGGCTCATTAAGGCAATTACAACTACAACGGATGCAACAACGGAAGAGATGAAGAAACAAGCAATAGAAGGCTTTGGTGAGGTAAAAACTTGAATTGATTCTTTATTTGATTTATTATTGAAGAAAGCACTAGAAGTAGTGATTGTGCAAGACTTTAGCTCAATCAACACTCGGACACGGGTTTAGAATGTACAAATTCCACCAACTGCGACTGAGACCAACAATGAGGATATAAATGCCTCCCTACAGCAATTATGACATTTTTCCATTGACATCAACGTTTTTTCCACACAGACATTGGTGCATATGCAGAGGGTCTCCAATAAGGAGTTAGTAGATAGAGAACAAAGTATCAACGACCAGTTGTTGTGATTGAAGGAGAAGGAAGAAAAAGCGCAGAGAGAGGTCGAAGCGTTGAAGAAGGAACAAGAGGAGTTGAGGGCCAATATTTCCAAGGAAATTGAGGAGTTGAAAAAGGAACAAGATCAACTAGTGGTCAAAAAGGCACAAATATGGGACCGCAGGGTGTAGTTATAAAGGTAATTATTGAATTCTGTGAACAAGTATTGGAAGCTGCAGCGGATGAGGATGCTGAAGCCAAAGTGCAGTGTCTTGGGATGGTAATTGCACAACTGGAGTGTGACAACAATATTTTGAATGATCTAGTACATCCAGACACACCACCAGAACAAGTTGTAGAGAGGAAAAGCGCCATGGAGGATGTGGCGAAAAAGCTAGAGGAGATGAAGCAGGAAGTGAAGAAGGTGACTGAAGTGACTACACAATTTTTGGGCAGCGTAGTCCAGGATGAGAAATTAGTTCAACTGACCAAGCAGTTGCAGAAGGCAGAGGGGTAGCTGGCAACATTGAAGACATCATTAAGAGCACTGCCACTAGTCATTTAGATCACCAAGTCTACGTAGTTGAAGGAGTTGCAGTAGTGCATTGTAAAGGCACAAGAGCATCATAGGAAGCATAGTACGCAGTTATATGATTTCCAAGATATTGGCGCATAGATTTCTGTTAAGGCAGTTTCTTCGCTAGAGGTAATTCAGGAAGGAAAAAAGGAGGTTGTTGATAAGATGGTGGAGCACCCATTAGCACATTATTTGAAAGGAAGTCAAGAGATTGTTGAGAAGGTCAAAGAACAAGTGAAAGAGATTACTCAACAGTATGAAGACTTCAAGCTAATATCATTGAATATGTTAAATTTTCATATGCTTAGCTAATACATCAGTATTTCATTTCATTTTCATAACAAAAGCATATAAATAGGATCACTGAAAGAAAGAGTATCACAAGAACAACACAGATTTATCCTAGGAAAACCCTAAAGGGAAAAACTCAACAAAAGCTTCCTCAATATAGATTCCCCAAAAGATAAAAGATAAAACCAACAAGGAGATCAAAGCCTGATCCTCCTTTTTCTCTAGATACTCTTCTCTTCTCCACTAATGCGCTATACAAGTGAGAGTGTGTGCTCTAAATCAGGAGCACTACACCTCTATTTATATTTATTCATTCACTTTAATTAACTCATCCGACATGTAGGATCGAGTTAAATCATGTAGGCTCGAGTTACACATGTAGGCTCAAGTAACCACACTGGGGTGTTAATGACCCACCTTTACAATTAGAGGGGACTACCTTATGACTCTTATTAGTTCTTTCGATTAGAAGCATCAGGGTACAAAGAAATACAAGTGGTTCTCCCGGTAGGACCATTAGGGACCACAAAAAGATACATATAGAATATTCATCGAAGTTACAATATTTCAACACTTCCCCTTAACGAGAAGGGTATTCTACAACAACAACAACAACAAAAATAGTAGGAGAGATATAGAGGACATCATCAACATCATCAAGGTAACACATCTATAAATCATTGGAAGCTTTTCAACATCATGTAGTCTTCATCTTCAATAATAGCAACACTTTGACTGTTTTGATCAGTAAAAACTTCTTTAGCATTTTGACTTTTCGAACAGCATCATCATCATCATCATATTCTAATCTTTTGATCAACAATATCAACAATATCATCATTAGTACTTTGACCTTTTGAACAGAAACATCATCATCATCATATTCTAATCTTATGATCAACAACATCAGCACTTTGACCTTTCGATCAGCATCAACATCTTCAATACTTTGACCTCTCGATCAGCAACAACTTCAGCACTTTGACCTTTCAATCAGCAACAACATCTTCAACACTTTGACCTTTCAATCGACAGCAACATATTTAGCACTTTGACCTTTCGATCAGCAGCAACTTCAGCACTTTGATCTTTCGATCAGCAACAACATCTTCAACACTTTGACCTTTCAATCAGTAGCAACATCTTCAGCACTTTGACCTTTCGATCAGTAACAACATCTTCAGCACCTTGACCTTTCGATCAGCAGCAACATCATCATCAAAGCATCAAAACATCGTCACCATCATACTCTTATATTTCGATCAGAAACATCATCATCACACTTTGATCTTTCAATCGGAAACATCATCATCATCATAGTCTGATCTTTCAATCAGAAACATCAGCATCATCATCATACTCTGATATTCCGATCAGAAACATCATCATCAAATCATCATCATCATCACCCTCTGATCTTTTGATCATAAACATCATCATCATCATACTCTAATATTTCGATCAGAAACATCATCATACTCTGATCTTTCGATCAGAAACATCATCATCATCATGCTCTGATCTTTCGATCAGAATCATCATCATCATCATACTCTAATCTTTCGATCAGAAACATCATCATCATCATACTCTAATATTTCGATCAGGAACATCCTCATCATACTCTGATCTTTCGATCAGGAACATCATCATCATCACATTCTGATCTTTCGATCAGAACCATCATCATCATCAGCAACAATCTGCAAAAGACAAAGAAGTCTTTGGATCTCTTTTGGACTTAAAGTCCAGGGATGATGCAATCCTACCACATTCTCGACAACTGAAGTTACTGGATCTGTTCTGAATCGAAGTTCAAGCATGATACAATCCTGCCACCTTCTCGATGACCGAAGTTCACCGGATCCGTTCTGAACTAAAGTTCAAGGATGATACAATCCTGCCACCTTCTCGATGATCGAAGTTCACCAGATCTATTCTTAACCGAAGTTCAAGGATGATACAATCCTGCCACCTTCTCGATGACCGAAGTTCACCGGATCCATTCTAAACCGAAGTTCAAGGATGATACAATCCTGCCACCTTCTCGATGACCAAAGTTCACCGAATCCATTCTGAACCGAACTTCAAGGATGATATAATCCTGCCACCTTCTCGATGACCGAAGTTCACTGGATCCATTCTAAACCGAAGTTCAAGGATGATACAATCTTTCCACCTTGTCAATGACCGAATTTCACCGGATCCGTTCTGAACCAAAGTTCAAGGATGATACAATCCTGCCACCTTCTTGATGATCGAAGTTCACCGGATCCGTTCTGAACTGAAGTTCAAGGATGATACAATCCTGCCACATTCTCGATGACTGAAGTTCACCGGATCCATTCTGAACCGAGGTTCAAGGATGATAAAATTCTACCACCTTCTTGATGACCAAAGTTCACCGGATTCGTTTTGAACTAAAGTTCAAGGATGATACAATCCTACCACATTCTTGATGACCGAAGTTCACTGGATCCATTCTGAACTGAAGTTCAAGGATGATACAATCCTACTACATTCTCGAGGACCAAAGTCACTGGATATATTATGGACATATGTCCTAGGATGATACAATCCCTCTTCATTCTTGAGGACCGAGGTCACCAGATCACTTTAGGGCAAGTGCCCAGGGATGATACAATCCCACTGCAACATCACTACTCCCCCTTTCAGGGAAGGTCTTTTCGAACCACCCCAAGCTTGTCTTGAAAGTGTTCGAACTTCACTCGGGACAGAGGTTTCGTCAACACATTAGCAACCTGCTCATCAGTATTCACATAATGGAGCTTTATGGCTCCTTTCTACATCATGTCTCGAATGTAGAAATACGTGATTTCTATGTGCTTTGATTTATCGTGGAACACAGGGTTCTCTATCATCTTTATACAACTTTGGTTGTCACATAGAATCACGGTAGTGTCCAACTCTAGGTTGAATAATCCTGACAGCAGCTTTCAAAGCCATATGGCTTCACAACTAGCAGAGCAAGCTGCTATATATTCTGCTTCGGTAGTGCTTAGAGCAACATTGGATTGCTTTCTGCTAAACCATGAAATCATAGTAGATCCCAGACTATAACATTCGCCTGATTTACTTTTTCTATCTAAGATACTTCTAGCCCAATATGCATCTATATATCCATACAATATGTACTCATGGCTATTATCATAGTATAGAACAAATTCTATAGTCCCTTTCAAATATCTCATCACATGTTTTGTAGCTACCAAGTGAACCCGTCTAGGTTGAACTAGATATTGACTTAAGGTGTTCACAGCAAAACAAATGTCTGTCTGGTATTTGTTAAGTACATCAATGACCCAATGATCTGTCTGTAAAGAGTCACATCCACTAACTCGGATGAGTCATCAGTTAAAAAATTTAGGTTGGAATCCATGGGAGTGGCCAAGGCTTTGCATTCCAACATATTGAATCTTTTCAATATCTCTACTGCATAGTTTCCCTGGTTGAAAAAGATTCCTTCTAAACTTTGCCATACTTCTAGACCTAGGAAATAATGCATTAACCCAAGGTCTTTCATCTCAAATTCTTCTGCTAGTTTCTTCTTTCTTTCCTTCATCTGTTTTTCATTCCCTGTCAAGAATAAGTCATCCAGATATAGTAACAGGATGACAGGTTCATCTTTTACAACCTTGGGGTAAAGGTTAGGATCAGATTTACTTTTGGTAAAGCCCATGCTTGATAGGAAACCATCTATTCTTTCATACCAAGATCGAGGAGCTTGTTTAAGACCATACAAGGCCTTCTTCAATTTGCATACGTGTGTATGTCTATCTTCAACTTCAAATCCTTGTAGCTGTTCTATGTATACTTCTTCTTCGATCACTCCATTTAGAAAATTTTTTTTCACATCCATCTGGTGTAAATCCCACTTCATCATGGATGCAAGTGCCATGATAGTTCTAATCGAAGTATACCGTGCTACTGGGGAAAATGTCTCTTCATAATCAATTGCTTCTTTCTGAGAGAACCCTCTGGCCACAAATATTGATTTATATTTCTCGATACTTGTGTTAGCTGCATGCTTTACTTTGTATATCCATTTGGAGGATACTATACTCTTTCCTTCTTATTTGGGAACTATATCCCATACATCATTCTTTATTATTGATTGATATTCTTCAGTCATTGCTTCTACCCATTCTTTCTTCTGAACCATTTCTTCATAGTTTGTAGGTTCTTGATCTACAAGATCACACATCAAGGCTACACAGTTGGAGAACGTCTTAGGTTTCTTTCCTTCCCTTGTGGACCCTTCAGGGGCTCCATATATTTTTGCTTCTCGTATAATTTCTCTTGTCCAAGCAAGCTTTCTCTTTCTTGATATTTCCATTATGGGAGGTTCTTGAGGTTCTGCTATGTCATGTTCTTTAGGAGCTTCATCTTTAGGGAGACATGTAGATTCTTTATTTCTGGGAGATGTCTCTTCTTCATACACTTCTTCATGTTGGCATTTCCTAGATCTCTTGAGGGATGCCTCTTCATCGAATGTCACATATTGACTGATCTCCATGTGATGGAATCCAGGAATGTATATTCTGAATGCTTTGGATACCTTACAATGTCCAATAAATATCCCCTTCTTTCCAGAAGGATCTAATTTGGTTCTTTTCTCTTTTGGTATATGAATATATACTGGACAACCAAATATCTTGAGGTGACTTACATCAGGATTCTTTCCCATGAATATCTCTTC
The DNA here is from genome assembly GCA_001517045.1 of Pseudotsuga menziesii. NCBI lineage: Eukaryota > Viridiplantae > Streptophyta > Pinopsida > Pinales > Pinaceae > Pseudotsuga > Pseudotsuga menziesii. The sequence continues at coordinate 234,758 of LPNX010791012.1, forward strand.
TGTAGTATTGAACCCAAGAGCACTGTGAGATATTCTATTCTGTACATACACAACAGTTCTTGCTACTTCTGCCCATAGATGCATTGGAAGATCTTGATCATAAATCATTGTCTTCACTACCTCCATGATGGTTCTTTTCTTTCTCGCCACAACCCCATTTTGTTGAGGATTGTAGGGAGTAGTTAGTTCCCTCTTGATTCCAGAATCTTTGCAAAATGCTTCAAACTCTTTTGAGGTATACTCTCCACCATTGTCTGATCAGAGTGTCTTTATTTTCTTGTTTGAGAGATTCTCTATCAAGACTTTGAACCCCTTGAATTTTTCAAACACTTCACTCTTTGCTTTCAAGAAGTTTATCCAAGTCTTTCTTGAAAAATCATCAATAAATGTGATATAATATTCAAATCCACTTAAGGATGTAGAAGACATTGGACCACATACATCTGAATGAATTGATTCCAACGTACCTCTTGTCTTTGTTTCACTTTTCAGAAATGGATTCTTGAAGTTCTTTCCCTTCGCACATCCTTTGCAAATGCCTTCATGCTTGATATTCATGTCTGGTAATCCCATCACTACTTTGTTCACATGAGGTAGAGCCTTGTAATTGATGTGGGAAATCCTTCTATGCCATAGTTCACTAGGGCCAGTGCACTCATGCACAAGGGTTGTTTTTGAGTGCCCCTTGAGTTTATACAAGCCTCCTTCTTCTTCACCAATAATGATTGCATCTTCAATATTCTTTCCTTTGGGCCACATGAGTACTTGGCCATCTATGAAAGCAACTCTGAAACCTTTCTTATCTAAGGCTGAGATAGAAAGTAAATTCTTATTTAGAAAAGGTACATATAATACATCCTTCATTTTTAGGTGATTACCTGAATCAAGTTTGTAGCTTGCTTCACCAACTCCTTTGATCGGATATTGATAGTCATCTCCTAGGGATACTTTTTGAGGAGAACTCTTTTCTTCAAGTTTGGACAGAGTTTTATTTTTTCCCGTCATGTGCTTTGAAGCACCACTATCAATAATCTAGGTGTCTTCTCCAGGATTTACAGATCCAGAGAGTGCAGAGAATAGCACATACTCTTCTGCATCTTCTTCTCTTGCTTGTTTTCTTGGGGGTCCTTCTTCTTCTTCTTCTTATTCTTCTTCATCTTCATCTTCTACTAGATGGGAATGATGTATTTTGTTGTTGTTGATCCTCTTTCTATATTATTGCCTCTTTATAGGACAATTTCAGGCAATGTGTCCTATCTTATTACAATGAAAACATTCAAAATTAGAATAGTATCTAATGGGAGGATTTTCTCTTACCCTTTGGATTCTTCTGGAAGGATGAGACTCCTTGAAATTTATTCTCTTGAAATTTGATTGGCCTCTTCTTCTTTTGGTGTGAGTGGATAGGTCTTGATCGTCTACTTTTAGTAAGGATTCTCTATTTTCCACTCTAGTCTCCTCTTGAATGCAGTCTTCCCATACAATATCAAACTTCATGCTTTCTTTTCTGGCACACATCATCTGAATGAAGGATTCCTAGGGTCTAGTGAGACCATTGAGGGTAGTCATAACCATTTTATCTTCATCGAGCTTATCTCCAATAGATTTTAGTTGCTCTTTGATCTGAGAAACCCTTGAGAAGTAGTCTTGGATGGATTCTCCATGACTCATCTTGGTGCTCTTTAGTTGAGCTCTTAGATTCATCTTTCTGTTAATGTTTCTTCCCTGAAACATTCTGGATAGGGAATCAAACATTTCTTTTGGATTCTTCTTGGATGACACTTGAGGAATCAAGTGATCCTTGATGGAGTCAGCAATAATCCTTTGTGCCCTAATCATATCCTTTATGTGCTTCTCCTTGGCTTCAACTTCTTCAGGTTCTGCAACTTCTTCTTTGACATACTTATCAAGATCATTCTCTTGGAGAATGAGAGAAATCCTATATTTCCATGCTTGGAAATTCTCTATGCCTTCTAGCTTGTCCTCAAGCTTAGTGCTTGGGGTCATTTTGTCAGAAAATCACAAAAAATTGAAATTTTGCGGAATAGAAACTGACCTTACCAGGAGATGCACTTGAATGAGATGAGTTGACTGGTGTGCTTGGATTCTGAAGACTTCAACTCTTCACCTTTCAAATCAAACTTGCAAGATTCAGCTTCTGTAGCTTTCTGGTTCAGTAGTTTTTTGGTATAGCTATCAAAATAGGGTTTGAATTTCCTGGAGACTCACAAATCCAAAATATTTTCTTCCAGTCTCAAAAGATGCTCTCTGGGAGGGCACAAATTTCTATGGAAGTAGTTTTCTGAAACACAAAATTTTTCCCGAAACCCTAATTTCTTTCGGGGAGAGAGAGAGGGCTATTTCAGCTTGTGAAAGTTGTCCTATTCAGGCTAGCTCTGATACCATGTTAAATTTTCATATGCTTAGCTAATACATCAGTATTTCATTTCGTTTTCATAACAAAAGCATATAAACAAGATCACTGAAAGAAACAGTATCACAAGAACAATACATATTTATCCTGGGAAAACCCTAAAGGGAAAAACCCAGAAAAAGCTTCCTCCATATAGATGCCCTAAAAGATAAAAGATAAAACCAACAAGGAGATCAAATCCTGATCTTCCTCCTTCTCCCTCTACTCTTCTCTTCTCCACTAATGCTCTACACAAGTGAGAGTGTGTGCTCTAAATGAGGAGCGCTACACCTCTATTTATATCCATTTGTTCACTTTAATTAACTCATCTGACATGTAGGCTCGAGTTACACATGTAGGCTAAAGTAACCAAACTGGGGTGCTAATGACCCACCTTTAAAATTAGAGGGGACTACCTCATGACTCTTATTAGTTCTTCTGATTAGAACCATCAGGGTACAAAGCAATACAAGTGGTTCTCCTGGTAGGACCATCGGGGATCACAAAAAGATACATATAGAATATTCTTCGAAGTTACAATATTTCAATAGAATACACCATGTCCAACTATTGTGGCTCGAGGGAAATCCCCAAGATTATGTTGGGCATCTGTTCGTAGGAGGTTTTGGGATAAGTTAGTTGCAAAACATCGTGGATGCTTTGCAAGGCCAAAGATATTGCTCAAGGTGGAAAATGATGCACAAATCAGAGTTATATTATTTTATGTATTTTGGTCAGTCTTGGACCACATTTTGTGGATTGTGGTCATTCATTTGTATATTTTGTTAACAATTAGTTAGGAAGTTAGTTAAGTGGACCACTGATGTAAAGGCGCAAGCCTATAAGTAGATGGTGAATTGAAAATGTAACTCTCTCTTAGACACTTCGCTTTTTCTTGATCTTCTGAGACAAAGTTTAGTTTTGAACTTATTGATCTATGTACGTAAATTAAGGAATTGTTTTGGGAACTTATGTTTTGTTGCAGAAGTTAATATGAAATGGCAGAAGTTGAGCAGAAACATTGTGTCCTTTTATATTTTCTTGTTTTACTGTCTTCTGCGAATCAATTATGAATGCAATGTGTATCTACGACATGGATATGTAAATGATGCAATGTTTCTTTGCTTTAAATGATGTTATTCTGCTTGATTTGTTTGTGCATAAGTGTTTTACTGCAATTCTGGAATGATAATGTGATCGGTTGAATGATGATGTGATTATGTTAACACATAAGTTGAATGGTTAGATCCATTGAGCAATGTCACACTAAGTTAAGAAAGTAACACATGGCCCTCCTTCACACTTCAGAAACTTGGTTCCAACAGCTCTCCCTTGAACATCTCGAGTGAAACTTCATCTACTCTACGGGTGTTGTCAAATGGGGTAAAACCTGTTTGGGCCGGTGCTCAGGGAGATTGTGGTGGTTTGGGTGTCAATAAAAAGAGAACCCCTGTCGATTGGGTTTGTGTCAACAGTCATAAAACTTACTTGCAACAGTTTCATTGGTGAAGGAATTACACACGATATGTTTGCAGAATCCAAAGTGTTTCGACTTGACAATATTACAGAGAACCTTTGCAATAAGGTAGTGGAGTTGGAATTGCAAGTGACACCTAGTATGCCTCCAGAGGTACTTGAAGAGAGAAGAAAACCAACAACCGAAGCTATAAAGAAAATAGAAGAAGAGGAGGGACTTTGTGCTAAAGTGGTTGAACAATTTTCTCAGACGTGGGAAGATTTGATCGACGATGAAGATTTAGAGAAATTCATAGAGAAGTTGTGCACTATCGAGAGAGAGGTGAACTAGATGAAGAGTGAAATGAAGAAGCTGCCATTAGTTGAGAAAATGGCCAAGGTTGGTGACATGAAGAGGCAACAATAGAAGGTTCCAACACTATGGGCACAACAACAAAAGAGGAATGACAAGGTTGCATAATTATAAGCAGAGGTAGAAAACATTATGTGGATTATTCAACCTATACACAAAAAAGTGTGACAAGCAGTATAGTCAGGAGGACCTACAACTTCGAAACGCATAAGTTCTGAACTTGTGGAAAATTTTGGGAAGTCGAAAGTAGAAGTACAGGAGGAGACTGAGTGGATAGTGAAAATAATTTAGGACATTCAAAGTAACGTTGTCATAATGGAGGTACTAATGTGGCTCTAAAAGAGCCGCAACGTAGTGTTGGGGGCCTGTTGGCCCTAGGAAAAGTTAAGAATAATTCAACAAGAATTCTGTTTGAAAAGATAAATACTCTAGTCATAAGAAGAGCTGCAACGGAAGAAGAGTTTGCGATGGAAGAGAAGTTGTGACAAAAGCAGTTGCGATGAGAGAAACCGCAAGGAAAGGAACCACAACATAGGAAAAGAAGGGCATTTGAAAAGGATAGTTTGGATGTCCATGGATAAGGAGTTAGTTAGAATAAAGCACACTTTTGGTAATAAAGCATAATTTTATTTTTTGGTTGATAGTGTCGATTTTCATTTGTAACTGAATATATGAGAATAGAAATGGCATCCTGTCGGCTAAAAAAAAAAGAATCGGTTGATTAAGATAAGTAAAAGCTTGTAAAAGGGTGAACCCAAGCTGTGTGCGGGGTTGTTTTTTTATTTTTTTGTTAGCTAAGTAGTTAGTTGGTCGATTGTTGATTGGTTAATTCACTATGTAGGTTGATAAGTGAAGGGGAGAGATTCTTAGCAAGAGGATCGATCCAGGTTGCATGTAGATCTACATAGGACTGAAGGAGAGAAGAAACACATAGGCCCAAAACCCAAGAGAATGAGAGGAGATAAGTTTGTATGAGTTGTAAATAATATCTATAGAAGAATATGCAAGTTGAATGCATGGAAAAAGGTGCTAACATATTTCTCATGTTAGATGAAGAACGCCTTGGTGATTTTTTCCCAGATGGGCTTCCACGTTAACTGTTGTCTTTGTGTGTCATTGGTTAATGTGTCTATGTTGAATGCATGCATGTTGTGAATAAGTATATCTGTATGTGTCACAACACTTATTGAATGAATTTCTGATAAGGATTTTATGTTGAATACTCCAATATGCGTCGACTGGTAATTAGACTATTATTTTGAATGAATAGAAGGACTTCAGAGTATAATCCTTGACTTAGACTGAGAAATATGATAAATTACTACACGAGTAGAAATCCCCACATAACTATAGAAACCTGGTTCTGGAATTTACCAATAAGATATCTCGGGTGAGACTCCATCTGCAACATAGGTACTGCCAATGGGGTCCTCCTCTGTTGGGTCGATATCTTGGGATTTTGTTGTCGACTAAGGATCTGAACTTGGGTTAACGAGAAGAAGGAAAAAAAAATCAAACATAGTAGTTTATACATAATTCACCATCCAATTAACCTAAACACAGTAGTCAACCAAGGGCAGCAAACTAAAAAAGGGAAAGAATTGGGTTCTTACAATTCGGCGCTTCACGACAATTTTGCATCTAGCTCTCAAAATTTTAACACGAAAACAAATTTTATCCTAACATAGGAATCCTTAATGCACCACCTCGTCCCCACATGGTATGTAGCTTCCTACCCTCTTCACACTCTCTTCATCGAACTCCTCTTCCCATATCCAACCTTTGTGAGTGCATGTTCCATCTTCCTTTTTCACGTTGCACTATTTCCCCTAGCTTACCTCTCCTACTAGATCATTCCTATTTCCCTAGGAACGATTCCATCCCCCTTCATGGACACTATTCCCCATGCAACAATGTTTCCATATATGCAATCAACTTTCCCACCTAAGCCTCCATTAATCTTTCCCTTAAATATACTTAGAAAAATAAATCGAGTTAAAGGGTAAGCAAGGTTTATCACAAACTAACAAAGGATTATGCTAAATAAAAGATTAAAAGGATTTTCTAAAATTTACAGGGTTAACATGGTTATGACTTAGCCTCCCTCTAGGCTATACAACTCCCCCTCACTTCCCCTAGTGAATTTTCCAGTCCCCTTTTTCTTCAATGTGCTGCCACCACTGAAGCCAATTTATAATTCATATTAATAAGGTTAAATATTTTCATTCGTCCTACCACATGTAAAATAAATATCAAAATTACATGATACAAGTAGGGTTATTAATGCGGGACATCACATTAGGCTTCGGGAAACAACTACAACAAGGAAAAACATCAATGCCTAAAGATGGAAAAACTCCCAAAATAAAGGATTAGACAATGAAAGGACCATAAGAATGATAAAACCTTAGAATCAAGGTACCAAAACTATACATATAATGAAATTATAAACCATGTCTATAATTTCCAATCACAACTCTATAAAAAAATTCAAATTAAATTATGTAATGTATGCATAAATTCATAAATTGTTTTAACAAACATTGAGTTTAGAAATTCAGTCAACCTTGGTTCAAATCTAAATTGGAGAAATTGAGACATTGAACTTAATTCATTCCATAACTCTATAAAAAAATCAAATTAAATTATATCGAATGTACATAACATCATTCCATAAGTATTTTAACAAACAGTGAATTCAGAACATCATTCATCCCTAATTGAAATACGAATTGGAGAAAATGAGACATTCAACTTATCTAGTGGTGAACATACCTAGTGGTGAGAGGAGGCTCGAAATTCTTGTGATTTGCCACTTCCACTTCCACTTATGTTTTCAACTGAGATGTAAATACTGTAACAAAGCATAAGTAGGTTGAGGTGTAACCAAGTGATAACCATGTTCAAACAAGTTGTTACCAGAAGTAACCACGTTCAATGGAGGCATAACCAAGTAAGGGGTACATCGATAATTGCTTGGGTGGAAGACGGACTGGGGTAGTAGAGAAATCGAGGTATTGAATACGACAAGGTGGATCCAAGACCGAGTGCTCAAAATATAGAGTGAGACAAGGAAGATAGAGTGGAGTGATGAATGTATTAGAGTGTCTCCAAGGTGCAATGGTGGCCAAATACAAAAAGGGGCTCCAAATCTACAATGACAATAACTCTTCAAAAATAATTTTTGTAGTTACATAGAAAAAAGTATTTGGTCGAAAACATGTTTTTGGATGAACCATTGTTCACTCGAAAGTGTCGACCAAAAGCATGTTTTAGCCAAAAATTTTGGTGCCAAAAAATATATTTTTATGGCAATCCAATCTATGCATGCTTTCCAAGGAATTCTATTAACTTTAACTTTTTCATCCGAAAGTTAAATTAAAGGTTTAGTAAAAAATAAAATAAAAATTGTTCGATTTCTAATTTTCTTAAATTCATTCTCACAAAACTATTACCCATCTTCATATATATATATATACAAAGCTTTATAGTATTATTTTGGAAAATAAAATCAGTGTATGGGTAGAAAGTGAAGGTAGATGGGATAAAAGTCAAGAAGGATTTAAAATACACAAATCCACCATGGACTACCTAGTTACACTTAATATCATTGCATATGAATGTCATGATAGTAAATCCAATCTCTTCTATTGGATTATGGACTTTTGAAAAACTTGTGATACTGTGCCTAGAAATAACTCGTGGAATAGATTAGTAGAGATTAAGGTTCCTTTCAAATTGAGAGATCCCATGATAAGGTTGTCTATGTCTTCCATTTCTAGATAATAGCACCGAGGGGTGGTCGAAATATACTAAATATAATATTGGAGTCAAGCAAGGGTGACCTCTGTCCCCTACCCTTTTCGGCATATACATCGATAAGCTAGAAGGTCGTTTAGAAGTATAAGGTTTCCTTGTAACAACCTTAGCTGGAATAATCATTATCGTTCTTCTTTATGCTATAATATTGTTCTTATGGAAAGGTGTCCCTTTGATCTTGATAAGAAATCAAGAACTATAAATAATTTCTACTATCATATGGGTATGATTATTAACACTGAGAAAACAAAAGTTATGATTATCAAGTCTAAGAAGTTTACATACCCTAATTTCATTTATGATAATTACAACTTGGAGGAAGTGGCATTTTATAAATATCTCAGAATTGATATCCATCAAAAGCTCAACTAGAACTATAGAATTTAGAAAAGGAACAATGGAGGGTGGAAAGGTACTATTGGTCTTGAGAACAATTGTAAAACAACAAACCTTGTGATGTAGGATCAAAAGAAGTTTATTTTTGAACTTTTAGCACTCCCATTATCTTGTACATTTATAAAGTTTTGGGTTGTAAGATTTCTTGATAATCCTGGAGAAAGATTGAACAAATATAGAAGTATTTTATAACTTACAACCTCAAAATTAAAGCAATACATCCTATCATATTCTTGTAATATAAGTGGTTCTTCCTTCAATCAAGATCATTGCTATGACTAGGTACTTAACATTCAAATACAAGATAAATAAGATGGGAGACTCAAGACTTCTAAAGTTGCTCTAAAATCGAGTCAAGACCACCCACTGCTCAAGAGAGGGTGGTATAAAGATGTAATGGATTAGTTAAACCATTGAGGAATTGATCAAAATGCCACTATGCAAAACATCAATAACATAAAAATTATTATTACATCTTTAGAATTTTAAAGAAAATATGTGGGATGAGAAAGAGTTAGAGGATAAAGTAAAATTAAGGTACTATAAGGAGGTCATTAACCATAATCTAGAGGATCAAATGTATCTCTTTGTTTTAATTAGTTTGAAGAAAAAAAAAATATATCCAATATAAAAACGAACCCTTATGATCTTAATAGTGAAAGTGGGCATTGGGAAATTCCTAAAATACCATGGGTGGAAAGGGTTTGTCATCTACTTGATAATATGAGCATTGTAGATCAAAGGAACTTTCTATTAGATTTCCGTGCGTATTCCCACATTAGACCACAGTAAAGATACATACCTCCCTAACCTTTTAACTTCTCAAATCTATGATGATTTGGGAACACCTCTTTCTAAGCTTTCAACCATAGGAATAAAACTTTATAACAATTTAAGTAATGCATTTCTTCTCTTTTAAGATTCTTTAAATCAAAATTAGTTTGATTAGACATTAACCAACATCATAATTATTATCATGTAAAATATTAAATTAAATTATTCTTTTATAATAAAAAGTTTAATGTTTAAATTTTTTATAATTAAATAAAAAAATAACTTCTTGACTTTTACAATATTATACTCGTACATGAAAGGATTTCACAATGAATCTAATAGCAATTCAAAAGAATAGAGTTATGAAAAAATAAATCAAATTCAATGTATTCAAGAGTTTTAAATACTTTAATGCAAAGTATTTCTTCCAACTATGAAGTTAGGGATCATACTTTTTCAGATATCAATAAAAGCATTTACCCATGTACAAGAAAGGTTTTAGATATAGTTTTTAAAATTGTCAAAACTCCATAATTTTAGTTGTACATCCTTCAATATATCTATTTACTAACTCTGGATAAATAAAGTAAATTAAAAAGATTCTCACAATATTTATTAAAACAAAGTTCAATTTTTTAGGTCAAAATGATTAAAAGATAAAATAATAATTCAAAATTACTTTAAGTTAAAAAAAGCATATTACACCAAACATGAGAAATATCAGCAAAATTTATGATATTACATCAAACAAGAGAAATATTAACAAAGTTAAGGAGCATATTACACCAAGCATGAGAAATATCAGCAAAGTTGAGGAGCATATTACACAAAGTTAAGGAGCATATTACACAAAGCATATTAAGGAGCAAAGTTTAGGTCAAAATGATTAAAGGATAAAATAATAATTGAAAATTACTTTACGACTCTTTCCTCCACATCACTTACTTTGCCGCGATGCCAATAAAAGTATAAATACTGATAAAAAAGAGTTCTTCAATGTTGATATTTTGCACTGCGGGAAAAAAAAGAGTACTTCTATTTTGCACTGCGGAAATCTGACTTCCCGGTGATCTAAGATTTGGCTTACGATCATTGATATATTTCAACGAAATATTTTCATAGATATTAGAAGTATAAGTTTAGAATATTAAAATTACAGTTTGATAGTATATTATTGTTAAAGTAATTATATGTTCATTAATTCTTATTATACAGTTAACTAAGTGGGAACATCAAGTGAAGCTTTTATACAGGGATGTATAAAAGCTTATAGCACTGGGGATTTGTTTCTGTACTTATAACTTATAGCATTGGGCCACCTAAGCTAGCCTACCTGACTGCTAAACTAATTATATATAGAGAAATGGTTATCTGCAAGTGTTATTTAAAAAAGAAATTATTATAAATATTGTTATGGTCATGTTATTATTTATATCATTAATATTGACTATAAAATATTATATGGTATTAATTTTTTTAATTAAATTGATATTTATGCAAATATTGAATTTTTATTTTAATATTTATTCTAAGTTTTTTAAAATTTAACTTAAATCAGTTTTATTTGAAATTATCGTTTGTAAAAATACAATGAATTCTTAAATTTCATTAATCTAAATCTCAAATTTTATGTGGTTTTTTCTTTTATATTAATTTTTATTTTTTGATTGTTTTTTTATTTGTTTTAATTATTTTATGTATTTCATAAATGTAATGTGGTTTTTTTTATATTAATTTTTATTTTTTGATTGGTTTTTTATTTGTTTTAACTATTTCATGCATTTGATGTGAATGTAATATTTAAAATAGAGTACAATATATTTACTGTGTTGAGTAAAGTAGTATATATTAAATAGTAATTAGCATAGATTTATTTTTAAATAGATTTATAAAGTGTTTCAAGATATCAAATTTTTTGAGGTATAAACTTTTTTTTTAGTGTGTAAATGTTGAAAAGGGGTTTTGATTTCTCTAATTTATGTAGTTTTCAATATATGTTGTTGTAAATATTTTAAATCTAATTTAAGCAAATATGTTATTTTTTATAATATTTTATTATTTTTTAAAATAATAAAATGGGTAGAATGCACTTCTTTTATGTAATTGGGTGAGTGCACAAAGTTGAGGGACCTTTTAGATGCAATGGTAGAGTGAACTCAATTACTCTTGATCTATAAAATCGAAATCATCCCAAGCAATCCTGACCCTGCCAAGCCTAGTCCTAAGGCTGCCAACATGCATGCCCATTAGGATAGTAGAACAAAACGTGCCTCCATTTTATTGAATCAAATCGCGCCCCCATTTTTCTTTGCATAAACGCGCTCGTGTTTGTAAAAACATATTTTTTGTTTAAAACAGGTCGAGCCCGTCATTTTAGCTACATCGCAGCGCTGTTGGAGCTAGGACGGAGTAGAACGTGAGTGGGCGAACGTGTTTTGGGTGTGCCAAAGCCATCCACCTCCACCTTTGGATCAACCTCCTCTTTGTGAGGTATTTTTCTCAATTCTTCTCATATTTTCCTCATTTCTTCTCATCAAATTTTCCCTAAATTCATTAATTTATTTGCCATAATTTGAAATTAAACCAAAATAAATTAATTTATGGCCAATGGAAACCAATGGAAACCAAAAACCCAATGGAATTGGCCAATGGAAACCAAAACACCAATGGAATTGGACAATGGAAACCAAAACCCCAATGGAATTGGCCAATGGAAATCAAAACCCCAATTTAATCATAAAAATCAAATAATTTTGATTATTTACCAAATTTCATACCCAAAATTCACATGCCCAATGGAAACCAAAAGCCCAATTAACTCATAAAAAACAAATCAATTTCACTATTTCCATATGCATATTCACAAGCATCCTTGTGAATCCATACAAAAATTCACAATTATTCAAAGTTTGTCAAGCACATTGCAAGTTTGCATAAGTAATTTAGATGCCCAATGTAAACCAAAACTCCAATTAACTCATAAAAAACAAATGAACTTCACTATTTGCATATGTATATTCGCAAGCATCATTGTGAATCCAAACCAAAATGATCAAATATGCAAAGTTTGTCAATTATATTGCAAGATTGTATACAACTAAAAAAAAATCATGTAGAATTCATATCTTCCCTAAAATACATAAATAGACATGGTAAATCCCTTGCCTCTATCCGAAACATCGAAGTTGGTCATCCAAGAACATCAATAAACACCTTATAGTTTTGATGAAACTTCCTAATCCAAGTGTTAAAATAAGGTATAGAAGCTTCTAACAAATATTTCCTTTTGACTGAAGGATAATTTTTGGTTAAGGTCAAGACAACAAAGTTCAACAATAGGATCTACAAACATGAAGATACATAGGTAGGTTGATGTGTTTGATTACATGCCAATCACATACTACCATACATGATATATTTCAGTGGAAACCTTGCAACCATAAAATCCACTATACACAATTGTGCATTTAAAGTCTCCCATGGGTATATAGAAAGAGGGAATAGAACTAAAATAACATCAAGTCGAATCCATACATTGCCCAAATTACATATAAACAAAGATCTGCTAAATAGACTTTGGAGTCCAAAAAACATCATGCTACAACAAATAATTACATATCTGACAAAATCATTGCCTATACTCGGATTTTATTCATCAATAGCACATTATGCCGCCTATTCTAGGGTCTAGTCGTTGCCTCTATCTGCAATCTGGGAGCTAGTCTTGCAAGGACATTAGTCAGCACCTTACAATTTTGATGAAAACTCATAATCCAAGCCTTAAAATAAGCTAGAGGAGCTTCGCAATCAACATATGCACTTAAGACATTTTATGTACACATGCATATGGAAATTGGAATTAATACTTGAATTTAGGACATAAATATAAAATGAATTTTTTTTAAATGTTTATTCTTTACTGTAAAATTCAAGATCAATTTTTAAATTTACATAATAGATTTAGTTTATGTTGTTATTTGTCATACATTAGTTATACAGTTTTCAGTACTTAGATATGTCATTATATCACGTGTTTATATTTCTAATGATATTTTATTTGTATTTATGATTGCAGTGGCTACTATGGATAACAATACTGAGATACTGAGGGTTATTGGCCATCAGAGAGAGATTGGTTCTACTTGGAGGGGTGGAAATGAGCTCTGCTGCTCCTTGTCAGATTCATTGTTGACTATTATTGACACGATCGCAAGATCGAATGATGCTTTGTATAGCATTGCATTGTACTAGGAGAGGAAAAGACAACAATACACTGATGGGTTGAGCTACAATGAGGTAAAGAAGTTGAAAATAACAAAAGAACACATCTATACATTGTTTAGAGTGCATGGGACAGATGAAATTCTGGAGATCACCAGGCCACATATTTCTATTGAGTGGTGCACCTTTCCACCCATTAGAGACCATTGGATGGATAGGTGGTACATGGTTTTTGGTAGACCCCCGCACAACAATAGGGAAGTACCATTGTACTTCACCCAAAATTTGTATGCAGAGTTTGTGATGAGGAAACATGTCAACTATTTTGACATGTTGGGATTCTAGGGAGTTGGTAGGGGGATGCCCCAACACAGACCCAATGCTAGGCATAGAGATTCCAATCCACAAATACCTACACCCCATTCCCATCTACCGAGGGTAGACATCCCTCTTGCACATGACATGGTTTCCCAGACACGGGAAGCATTTATGACTCTAGCTGAGATGGTCTCTCGACACATGACCAATATTGACCAGAAAACGCCCTCTTCCTCTGCTAGGGTACAACCACTATCTTCTGGTGGTAGAGAAACATCTATTGGTGGGCATAGACCAACATCCCTTGTGCCTCAGAGTGAGCCACATGTCTGCACATCGTGTGGTCAACATGTTATGGTCCTGGACCAAGACATGGTACCTCTACGATGACTAGTGGTCAGGTAAGGACATTGTTAAAACTCTATTATTGTTCAATTTTTAATTTTTCCATACTATATGTAACATATTAAAAGGTCCGTATAATATATGCAATATTTGCTCTTGCAGGAGATTGATGCCTCTCAGGGGGGTGGTACTACACCCGGTGTAGTTGTACCCGAGGCCCAAACAACCACCATTGAGGTAATATTTAAACATTTGTTATTTTGTTAATACATATCATTTTGTTAATGCATGTGTTAGTTTTGATTAATTTGTTAAATTGTCTAATATTTACAATTTTTGAAGTTGCAGGAACCCCACTCAGAATGTGATGCTTGAGACATTGATCTCAGCGAAATACGCCAAGGTGGAATTTACGATTACTTGAAGAATGTAAGTACATGGTTAATGAATTAATCTTGTTCGAATTATTTAAATTTCTTACTATACACTCCTTTATAGATTGCTAATATTTATAATTTTTAAACTTGCAGATGCTATCAACATCTGAAGAGGGGCAAGAAACCGATGGAAGCAGTCACTCCCATGGGGGAGATATGTCCCAGGTAGGGGTAAGTATATTAAAACATGTTATTTTTTCAGTACATATTATTATATCCATTCAACTCCATGTATAACTATGGTACCACTTTATGACTCTAGACATCATCACAAATTTCTGCATTGCCTCTTTGGTTTGGATCTCCCCAAAGTCCAAATGTAGATAAGGGGGTTGTTTACACCATATGACACTCTTACTTGAAAAGAGCGGGTGTGCATGAGGATGAACCTACTCATCCCATGGTAATGTACATACTTCCAATGGCAGTTGTTGGTTAGCTTTGAATTCACTTCACAACTAGTTTTTCTTAACATTATTTTCGCATGTTTATAGCATCAGGATGTGCAGTCATCTATGCCAGACCTTAGTGGGGTTGTTGATGCCGCGGTCAATGTTGCATCTAAAATAGGGATAAGTCACACTGAGGTACATCTACTTAAACATTTGTAATTGTACAGTTCATTTGTATTGTTTATGAACATGCACGATGTCTAACTATTTTATCATTTGGTGAATGTAGCCCCACCCTGTTCCATTAGTGCATGCAACTGAGGTTGATGTTCAACATACGGATCCTCTCACTACTTAATAGTCCCAACATCTTCCCCTAGAAATGGTTTTTTTGGTGAGATGTTCATTTTTTACATAATTGATTAGTACTTTCTCATTCATGTACATGTTGATAATTCTTAAGATAATTGACATTTTTTTTTATTCTTAGAGAAGCGTTGCAGAGAGACTCTTTGTGAGGAGGACACCAGAGGCACCTATACCCCTGAAGGATGCAATGAGTCTTTGTTTTATGTACAATTGAGTCATATTTTAAATTTTCAAACTTTGTTATTGCTGGAAAGTACTAGTTCAGTTACCTAATCAAGAAATATTGTCATTGATTTGCAGTCCCCAGAGATGCACAAGGGTCGTTGAAAGAGGAAACAAGCATCATGGTCTGGGAAAAACAAGAGAAACTTAGTGTTTTGATATGAAAACAAAAGTACATCTGTGCTTGAAGGCCCATCTATGGCCTGTCAATGTACATGTATTATAACTTTCATGATATAAAAAATATTTCATATCAAGACTCTTGAGATATTCATGGTTCAGTCTTTTAACTGTGATTATACACATGTGGCCAAGAATGTTTCTATGTGTAATGTTCCCAATTTTTTATAGATTTTATGATTGCATGGAGATATTAGTTATAAATTTGAGAACAATTCACAATTAAAATATTACGTAATGACAAAAATTTACAGTTCAATTGTTTTTTACCATGATCCAATTGCATATACAATGCCATATTAACAATGTTAGATTGTATTCACAAAGATGGAACATACCTAATACACATAAGCACCCAACACTGCTAAGAAACTGATCAAACTAAGTGGAATACAAAAGCACCTTACCCACATAACTTTAGAATTTGAATGCCATATGATCTTCAAGAAGAGAATTATTATTATGTTGCAGCAATTGAATGGAGGATGAACATACAAACTAAGAAAAACAAACCACATAGGAAACAAACAAGTATTGCTCAGTAATTTACAGTATATTCATCATAATAATATCCGTTGTACAATAGATTACAAATAGGTAGAATTCGAATGCATGAGAAGTGAATTCGAATTCTCTGAGTGGATAAGACTGTATCTAACTGAATCTCTAACTCAAGGTCTCCCAATCAATATCGGAGTCCATCAAATCAACTCTCTGATGACTAATAATGCCAACAGACGGTAACAACTAGTTAACTCAATGCAACTGAGTGTGTTAAGTGAAAAGAAGCGCTCCTCTCCATACATGCATGCATTATCCATGCAATCCATGCACTAGCTAACTAATAGTGAGTCATCTGAAGGTAACTGAAGGCTAACTGTGGCTAACTAGTGCTAACTCCAACTAGTTGAA
Organism: Pseudotsuga menziesii; assembly: GCA_001517045.1. Taxonomy (NCBI): domain Eukaryota; kingdom Viridiplantae; phylum Streptophyta; class Pinopsida; order Pinales; family Pinaceae; genus Pseudotsuga; species Pseudotsuga menziesii. The sequence continues at coordinate 251,384 of LPNX010791012.1, forward strand.
GTAGATTGGTGTCGAGACTCCTAGTGGCTCCTAAAATGTAGGGATTGGTCTAGCAGGCGCCTCCACTAATGCATGCACATGCAATAAGTGGCAGTTAACCTCTAGCATTGTCCCCCACACTTCAATGTCTGGTACATGTGGCCCCATTGGGCCATGTGGACCCAATTGCACTAGTGGACTTAATTAATTTAAGGTTCCTAAGTTTAGGCAATAATTAATCTAATAGAAATTTGACCAAGGGAGTATTAATAGTAGATGGTGAAGGTAGAGAATGATCAAATATCTGCTTCTATGGGCCATGTAGCTAATCATTTTACATCTTCAAGTAGCACCGACCTGGAACTTTGCTGCACCATTCTATGAGAGATAGTGCAGCATGCTCATTCTGATACTAGGACCTAGCTCTTCTTTTGTCTTCTGGAACTCCAACACCACTTCCAGCTACATCAAGAAGCTTTTGAGCCCATCTGGGTTTAGGCTTCTGATTTGGAATGGGTACTAGATCTGGATCTAGAATCTCTTGAGATTCAATCTCAATAACAGGATCATGTTGTATGTGATCTTCTTCATATGAATCTGAAACCTATAGCACATCATCATCATCATAAAAAATAGGAGGAGAAATGGTTATACCTTCCTGTGTTGCCGGAGGAGTATCATGCCGCTGATCTTCTTCAAACTGGACACTTCTTTCAATCAAGCATATTCTGGTAGAAACCTCCATTAGTTTGTAAGCTTTTGCATCATCTACATATCCTAGCAGAATGCATTCACTACTTTGGGATTGGAAGGCCTTTCTCTTGTCAAGTGGTATCCTGGCCCAATCTTTGGAACCAAAAACTCTCAGATGAGAGACATTGGGCTTATACCCATACAATGCTTTGAATGGAGTCACCCCAACCACTGACTTGTGGGGCACCCTATTCTGCAAATACGAAGCACAGTTTACTGCTTCATCCCAAAGAGAAGGAGGTAGATGCTTTCCATGTGAATATTAGGCCCCTTTGATAGTGAAAGAGTAGAGAAGGATTCTTTGGAGGAAACTATGTGGCTGGAGGCTCCATAATCTATAATGTATGCTAAGGATGGAGAGAGAGTTGCTTTCAAATCATGCCACATTTCGGCATCTTCTATCGGTGCTTCTTCATCGGGATTATTTTCTCTTGGGGGAGCAATGTTGTGCTGCTTGAGAAGAGTGGACATCTCATCCAATTGCTTCCTCATACAATTTTATTCAAGATGGTATCCCTTTTCACAATACCGACATAACTTTTTTTCAAATTTCTTCTTCTTAGAGCCAGATCCCCCTTCAGAAGATTGTTGATTTGATTTAGGATTCGAATCAACTGTCTTTTAATCCTTATTCTTAGATTTCCCCTTTCCTTACACTTTGTAGGAGTCAGTAACCAATAGGGCTTGATCTTTGGAAGTCTGGATGAATCCAATTTGAATCAATTTTTCCTGTTCTTTGATTAAGGATTCAGAGAATGAATCTAGAGAAGGTAGCTTCCAATTAGGAAATATTTCCCACTTGAAATGAAAAATAGAGACATAAACAGAGTACTCAAAGCCTAGTTTTCTGAGTATGGAAAGGACATTTTACTCATCCTTTCGCTCTATCTCGCACTGTCTACATTGGAGCACTAGAGACTTGAATTTGGAGAAGAATTGCTCAATAGTCTCAAAATTGTTGGGATGTAAAGATACCAACTCATTCTATAGAATGTGCCCCTAAAGCTCATATTTTTTGTTAAAAAAGCTATCAAGATTCTCCCAAGATTCTCTGGGAGTCCTCAATCCTTCCAGATGGAAGAGGAGATCTTTGAAAATGTAAGTACATAAGTACCTGAATGCTTCATCACAACGGTTTAGGAATTTGTTCCACTCTGCCGACTGATGAGGGTCAACCTCCCATCCATGTATAATCTTGTGGTATCCATGCTTGCATAAGGCTAGTTTCATATCAATCCTTCAATCAAGGTAATTGGAAGTTGTGAGGATCTGTGGCTCAGAAGTTTGAGACCTCATAATTGCTCCGGCAGGGAGACAAGCTACGTACCACTTGTCAATTTCATTGCAAATAACAATAAAACATATGAAATATTAGAATAATGCTTTTCCTCCAGACATGAAAATGTTTTCAGGGTCCATCACGCCCTCTCCGCTACTCTGAATGAATCCAGAGCTAGCAAATTTTCATAAGGGACTTCTATGGAAACCCAACTACTTCTAATGTTCGATGAGGAGAAACAAGCATGAATCCTGCCTAAGAAGGATCTGATACCATGTTAGAATTTTAATTACATATGAACTTCAAGCATAGAATTCTTATTATGTTGCAGCAATTGAATGGAGGATGAACATACAAACTAAGCAAAAAAAACCACACATGAAACATACAAGTGTTGCTCAGGAATTTACAGTATATTCATCATAATAATATCTAGTGTACAATAGATTACAAATAGGTATAATTCAAATGCATGAGAAGTGAAGTCGAATTCTCCAAGTGGATAAGACTGTATCTAACTAAATCTCTAATTCAAGGTCTCCCAATCAATATCGGAGTCCATCAAATCAACTCTCCGATGACTAATAACCTCAACAGACAGTAACAACTAGTTAACTCAGTCCATCTGAGTGTGGTAGGTGAACAAAAAGGCTCCTCTCCATGCATGCATGCATTATCCATGCAATCCATGCGCTATATAACTGATAGTGAGTCATCTGAAGGTAACTAAATGCTAACTGTGGCTAACTAGTGCTAACTCCAACTAACTTAAGTAGTTTGGTGTCAGGATTCCCAGTGGCTCCTAAAATGTATGGATTGGTCTAGGATGCACCCCCACTGATGCATGCTGTTGGTCGCTGGGCAGAACTGGGTTTACTATAATGTACCAACAACACCCCTAGCTCACTGGCCCTTTCGGCAATAGACCGCGGAGCAGCCTGAAGTCTCACCCGAAGTGATCCTAATGGGTTGGCCAAAGACTCAAGTGTCTCGACCAGGTTCTGTATAGCGTCCTGTGTGCATCTCGTAGCTCTTCTCAGCCCGCAAGATGTCTCTTTCTGCGATGCGCAGTTCCTCTTACTCATGATGAATCTAGTCCTTATCGCATCGCCTCGTCCTGGGAAACACGTAACTCTCTCGTACACTCAATCCTCCACCTGCGGTACCGCGCACCACAGCTCCTCTGATGGTGCGATATCGCCTCCCTGCGATATCCTACTGCTATGACTCAACGTACTTAACGTACTGGTGTTCAACTTACAGGGCTCAACATACAAAACTGCTTTTACACTGCGATTCTTAACTGTCTTAAGTGAAACATAGACAAACTCTTATATAGAATACTTAAAGACTTCAACTTGCATTTATCCTTTTAATATGTTGTGAACTGAATAACACATACATACATTTACTGTAAGCAAAGCTCGCGTAATGAATGATAGATATAACAAGTAAATACAAACACATGAATCAATCACATGACGCTCTGATTTTACGTGGTTCACTTCCAGGGTAGAAGCTACGTCCAAAGAATTGTGTTTCTATATTATAACTTGAGAGAGGTACACAGTTCTGCTGCACTGCATATGGAGCTAGAGATCTTCTTGGTAACTCCGCACACAGCCTGGAGCCCTTCTCTATTAGATCTCTTCTCTATATTTCCTTCTTACAATATACTCTCACTCACTCTCTCTCTCTGTCAATCCCTGCGGATTGTTACAATACAAAATAACAGTGAGCTAACATACTACTGGACTCTCAGACTCGCTGATGTATGAATAGCTACAGGTTACCCTAATAGCTCCAGAAGGACTGACTAGCTAACCTTTTTCAATACAAAATACATCCCTTTATAGGTGGCCCGAAGGTCTCGCTATTACAACACTGTAGGCCTGTCCCAAAAGTAACCCAAAACCCTAACTAGTGACAATCGGCATATCTGTACTTGGGGTAGCCGCTTTCCTTCACACCACTGCTCTCTGCAGTCTTCCATGCTTCCCGGTGCTGACCATGGGTACTCTGCACCGCTTCCCGTCTTTTGTCCTTCATCTTCAATACCTCGGCATCGTCGCTCCTTTTCCTTTATGAGGGTAGCTGAGCCCTCCTGTCTTCGCCGCTTCCTTCAATGCAGTGATTGAGCTCTCTCTTCTCGGCCGCTCAAGTACTGTCATCTTCCTTGACTTCTCTGTCCCAACAGTCATGGTTTCTGGCTCTGCTCTGTAGCTAGAAACATGCTACGGCGTCGTAGCTTTACCTTATCTCTTCATCTTCGCCAAACTGTCTATCCGCCAAAATGGCAGCTTCTCCTGTAGCTGCGGGACTCTGCTCCAACACATGCACGTGCAGTAAATGGCAGTTAACCTCTATCATTGTCCCCCACACTTCAATGACTAGTACATGTGGCCCCATTAGGTCATGTGGACCCAATTGCACTAGTGGACTCAATTAATTTAAGGTTCCTAAGTTTAGGCAATAATTAATCTAATAGACATTTGACCAAGGGAATATTAATAATCCTAAAAATAACAACCTAACAAAATTTTAAAGGATGCACAAAGTTGACACACCTAAGTGATGCACCTGTGTGGTCTACATAAATAAAATTAGTGTTTGGCATGATGTCTTTCATCTAACGAATACATGGGATACACATCAAACCTAAAAGTAGACGAGTATTTTAAGGTTGATTAAAAATAATGGTTATGACTATATCCTACACATTATGTATATCCTGCACATTATTTTGTCATTTTGTTAATGTACATGGCATTTGATGAATGTCCTCGAGGAACAACTTTGAAACAGACGAAAATTATGTGTGATTTTATTATAGTTTAAATTGATTCGAGAAGTACTATTCTAAATATTGTTTTATAAATTTATGTTTATGGAGTATTATTTGAAAAATTCGTAGTGTGAAGATATATATATTTTGTAATAATGGCATAATAGGTTGTCCACTTGTTTCTAAACATAAACATGTTCCATTACACGGTTACTGACGTAATGGAATTGTCTCCTCATGCATTTCATCATACAAATATTCACATCTCTTGGATGACCAAGCTAAATTAATACGGGAAACAAGCTTCTTTCGAATTTCTAGTCTCATGAATGATATGAGATCCTAAGATAAATTCACCTCCACATATAGATTAACAAGTCCTTTCACCTTGATTAAAACAAAAACAAAGAATATTTCTTGCTTGACAATGATGGGAAATAAGTCAAGTTCAACACCTCACAATAGGTAACATAATTATTAAAAGCTACACATGGAATAATAGTTTGCAAAAAATATTTTTTCAAGAGGGGAAGATATACAATCACCTTCAAGATGAACTCTATGCGCAAAAATTTCACATTCACTTACTAAGCAAAAACCTAGTTTCCAAAATTGACAAAACAAAATGATCCCTTGTCCATGGACCCAGAGTAGAGGGCCACCCTAGAACTATCCCGATGTTCTGAATCTGACGAAGTCGATGGTTCATAGATCTGATCAAGAGTCATCATTCTATCGCACATTAATTCCCACCTCATACAGGCTTTCAGGGACACCTATTGAATCCCTACCTGGGGCATAGAATGGAAACCGTGCATCAAAACGGGCTTCTGGTGGGTCATGTAAGCATGTTTAGGTAGGTTTCATGTGGGAAAGCTAGCCACATGTTCACGTTAGAGGAAATTGCAAAGCTGACCCCTATGTGCAAAAATTGGACATTCACTTACTGAGAAAAACTCTAGTTTCCAAAATTGACCAAAAAAATGATCCTTTCCCATGGACCCAAAGTAGAGGGAAACCCCTAACACTATCATGATGTCCTCAATCCAACAAATTTGACATTTTTTTGATTTGAGCAATGACCATAATGTTATCGCATGATGAATCCCACCTCCTACAGGTTTTCAGGGACACATGTTGAATCCCTACTCGGGGCATAGAATGGAAACTGTGTGTAACATCCATAGTTGGATATTCTCAATTAAGTAATTTATAAAATAACCCACATATTCATAGATAATAAAATATGAATATATTGATAGATAAGTCCAAATTACAATTGAGGGCTCGTTATTTATATTTTGATGGAATTCCCTTTCATTAAGAGTCATGTCTTTTCGTAAAGACATTATTAATTATTATTATTTATTTTATATATATGTTGATGTTGTTGTTTGTTGTTTATTATTTAATTTTGTTACATTGCCACTCCATTAGAAAGGCTTTGTCCTCAAATACTTATAATGTTTCTCCATCATTTTTGTGGTGTCACAGCAGACGAAACATGTCGATACAAACTACTAAGAGTTGAGCACAACTTTCGATATGTGGACGAATCAATCCATACCAAATTGATTTGTTGTGGACTGTTGGCATTGCATACTGATCTATCGTTAGGAGATTTGATCACATTGGTACCTCTATCTTTCGACATTTCCCACTTTTTAGAATATTTGTTTTTATGGTTGGGGTGTCGATATGGAATTTTCACAATGTCATTTTCTTTTACGAGTGTCATTTTTTTAGCATTGATCTGAGCAGAAAGTTGTATTTTCATCTCTTGAGGTTTTAAGGTTTCGTTTTGTATCTTTTCCAACTTGTTTTCTAACTGCATGTTATCATTTTGAAACTTCTTAATCACTTCTACATGTGATTTTTTATCATCTTCAGACTTCTTAAGTTGTTTCTTAAGATCTTCATTATGCCTTCTGAGACAATGATTTTATTCCTATTTGTCTAGATGTTTTCCTTCAATGTCTTCCGTAGATTGTTTTGTCTTTTGACTAATTTTCAACTTCTTACTTTTTGTGACTAGTGTCTTGGTATGATTTCTTAATCTAATAATTTCTTCAGAATTGTTTGATAACACCTTGCTGACTTTTGTCAGTTCTAACTTATGTGTCTTCTTACTATCGTCATACTGCTGCTCGAGTTTTTCTTTTTGCTGTTTATGATGACATAACTCTGTTTCTTGATTATCTAACTTCATCCAGACTTGCACCAATTCAGCATCTTTTTCCATCATGAGTTTGTTTAGATGCTTTATTTCTTCTTCTAATTCATTATCACATCCATATGGTGATTTTTTGTCATTTTTTGACTTTATGATCTCGTCTTCTAAGTTTTGATTATGAATTTTTAAACATGATATTTCTTTATCCTAATCAGATAATATTTTCTTGTTATCACTTATGGTTCGTTCTAGCTACCGATTTTGATTCCATAAGCGACGATTCTCATTGTCTCTCCACTCTTTCAACCACTTCTGCGTCTCAACGTCAGCTTGTATACTTTTATTGATCTCCTTATATTGCTCTAACTCATCCACTGTTGTTTGTAGTTGTGACTTGATTTCTGAATATGTAGGTGCCATTGTTTGTGACTTTGTTTTTACTTCACTTTTGTCTTCTTTTCTTTTTCTCTTTTTTTTGACCTTCCTTTCTTTTTATGGCAATCTTCCTTCTTCTTCTCTTTTTTTTTTCCAATAGTTTTGTAAAAAGCGAGTAAATTCGGTGGTTGGGAGGAATAAGTGTTACCTTCCCCACCTAGGTTCAAATCTCACTTACTTCTTTGTAGTTATTATTATGCACTTTTTATATTCAAACCCAAACCCACTTTAAGAAACCACATGTGGTTTCACTCTTACCTTCTTCTTTTTTTAACTTTTATCTTTTCTTCTTAACATTTCTTTTCTTTTACCTCTTTTTTTGGGGGGGTTACTTTTACCTTCTTTTTTTAATTTTTTTTATGTTTTTATTTTTTAGGACAAAGTCCTATTTTTTGGGGAAATCCAAATCTACACAAGGTGTACATAATGTTGTCCAAGGTCCGTATAGCTCTGATACCACTATACCATCCATAGTTGGATATTCTCAATTAAGTAATTTCTGAAATAACCCACATATCTGTGGATAATAAAATATGAATAGATTGATAGATAAGTCCAAATTACAATTGAGGGCCTATTATTTATATTTTGATGGAATTCCCTTTCATTAAGATTCATGTATTTTCGTAAAGACATTATTATTTATTATTATTTATTTTATATATATGTTGATGTTTATTATTATTATTGTTGTTGTTGTTTGTTGTTTATTATTTAAGTTTGTTACACTATGCATCCAAATGGGATTCTAGTAGGTCATGCAAGCATGTTTAGGAATGATCCATGTGGGAATTCTAGTCACATGTTCACGGCCAAGCAATATGCGAAGTTGACCACCGTGTGCAAAAATTTCACATTCATTTACTGAGCAAAACCCTAGTTTCCAAAATTGACCAAAAACATGATCCCTTGTCCATGGAACTAGATTAGAGGTCCTCCCATAGCACTATCTCGATGTCCTGAATCCAACGGAGCCACCAATTTTTTGATCCAAGAAACGGTCATCATTCTATGGCACATTGAATCCCACCTCCTACAAGCTTTCAGGGACACTTGTTGAATTCCTACTCGATGCATAGAATAGAAACCATCCATCAAAATAGGCTTTCAGTGGGTCATGCAAGCATGTTTAGGTAGGTTCCATGTGGGAACACTAGACAAATGTTCACGGTCGAGGAATTTGTAAATCTGGCCCCTATGTGCAAAAATTGGACATTCCCTTATTGAGCAAAACCCTAGTTTCCAAAATTAACCGAAAATATTATCCCTTATCCATGGAAACAGAGTAGAGGGCCACCCTTAGAACTATCTTAATGTCTTGAATCCAACAAATTCAACGGTTTTTTGATCCGATCAATGACCATCATTTTATTGGACGTTGAATCCCACCTCCTACAGGCTTTCAGGGACACTTGTTGAATCCCTACTTGGGGCACATAATGGAAACTGTGCATCAAAAAGGGCTTCCGATAGGTCATGAAAGCGTGTTTAGGCATGTTCCATGTGGGAATGCTAGACACACATTCACGATCAAGCAATATGTGAAGTTGACCCCCATGTGCAAAAAATTCATATTCACTTACTGAGCAAAACCCTAGTTTCCGAAATTGACCAAAACAATGATCCCTTGTCCATGGAACTAGATTAGAAGGACTCCCATAGCACTATCCTAATGTCCTGAATCCAATGGATTCGACGGTTCATCGATTCGAGCAATGATCATCATTCTATGGAATGTTAAATCCCACCTCCTACAGGATTTCAGGGACACCTGTTGAATCCCTACCCGGTGCATAGAATGGAAAACATGCCTCAAAATGGGATTCCTATGGGTCATGTAAGCATGTTTAGGTAGGTTCCATGTGGGAACTCTAGCCACATGTTCACGGTCAAGGAATTTTCAAAGCTGACCGGTATGTGAAAATATTGGACATTCCCTTACTGAGCAAAACCGTAGTTTCCAAAATTGACCAAAAAAATGATCCCTTGTCCATGGACCTAGAGTAGAGGGACACCCCTAGCACTATCCTGATGTCCTGAATCCAATGGAGTTGACAGTTTGTCGATCCGAGCAGCGGCCATCATTTTATCGCACGTTGAATCCCACCTCCTATAGGGTTTCAGGGACACCTATTGAATCCCTACTCGGGGCATAGAATGGAAACTGTGCATCAAAATAGGCTTCTAGTAGGTAATGAAAGCGTGTTTAGGAATTTTCCATGTGGGATTTCTAGCCACATGTTCATGGTCAAGCAATATGCGAATTTGACTCCCATGTGCAAAAATTTCACATTTACTATTTGAGAAAAACCCTAGTTTCCAAATTGATCAAAAATATGATCCCTTGTCCATGCAACCAGATTATAGGGCCTCTTGTAGCACTATCTTGATGTCCGAAATCCAACGGAGCCAATGGTTTCTCGATCTGAGAAACGATCATCATTCTATGGCGCGTTGAATCCCACCTCCTACAGGATTTTAGGGACACCTGTTGAATCCCTACCTGGTGCATAGAATGCAAATCATGCATCAAAATAGGCTTTTGGTGGGTCATGAAAGTGTGTTTAGGCAAGTTCCATGTGGGAAAACTAGCCACATGTTCACAGTCAAGGAATTTTCAAAGTTGACCCCTATGTGCAAAAATTGGACATTCCCTTACTGAGCAAAACCCTAGTTTTTGAAATTGACCAAAAAAATATTCCTTTTCCATGGACCCAGAGTAGAGGTCCACCCCTAGCACTATCCCAATGTCTTGAATCCAACGTATTTTATGGTTTCTCTATCCGAGCAGTGACCATAATTTTATTGCACGTTGAATACCACCTCCTATAGGTTTTCAGGGACACTTATTGAATCCCTACTCGGGGCATAGAATCGAAATCGTGCATCAAAATGGGATTATGGTAGGACATGAAAGTGTGTTTAGGCATGTTCCATGTGGTAACTCTAGCCACACATTCACGGCCGAGAAATATGCGAAGTTGACCCCCATGTGCAAAAATTTCACATTCACTTACTCAGCAAAACCCTAGTTTCCAAAATTGACCAAAAAAATGATCCCTTGTCCATGGAACTAGATTAGAGGGCCTCCTGTAGCACTATCCTGATGTCCTAAATCCAACAGAGCCGACGGTTCATCGATCCAAGCAATGGTCATCATTCTATGACACATTGAATCCCACCTCCTACAGGATTTCACAGACACCTGTTGAATCCCTACCTGGTGCATAAAATGGAAACCGTGCATCAAAACGAGATTTTGGTGGGTCATGCAAGAATTTTTATGTAGGTTCCATGTGGGAATGCTAGCCACATGTTCACTGTCGAGTAATTTTCAAAGCTGACCCCTATGTGAAAAAATTGGACATTCCCTTACTGAGAAAAACCGTAGTTTCCAAAATTGACTGAAAAAATGATCCCTTGTCCATGGACCTAGAGTAGAGGGCCACCCCTAGAACTATCCCGATGTCCTAAATCCAACAGATTCGACGGTTTGTCGATCCAAGAAATGGCCATAATTTTATCTCATGTTGAATCCCGCCTCCTACAAGCTTTCAAGGACACCTGTTGAATCCCTACTCGGGGCATAGAATGCTAATCATGCATCAAAACGGGCTTCTGGTAGGTCATGCAAGTGTTTTTAGGCATGTTCCATGTGGGAATGCTATCCACACGTTCACAGTCGAGCAATATGCGAATTTGACCCCCATGTGCAAATATTTCACATTTAGTTACTCAGCAAAACCCTAGTTTCCAAAATTGACCAAAACAGTGATCCCTTCTCCATGGAACCAGATTAGAGGGCCTCTCATAGCACTATATTGATTTCCAAAATCCGAAGGAGTCGAGAGATTTTCGATCTGAGCAATGCCTATCATTTTATCACATGTGGAATCACACCTCCTATAGGCTTTCAGGGACACCTATTGAATCCCTACTCGGAGCATAGAATGGAAACCATGCATCAAAACGGGATTTCGGTAGGTCATGCAAGCCTGTTTAGGCATGTTCCATGTGGGAATGCTAGCCACATGTTCACGGTCAAGCAATATGTGAATTTTACCCCCATGTGCAAAAATTTCACATTCACTTACTTAGCAAAACCCTAGTTTCCAAAATTGACCAAAAAATGATCCCTTGTCCATGGAACCATATTAGAGGGCCTCTCATAGCACTATCCCGATGTCCTGAATCCAACAGAGAAGACGGTTCACCCTTCCAAGAAACGAACATCATTCTATCACACATTGAATCCCACCTCCTATAGGATTTCAGTGACACTTGTTGAATCCCTAACCAGGGCATAGAATGTAAATTGTGTATCAAAACGAGGTTCTGGTGGTTCATGCAAGCATGTTTAGGCAAGTTCCATGTGGGAACGGTAGCCACACATTCATGGTCGAGGAATATGCGAAGTTGACCCCTATGTGCAAAATTTTGGCATTTGCTTACCAAGCAAACTATGGTTTCTATGGGTTAGAATGAAAAATATGGTTTACGGTGCAAACTTGAGTTAATAGGATTGGATATAGGGTTTGTAATCTAGGATTGGCAATTTTTAGTAGGCTAGGATTACCACTCCTTAAATTCATGACTCCCATGGAGAAACAAATTATCGGAGTCAAGGAGATGTCCTTATAGGATCAACTTCGAGATTCAAGGAAAATGAAATAGACATATCCCAGATAGAGTGGTAGATAATGGTATTGGGATATAAGGCATGAGTCATGTAAGTATCAATACAATACAACAAATCCATGATGAATGTCAGGTGAAATTTATCAATTTGTAGAAGTCTATTGAATTTATCAATCTATCAAGCACTCAATCTATCAAACTATAAATAATCAATTAGACCATGAAACCAAAATATCTGACTACCACATAACTGACTACCTACCTGTGGTTGTTCGACTAGACCATCAGGATCACCTCTAATAGAAATGGTATCCTTTAGCCTCTTGTGCTCGGAGTAAGGCAACAAGTATCATGACTTTGATGAGTTCTTGTTTGTCATTGTTTGCAGCGGGAGGTTTGTGCCAATAACTAAGTTTTTATAATGGTATACAATTTGGCCTGGTCTATAATATTCAAATACATAACCTTTTTCTTTCGTGTGTGGGAAACCTGTGTCAAATATTCTTGAAGGATATTTGGCCCAAGTTAAGTTCATTATGTTCATGCATAAATCTCTCAAATAATTTTGTTTGTCATGTCAATAAAATGTTTAATGTGGGGATCATGATCTGTTGAACCCCTTATCAATTTTAGTACATCATTTTGGTTGGATGAAGGTCTACTATTGTCATGCCAAAATTCTTGCACTAGTCCCTTTACCACATCAATGAGATTCATATCGAAGCATGGCAACTTGCCAATGAAGGACCAGACATCTATTTCACCGAGCCAATTTGTTCTCTTCTAGAAAAATACCTACAGAGTGCTTTGATAACCAATCCTACAAGTTTGGATGTAGGCTTAATAAGGCGAAGGGCCCTGGTGATTTTGTTCACGATTGATTGTGACAAAACACGACGAGATGCATTGCGATCCTTTGAACGATATTTGTTTCCAATAGTACTATATGCATCTACCAAACTTATGACAACATGAGAACTTGGTTCAGAACTGTTTATCATATTTATCCTTAAGTTTTTCCTAACAACAGTCATAGACCTAAATTTTAATAATGATATAAATAATCTAAATTTATCTCCATCACATTTAGAATCAAAATAGTTGACAAGTATCTGTTGAGCTTGATATGCAATACTGCGTTTAGACAACTTACCTTCAAGTGAACCAATGAGACTTTCATTGATCTATATACATTTTGGAGTTCTTCGGCGTGAAGTTGCTAATGGAGGTAGGGAGGTTGGAACTGCACCCTGTACCATATCACCCGGTCGGTCTGGAATTTGAACATGAGCTTCATGTCCTCCTGTGTCTTCCTGACGGTCGGATGGTGGAAATTTGAAATCCTCTTGGGTGGTTTTAACAACATTGTCTTCTTTGAGCATACGTTTGGCATTCAACATCTCTCTAAATTCGTCACTTGTATACCCACATTCAATTAAATATGCAAAGGTTTCAGGTGGCCTTGATGCGCACCTACGTTTACTCCTTGATCAGTTCCATGTAGTGCTCGTTCTTTTACTGATATGGAGACCAAATGCCCCTCGATCGAATGCGTTTTCCTTTCTTGATGTGGATTGGTAGGAAGAATTGTGGCATCCTTAACAACCGGAATTGGTTGAGTGTCCATAGAGTATCTTCGATTGGTCATTTCATTTCTTTTCTTCTCTCTAATGTCTTCAAGGATTTCATTGGGTATCCTCTTCCTTGCTTATTTTCTTGCTCGATTGTGTGAGTTTCCCATCACATCAATGATCAATGATATATATGGTTTCCTTTGCTAGCTCCTCAATGGTACTCTTCAATGGGAGACTACCCAAGATTGGTTTCTTTCTTGCTCAATTGTGTCTAGATACTCAAGTTAGGGGGAAGATTGGGAGGAATGTTGCCTTTGCTAGCTCCTCAATTGCAAGAAAAACAATGGCAGAGATGATCTATGGTGCTCCTCAACAAGAAATTCCCTAAGCTTGGTTTGTTTCTTGCTCAATTGTGTCTACATACTCCACCACAATGACCAAGTTAATGTTTCCTTTGCTAGCTCCTCAATTGCAAGAAAAACAATGGTGGAGATGCTCTATGGTGCTCCTTAATGGGAAATTCCCCGATCTTGGTTTGTTTCTTGTGTTTCTTGCTCAATTGTGTCTACATACTCCACCACAATGACCAAGTTAATGTTTCCTTTGATAGCTCCTCAATTGCAAGAAAAAAAATGGTGGAGATGCTCGTTGCTCCTTGCTCAATTAATGGATTCTTTCTTCCTCAATTAATTCTTTATTTCTTGCTCCTCAATGTATACCATGCTCTAAGCAATACTTAGAAACTTGTGGTGGAGATGCTTGATGTCAAAAATAATTTTCTGTGATAATATGGTGAAGAAGAGAATTTTCATGCATTTTCTGTAACCTAAAATTACGCGCGGACTGTCAAACCTATGTGAAATGTGTTATAGTGTTTCTCGAACAGGGATTGTTATTTTTTATACTGAGAATAAACGCGCACGCATTATTGTTAACTAAAATGGGGGCGCGTTTTTGACGCATAAAAAGAGTGCTTGTTTTACTCTAATAGAATTTTGGATCATTTAAGAAGGTAGTTGCATGACTAAGGGATCATTCAAGGTTTAGGGGGAATTAACAAGCACTCTCTTAGTCTTTGCGCCTTAACACCCCTGCTTTCATTAACCTAACTATATTATATTACAACTCTAGGAATGTGTGTGTGAGAAAAAGATAGGTTAAGGGGTGTTAGTAATAAGGGCATACATGGGGATGTGTGTGTGTGTGTGTCATAGAGATAGGTTAGGGGGTGTTAGAAATAATGGGAGACATAGGCATGTGTGTGTGTGTGTGTTAGAGAGATAGGTTACGGGGTGCTAGTGGTAAGGTCTGACATAGGGATTTGTGTGTGTGTGCCAGAGAGATAGGCTAGGGGGTGTTAGTGGTAAGGGAAGACATAGGGATGTGTGTGTGTGTGTGTGTGTCAAATAGATGTGTGTGTGTTTGTCAGAGGGGAGACATAGGGATGTATGTGTGTGTGTCAGAGGGGAGACATAAGGATGTGTGTGTGTGTGTCAGAGGGGAGACATAGGGATGTGTATGGGGTGACTAGGATTTTAGGAGTG
>LPNX010791029.1:7164-23807 GCA_001517045.1 Pseudotsuga menziesii
TTTTTTTCTCCCATAACCAAGGTTTGATATCCCCCACCCCTTATCCTTTGGAATCCATGCCCTTTTCATTCAACGTTGCACTGTCGTAGCTGGTTGTGGTTTTAGTTTTATTTGATGTGCGGTTTTACATGATGCCACATTAAAATGTGCTGGGTAGCACGACATACCATCGGCAATTATCCTCATTGCCGAAACATACACAGCCAAATCGATGGTGGGGCTTTTGCCTTGAGCTCCTCACCATGATTAATTACATTATATACATCATGCAAACGGGGTCGATACCGGGGACATTACAAGTTGAAATTGGACCTTCAATGGACCTTGTACATAGATGCCATCGACTTCCAAATGGGGATGTTAGAAAAGATGCCATGAAATCTTCTGATGTGAAACCCAGAAATAAGGTAATGTTTTGGAATTCCTCAGTTACAGAATTTTTCTTCCCACTTCCATAAGACTTTCTTCATGAATATGACCTGAGTACATCTTCCATTTTATTTTCAGGTGAAGAATGTTGGTAAGGACCTTATATCTGGAAAAGTTGGAAAGATTTATGTTCCCAAGCAAGAGGTATTTTCTATTGCTCTGCTTTCAAGTATGTTTCTAACATTGTTTTGTGAACAAGGGCCTCTTCTCTTGTTTATTTTGTATTGCTCCACTTTCAAGTATGTTACTAGTATACACCATGTATCATGAACAAGGCATTCTTCCTTTGAGCCTACTTGTGCTCTGTTTGTGCAGGTAGGGGATATGGCACTAGCTAAAATGAAAGGTATGAAGAGGGAGTGCAGAGAAGCCGCAGCTGCCCATGCAAAAATACGACTACCATAAACAAGAAGTAGAAGACAGGCTAGAAAAGATCTGTCACAATTTTGGTAAATGGGGAACAATATTTCACACCTCTTCAGTAGGCAGGGCTCCTCTAGTTTCACCATTTTTTTTAACCTACAGTACTGGCTCTTTCCAGCTAGTTGTAGTTTCAATTTTTGTATATTCTCATTAAGGTGGAATGTACCATTATGAGAATGGGTAGAATATTGACTGTGTTTAATACTTTTCCTTCTCTATGTAAAGTTTTAACTTCTTTTATATGCTTCATGCAATTATTGAATCAGCAATTTCAAGATTTGCTCTTAATGCTCTTTTTTTGGTTATCCACACCGCTGCTCTGATCTGTTAGCAATTAATATTAGAGTTAGTACTTCAGGCCTATTGATATTCGAGTGTTAGGATATATGTGGTCATATTTTAATTCTCTCTCTAAACAAGTGCTACGATTCCCTGCCGCTTCTCCATAACATATTTTGGCATGGAACATTCAAAGAGTTTAATATTTTCCACATTTTCCACATTCAATACTATGTAATGTGCATGTGAGGGGGGTATACTAATTATGTAAGGATTATGACCTAATTCCACATGGAATTGGTCTTATGGCATTCGTATTTTAAAAAAAAAAATAGTTATAGCCGTCGCTTAAGCGACGACCATTTAAAAAAAAAAAATCACATCCGTCGGTTAAGCGTCGTCCATGTTGTCACTTAACCGACGCTTACAGGTGTATTTTTTTTGAAAAAAAATTAATACCGTCACTTCCATGTCGTCGCTTAAAATTCACAGCCGTTGGTTAAGCGATGTCCATGCTGTCGCTTAACCGACGCTTACAGGTGACTTTTTTAGAAAAAATTTAATACCGTCGCTTCCATGCTGTCACTTCACCGATGCGTATGTTTTCTCCACTGTCTCTTAACCGACGCGTACGTTTAGAGTTTATTATGGATTAGATTTTGGATAACCGACGCTTTATATTTAACCGATGGTAAACTAAGGTGTCGCTTTACGGACGGATTGAAAAGATGTCGGATAACCGACGAATATCCACCGACGCTTAAAAAAAATCATAGTGTCGTACATGCGATAGGGAAATGTCAAATATCCGACAATATGGCCATTGGATTTTTGGTCAAAATGTAGTAGTGATAGCTTCTCTGCCCCTCCAGCTACGCACCCATATACATCACTAGGGACACCTAGGGTGTAATAAATCCGGTTAGAATTCTTTCTCCACACATTCACACCATAAGGGGACTGTCACAAGAGTGGGGGCTCTATGAATAGAATAACCCATAGGTATTATAATGTTTAGAAAGGAAGTGCATGAGCATTGGTAACCACTTGGAGGAGGTGTTGGGCCCTTAAGATAGAGCTATTATTGAGCACGCAAGGAGCTGTTAGGCTCTGAAATGGGGCTGACCATATCTCGGTTGAGAGATTATATACAGATAAGCACTGGATTAGTTGGCAAAGCCTGGTTGATTTTCTGTAATCACACATTTGCACAATGATTCAACTAAGATTTCAGAAAAATTGCAGAAATGGATCCGACCTGTGAATTAATATGTTATGTCATGGTTCTTGGAAAGGAAGCACCTCAGCATTGGTGAGCAATGGAAGAGGTATTAGGCCTGTAAACTAGAGATTCCATTGAGCACCCAAGGAGGTGTTAGGATATGAAGCGAGATGGACCATATCTCGGTTGAGAGATGTTATACAGATAAATATTTGGCTTACTTATCAAACTTCTGTTGTTATTGATTCTCTTCAGTATACATGAGCATATTATGCCGCCATGATTTCAAAAATCTTGTTATAGATTGCATCCTCTAGGAATGAATATGACATGTGAATTGATCTTTTCTGGTGTTCAGAAAGGAATCTCCTTAGCTTGGTAAGCACCTAGAGGAGGTGCAGGATCTTGAACATAAATGCTACTGAAGCACTTGAAGAGGTGTTGGGCTTAAGAATGAAGATGTTACACCTTGGTTGACAGGTATTTTTAGCTAATCTAAACCTTGCAAAAATTTTCCTACCCTTTAATGCAGACCCAAGTGACTGGTGGGGCATGGTTTTGAGTGCCATGGTTGTGTAAATCCAAGTCAGATACTTGTGGAACTGAAAGAAGATACTTATGTAGATGAGTATTTGTTTCACTTGGAAATGTTTTGTTGATTTCATATCAATATACATGTGCATGCGATTCGTCTATGCTTTTCAAAAATATTGTGAATACTAACATGGGAATTGACTCATTGATTGGGTGCTTGAGAATATGTATTTCTAGTTTCCAAAGACATTGAAAATTTTCCAAGCTAAGGAGAAGGATTCTCCAAGACAAGAAAAAGATCATGTGGTGTAACCTGATGCATGCAAGCGAGGACTTGGAAGAGTTCCATATCATGCCATTGGACATATAAAGGTGTAGAGGAAGCACTATGGTCGTAAAGAGGCTACATGGGAGCCGAAGGATGCCATCCTCTTGGCACATCCATTTTGTTCAATTTTTGTAAAGCACTAAGAACAGTGCTATTAAAGGGGGAGGGGAATGTAACACCCCAATTTTGGATCCCATGGTATTAAATTGCATATGATGTAAATATTGTATTAAATCGTGGTGTTGAGATCAAGCCAAAAGCCCCATCATGGATTTAGTGCTTTATGTTTCGACGATTAAAAATTGATGCCGATGGAGCGAGGAACAATATGTTTGAGACATCATGTAAAATGCAAATTAATTAAAATACCACAAATAGTTATGCATCATAATGTTAAAGAGATGGCAGCATGATTTCACAAGGAATAGGGAGGGGGAAATATCCAAACCTTTGGGCCAATTGGGGAAAAGCCAAATTTCAAATAGAAAACCCATATAGTGGTCACCTACCCTTTTTATCTTTCATGCCGAGTCATCTAAATTTGGTTAAGGAAGTTATGTCCTTGGGATGGGAAAGGTATGGAGGTCATATTCACATTTTGGAAGTCACCCATTTCATGTCGTGAGCCCACCTTGCGCTTGGCCTGTCTGCAGACATCCCACAAGAGCTTAGCATAGCACACCCACTAACTAGTTTGGTGAGTTGCGAAAGTAGAAAAACAATATAAAATTTAGGACTTGCAAATGACTTAAAAAGGGTGAAACTAGCTTCATGCCATGACTACTAGATATGAGGGTTAGGTTAGTGTTTGTTTTATCATATATGTAATTTTAGATTATTGGATAATTTAAATTTAAATGTATATATATATCCGAAAGTCTATTCTTTATTTATATTAAATTTATACATATATAAATATATAGAAAAATAAAACCATGTTATTTGTTATTATATTAAATTATTTAAGTTTTTGCAAAAATGCTTAATTTTACTTACTATAAGCTAAATATTGTTGAAGAAGGAAATAAAATTTCATTCATTGTCTTATGAGTACATGTTTAAATTGTCCATGTACTAATGATGGCTTATGACATGATAAATGATAGATATGGCAAGGACTCGAGCAAGTACAGAATGAGGTCGACCAATGACGCCTAAGCAGAATGTGTCGGCTCCATTTCAAGAGAGGATTCTAATTTTCCGTTCCCTTGAGCCAATAAATGAGACACTCACGTGACTTCAAGTGGGAAGTGCTACACCATAGGTAGAGGTTGAGGCTCCATTGTTGACGGAGGGTGACCTCGAAATATAATTGAACCTATTGCAAGGACCCTCTTATGAGGACATCATGAGAGAATTTAAGAAAAGAAGGATTCCATAGTTTTTTTGTGGTCGTGGAGGGGTACAAGAAGAGACATGGTTCGAAGGGATCACTAGGTGTTTATCACTGTAAGAGTACACTTCCACATCAAAATCCAAAATAGCCATATTTTATCTAAAGGAAAATGCTTTAAATTCATGAAGAAGCAAAGAAAGGAAATCAGGCCTTACCCCACACATAGTCCCATGGGACCTACTCGCAGATAAGATAGAGGGAAGCACTTGCTAGACTTCTACGAGGAGCTATAAGAAGAATCCTTTCACACCTTGTTACAAGGGAGTCTATCGATGGAGGAATATGAGGAAAGATTCATGGAACTCGTTAAGTATGTCACCTACTTAGACACTGACCAACGCAATGCAAAGCACTTTGTGTACAAGCTCAATCCTAGGATCTGGGCCCAAGTGCAAATGTGAAAACCCACTTTAGTTGTTGAGGTGGTCGAATGCGCTTGTTTTACCTAAGAGATGTTGGTTGGGAAATCCTTTAGGGAATCGATGATCTAGGAGGATATTGTTGGCCACCCACCTATTCCTCTTGGACCCCTAGCGTTGTTTCTTTCAGTTTTCCAATTTCCTTAATTGTAGCACAATTGACTATTTTTGGCAGTTTTCTGGTCCTAAACTTCTGGAGCCGTTTTGAGGCCCTAAACAATGTTTTTTTGGCATCAAATGGTCAGGAAAATATGAGTCCATTTCAGACTTGATATTTTCCATTTATGGATGTAGTCCTTAAATAGATCTTTCTAACAATATATCATGCACGTCAAACGGAGGTAGTATGCTAAAGTTACAACCCCAGGAAATTGATGTACGAAGTTACCCAGCGGGGCCCACATTAAGGCGATTCATCTCCTAGGGTTAGGTTTTTGGATGTGTAGGGTTTCCATTGTTTCTCATTAATATATAGGCCTTCGAGCCTCATTGTAATAGAGAGTTTAGAGGCATGTAGCCACCACATCTCTTATCAGAGATAAGCTACCAGCACTCTAGCTAGTTTATTTCCATTCTATATGTAAACAAGTTTCAGTTATTGATTAATGAAATGAAGTGTTATTTATGCTGCATATTTGTTTCTATGGTTATTTGTTTATTCTGTTGTGTTCTTGCATAAATCTGGATCAGTGGTATCAGAGTAATCTGCTCTTTCTCGATCCTTCTTTGCATGTCCTGAATGAGGGCGGGGTATAAAGAGTTAGGGCTCGATCTGGTTGAACCTTTGCAAGATCAGCCTCGCCAATACCGATGGCCATCAATGGGGGATGAAAAGAAATATGAGGTCACAGAGGATTCTATCAAAATGTTGCTCGAGGAGGCCCTTGCAAAACAAAGGAATGCGATGATGGATAACTTTGCCTAGATCCTTCAATGACTTCCCACTGGTGGCGCATCTGCATCTAGCAGCCAATATGGAGGTGCAACCCCTTCTAACGTACAAGTAAACTTTGACATTCCCATATTTGATGGTCAAATATATGCAGACACCATAGATAAATGGTTGAATATATTAGAAGGATATTTCTCGGTTCATGACTTTTCTGACTGGGAAAATATTACTTTTTCTCTACTCAAAGCTGCCCCCCATGTCAAGGACTGGTGGGAAACATACTGTGAGAGGAAGGATGAGGAGGAACCTTCTCTGTTCTCGGTAGTACCCACTTGGAATTATTTCCAAGATGCCATAAAGAGACAATATTATCCTATGGACTACGCTACGATAGCAAAGAGATCAAGATGTGCATGAGCTAACGAATCTGTTCCATACCCTGTGCACCAAGTTAGCTATCAAAGATTCAGAGAAAGATTTGGTGTTGAAGTGCTGCAGTTGTCTACACAAATACATTCAAGAGGAAATGGATTTCCTTGACATATCCTCGCTTGGTACGGCATATTGGTACACTGCCAAAATTGAGCAAAAATTCAAACAAAAAAAATGAGACTTTGGAGTTGCGAATCAGAAGAAAGGGAAAGGTTCCCCCAAACTACAGAACCAAGTACACAACCAAGGAATGGTGACTTAAGAAAACTTGCCAAATATGCAAGCAAAGAGAAACACCATAAAGCCAAATAGGGAAGCGACAAAGTTATGCGAGTTCCATAAGAGCCCCACTCACAACACAAGTGAGTGTTGGGCTAAGCAGTCACTAGTGGCCAAGATAAAGGCTTTTGAATCAGATGCATACTCTGACACTGAATCAGAACCCAAGAAGGGGAATGATAGAGGGAAGAATATTATCGATGCAAATACCAATGGCACTATTGCCACCATGAATATCCAAAAGGAAGAACCAGAATATTTAGAGGAGGATGAGCGTCTTTTCCACTCCCAGATGTGAGTAAAGGGTTCCCCACTACAGGTCATTGTCGACAGTGGGAGACAAAATATCCTTATTTCAGCAAAGGTCATGAAGCATTCGGGCTTCCCGACCACATCACACCTATAGCCATACACCATTAGGTGGCTTCACCAAGGAGGAGATCTCCACGTGAGCCAGCAGTGCCAACTTCCCTACAGCATCAAGCCCTTCACCGATGAGGTATTATGTGATATTTCTCCTCTTGATGTTTGTGATGTATTATTCGGTCAACCATACTTATGGAAGCGACATGCTGTGTATGAGTCCTGGCCTCACGCTGTTATTATTACATTGGGAAATAATTTGTACATAATACCAGAGGTACCACCCCCTGCTGCTATCTCTTTGGTTATTGCAAAATAATGCAGTAAGCTCATTTCCAAAACTGGGAAGTTTTTTTTCTTGATGATCCGCCCTCAGGGAAAGAAGAAAATCCTTTCCACAACCTCCAGATAGGGCCCCTCCGCATGACAACAACAAATGTAGAAGGTCGTGGAGGAGTACTGAGACATATTCACCTCACCCACTGGGGTGCCTCTCCATTGTCAGGTCAAGCACCCCATCAATCTAACCCCAAGTGCTTCATTGCCAAATGTACTGATTTATTGTTGTTCTGATTTGGAGGATGATGAAATCAAGAGGCAAATTCAAGAGTTTCTATAGAAGGGTCACATCCGGCCAAGTTCATCACCCTGTGTGATCCCAATCATGTTGGTACAGAAGAAGGATGGGACTTGGAGACTTTGTATTAACTATCAGGTGCTGAACAAGATCATTGTATGCAATAGGTACCTGATCCCATGGATTGATGACCTCCCGGACCAGCTTAAAGGGGCAAAATATTTTAGCAAGATCGACTTAAAGTTTCGGCATCACCAGGTGCCGATCCAACCGACTGATGTGTTGAAGACTGCTTTCAAATATAAGGAGGGCCTTTTCGAATAGTTGGTCATGCCTTTCAAGCTGACAAATGCTCCTACAACCTTCATGAGACTGATGGATGACATATTGTAGCCATTCACGAACTCATTTGTAGTAGTGTACTTGGATGACATCCTGATCTTCAGCCAGACTTGGGAAGAGCACCTCCACCACATCCGACAAGTCCTCCAAACATTGTGGCAACACAAGTTATGTGCCAATTTGGACAAGTGTACTTTTGGCATGACCCAAGTTCAGTATCTGGGATACATTATTGATGAATGTGGGGTACATGTGGATCCAACCAAGATCCAAGTCATTCAATATTAGCCATACCCAACTACTCTAACAGAGCTTCACAGCTTTATAGCCCTTGCTAATTTCTACCGCAGTTTCGTGTTGGGATTCTCTCATATCACTTGGCCCTTGAGTCAAGTCACCAAGGGAGGAGTGAAAGCAAAATTCTTTTGGTTGAAAAATCAATAGAAGGCATTTGCAGAATTGAAACATCACCTTTGTTATGCCCCAGTGCTCACATTACCAGACTTGCAACAACCATTTGAGATCGAGAAAAATGCCTCTGACTATGCTATCAAGGAATTCCTTACTCAACAAGGGCATCTAGTGGCATATCACAGTGAGACACTGTCCAACACTATCTGCAAATATCCCACTTATGACAAAGAGATGTATTCCATTGTACGGGCTTACCGACAATGGAAGCATTACATTTTGGGGAAGGAAACAATCATCCACATAGACCACTGACCCCTGCAGTTCATGCAGACACAAGAGAAGTTACAGAATGATCACCATCAGAAGTGGTCCACATATCTACAACAGTTTCATTTGAACATCAAGTACAAGAAGGGAAGCACCAATAATGTTGCAGATTGCCTCAGTTGACCATCGATTATGGTGATAATGACCGTGCTCAACTCTTGTGGGAATGAGACTTCTGATTGGCTACTCACTACTACATTTCGACCAAAAATCCGACGGCCGTCATGTCGGATTTTCGACACTTTCCTGTCGCATGTACAACACTTTGATTTTTTTTTAAGTGTCGAAAACTTGGCGTCGGTTATCCGACACCTACTTAACCGTCGGTTAAGCGACACCTAAGTAACCGTCGGTTAAATCTCAAGCGTCGGTTAATCGACAGCATATCTTCGACGGTGGTGAATTTTTTTTGAGAAAATAATCTTCAGGCCGTCGGTAAAGCGACAGAATTGCCGTTGGATAAGCGATGGATATCATGGGTAAGTGTCGGATAAGCGACAGATATAGGTGTCGGATAAGCGACGGATAGCATGGGTAAGTGTCGGATAAGCGACGGATAGCATGGGTAAGTGTCAGATAAAAGACAGCTGGAAGCGTCGGTTATGCGACGGAAATTATTGAGAAGCGTCGCTTAAGCGACGGCAGTGATTTAAAAAAAAATAAAAAAATATTTACACAGTTACGTAGCATTCCATTCGTATCTGTATCCGTAATCTAGAGTCCTTTACATTTACCTAGAACTTTGAATTAGTTCAAGCAAGTCAGAATACCAAGCAATAAGTGACAACTATTTGTAAAATAGTAGTCCATATTAATGCTCAAGTCCTAGGAATTCTGAAAATTAACTAATTGTGTTGGCCTCTTTAACAATTTTGCAGACTAAGTTAAGCTGACATCAATGTGCCACCTGGTCTTTATATTGATATATTGATAACTGACATGGTACAATGACAGACTGCTTGCAAGCAAATTACTCTGGACTGGAATCACCAAAAAGAGCTATACATTCACACCGAGTGTTTAATTCTCACAAAATGAAATCTTCAATAATTTGAATAAATCTGTAAATTATTCACAGGGAAAAAAATATCCAAGTTGCCCATGGTGCAAAGATACGGGAAACATACTCCTAAGTATAATTGCATAACCTCGCCAATGATTCCAACTGCAAACAATATAGTGATGCCCTCAACATATATTTATCGAAAACATGCATACCTGCATATAAAATAAATGGCTATCAAAACCAGGCAAGTTATGAAACCAAGTTTGGTAATTTGCAAGCCTGGATACCTACTTGGGACATTGATATATATGTCCCCAATCTTTTCTTTTCATTTCAAATGTAAATACAACCATCATGGTTCACTGTAAGATTAACATTTTAACCTGAAGAGATTGTCATTATAGTTCTTTGATACATGGAGACACAAATACCATAGTAATTGAAATCAAACATGGCTTTTTTTACATGTCAAAATGCAGACATTAAAATTCTTGTTTCTTTTACATAAATAAAAGCAAATGTAAACATTAAGGATGGTTTCTTGCACATAATGATTTTCTTCGCGGCTGTTGTTCGCCCTTTATCCTCCAATGCTGATATAAAGACAACAGGTATCCCTGTAACCTGCAATCCAAAAATTTATTCACATAAATAAACACTCTAAAGATCACTACAGAGGGATATGATATAAAAGGGAGTGAGACTACTTCTTGGAGAGTAATTTTTTCTACAATACATGAATCCAAGCTTAACTAATGAATGTGCCATAGAACATAGCAACTGATTCCTACGGACTCTGGATTGACTGTTTAGTGGAAGTTTCTGATTCAGAATATGCAATTTGCATGTGCCTGTGCAAGTGCAATTTGCATAGGGAGAATAGAGTCCATGGTAGAGTCAAATGTTACATCTACAATGCAGCTCAATTAAAACAATTAAAGTGCAAAAGGGTAGCTACAACAGAGTAATAAATTTGTATTTAAATGAAAACCATGGAGTATTGAATCAGGGAAAAGGTTGGCAATGTGAGTTATCCTTATCATGGAGTTCACACATATGGTTTTATTTGCAAAAACATAAGATATTGAATTATTCACTTTGTAAGAATACCTGCACATTGAATCAAAGGCTATTCAGAACATTGAAATTTTATGAACTGTAGATGTGATGAACTACAAATGGCTACAAAATTATGGAAACCCATTGTACCAAGTGTCTTCATTTCTAGTATGAAATGGTTAAACAACAAGCATGCAGAATGAAGAAATTAAAATAAAATGGATTAATCCTACTCTTTTATAATTTCCACTTTTCATGCATATGAGCTCAAGTCTACCTCATTAGTTACAAGGAATGCAAAATTATTACCTCATTAGTTACAAGGAAATCATATGCAAAATTAAGCAATCTTGTTAAGAAGAAATTCACCAAAGGTATCAAACACAAATCCTATCGACATATATACTGTTTTCATTCTTTCACATATCACTAAATACTGGTGAATTGTTTGTTCCCAATGTATTTAGAAAACAAGTTCAATTTCAAATTTCTCCATTGTAAATTTGACAAGCATAAACTATAAAGACAACAAAGGTTTCATGGACTTAAATGAAGCAATGGAAGGTGTCACAAACCACTTCCTGTGTTCCTGTATAATACAAGTAGTCACATGTCACCAAAATGATCATCTCGAATAGTAAAAGATCTTCACTGCAAGGAAGAAACTAATGTACAAGTTATAATCACTCATGAATGCACATATCTGTTCTGATTATTCTTGAAAATTCTTCCATGTGCTAGAGCCTCCAACACTAAAGTCAAAGCATGCCCAATGCATATTTTGTTTTCCTTGAAATAGGTAGTTTAATCATGGAATATATACAGACCACCGTCCCAAACCTGACTTGTTTTATTTAAGCCTTATGGTATTCCAGGATAGAGTGATACCAGTAGAAATCAATCTATGACCACCTCGACCACCTCGACGCCCTCGAGGCTCAGGAGGCTGCCGAGGTAACTCATTGGAACTACGACCAGATCGACGCCCTTTAGGTTGGGTAACCTGTTGAGGGAACTCATTTGAACTATGACCTGGTTTTCTACAATGCACACACAGACTCTGCCTAGAATTTCCAGTCCTGTTATTCCCAGGAGCTTGAGTCCTGTTGTTCCCTGGAGCTTGTGCAGGCTGTTGTCCTCTTGCTGTAGAAAACAATTATAGTTTAAGAAAGAATAATGCATCACAAAGTTTCTTGATGCAAAATTGCAGAAACCTGAACTTTAGAGAGAAGCAAACTTGCAAACATTAGTTTCAATTTAAGTCAGCAAAGCATTTTCAAGATCAATGTCATATGGGAAAGTGAAAGATATAAAATTCTCTGAGGAAAAAGCAAGCGGTAAATCAAAAGGATATTTCCAGGTAGAGTTCTATGATCACACTACTGCTTATAACTGCAAAGCTGGAATGCATGGTTGCTTGTTCAATGGGCGTCCATGTGTGATAGCATTTTCTTCTCTTGTTAATTTGGAGCAGTTCAGTTCTGCACAGATAAACAAAACTCATACACGTCATCAGCAACCATCAGAAACTCAAACACAGAATCAAAGGAGAAAGATGAATGATGGAGGTAGTGGTTTTTATCAAAGTGGAGAATGTAGATGGAACTACGGCAATATGGATTCAGGTAGGAATGGATATGCACAAGGCATGGTTGGTAGGGGATGGGGGTAACTTCCCAGAGCCACTTCACCGGTTGAAGCCTGATGATTTTAAAAGAGAACAAATAACAGCCATCTCTGAATTGAGCAATGTGTTTGATGGTAGCAAAGTGCCAGAAGGGTCAGCATTTGGTGGTATTGGTGTTGACAACTTGTGCAACAATCAGCCGGGTATTTCCTTGAACAGCAAAAAATCTACTGCAGACATGCTCAATGTTGTAAGGCACAAGGTAATGGCTGAATTGAAGTCCCTATCAATTGAAATGTGTCTTGATGAGGGGGGTGAAACTTGCCAGGAAAAGCTTACACTGCATGCTCAAATCGAGAACATGAATGTTGAGTAAGTTACCTGACCAATATTGTTGTCTAGTAATTTTTTTCATTCAAAAGTTTTGTGTTGCCCAAATTGTTGACTGCATAGCATGTCAATTCATTGCTAGCTTGTTTACTGATCTTGTTGCATATATTTGGCTTGATTGCAGATCTGTCCAAGGGGCATGTGGGCGCAAGTTAGGGATTGGTATGGAAACAATAAATATAGAAGTTCCTAATTTAGTAGGGAGTCCAGCATATAGTACACTGTGTACAAACAAAATTTTACCCACTGGGCCGTCTATCATAAGAGCAGATGATAAATTTTCTTCTACGCGGATAAATTCTTTGTGTTACACTGAATTGAAGAGTGAATTAGAAGATAAACTTGTTTGCTTTCTCTGTCAACATATCCGCCAAACAGACCATGTTACACCGATAATAAAAGTATGCTTGAACAATTTAGAATATCACTGTCATCCAAAGGTGATTGGAACTTTACACAGGTTTTTCTATGATGTCATTTTCCAAGAAAGCATGCCATCTGGGGTCAGAACAGTAGACAATACCCCAGTGGTGGAAGTTGGGGAAGCAGAGACAGCTCAGCAATCAGTCACCAATATAAAGTGCCCAAAATTTGACATCTCCAGTATCAGGCTTGATGACTTTTCAAAAAACATGGGTCTTTCATCTGACCAATTTCCCTTTGTCTGCTTTAAGCATGGATTTTCAAAAAACGAAGATCAATCATGCACAATAAATTCAGTAAATGATGAGAAAGATGGACCAGTGTTTGATAAGATTGTGAAGGCAGAAGATGTAGCAGCCTACACAAACCTGTCAGGGGACATCGAACCAAAGAACTTTGGAAATGCAACAGCCATCGATGTCAACACTGGTATTAATGAAAGTGATGCTTCTGATAAATACAAATTTGAGATTGGCCTTGAAGTGAACAGTACAGATATTCATTTTCATGACTCTACTTGTGTTCTGGCTACAGTTTTAATACCCAAATCCAAATCTCTTGTTTTTCTTTCCGAGGACAATTCTTCACGGGATGTGATGGTTTCTTTGGAGGGTGTGAGACTCTTGTCCTTATGGGATTCTGCTACTTTTGGTGAATTCCTCTGGGGAACCTTATTTCATGGTCCATGCCCAATTGTGAATATACGTTTCACGAAGAAAGAGCAAATTAATGGATATTCAGAGCTTGAAATGAGTCTGAGCATCCAACATATATGCTGCATTTTACCGAGTGATTTTTTAGCTATTGTGATTGGTTACTTTGGATCTTCTCACTGGGAGCAATACTTACAAACAGATTCGGACCTATTGAAGAACAAAGAAAAATTGATTTCTGAGGACACAAGTTCTCAGTTCCACTGTAAACTGGAAGTGATTGATTCTGTACTAATTCTGCCAGTGGAAAAATCTTGTAATAAGTTCCTGGAACTTGGTTTGCCGCAGTTATTGTTCACACTTCTTCCCAGCTGTACAAATGCATATATGAATGGAAATATGCATAACAAAAGTATAGCTGCAGTCTATTTGGGTGCTTCTAAAATGTACATCATTGATATTGCTGGAAGACAGCTGTCATTGTCATTTGCTTCAACAAATAATAATGAGCCAAGAATATATGGAAAAGATCCATGCTTGGAAAGTGCAAAATTAACCTTAATTGAAAGATTAGATGCTGATCTGTCCCTAAGAATTCCATGCGATGTAAAAGGATTATCTCACCATCCAGTTCTACCTACAAGCATTGTATTTAATGCTCAAAGCTTTGAAGCAAATGTCTTAGGTAGGAGCTTTTTCTTCTCATTTATTTACTGTAGAGAATGAAAAAGTAGAATATATTTCATTTTAGTTCTTCAAGGATTCCTCACTTGTTTTATTATTTGTTTTGTAGAAAAATCTTTTCTTAGTGGAGTGCAAGCCTTAGAGGATGTTGTGTTAAAACTTTCTACAGTGAGCACAGCATCCCGACTATTTGTGTCAAGTGTATCTCAGTTCATGGAATCAATAGTGGAGTTTAAGTACTCTAAAACTGTTAAATCAGAAATTCCTCTGGCATATTCAGTAGATATTAAATCAGAAATTCCTCAAAAAAAAGTCACCTACAGGACTGTCTTTTAATTTTCTATCAGATCTGATTATTTAAATGATCTTCAATGTTCATATGTCTGGGAACTTGGAAGTTAACAGTCACCATGCTAAAAAATACACTTCAACTAGTACAAGTTACAACTTTCCTTCTCTGAATAAGGCTGAGTTTTATTTATCCTAAAAACTATTCCTTAAACTGCTGAGTTTTATTTATCCTAAAAACTATTCCTTAAACTGCCAATAAGGCTGAATTTACTGCTTTTTATGGGTGCAATTATCTTGAGTATATTAATGCCCTCACTATCTTGCAGGATGCTACATTATACATAGTATTTCCAATTGAGAATTTACATGCAATCTGCCAAGAGACTGTAGCAATATTGTCCATTCAAGCCTTATAATGCTGATGTATGTCTGCTATTTAAATGCCACATTGAATGGGAAAGACCAATCTGAAGAGTATGTCTTAATCCATTGTCACAATGCATAATCAAAGGCTGCTGTTATTAAAATCTCAATCTGGTTGGATTTTAATGCAAGTAATGATGCACGGGCACCATGGGCATGAATGCTAGGAAGTACAATTAGTGTTACTAGTTAGTAAATTGTTGGAGAGCAAGTGTATTGTGGAAATCTAAAAATAAAAGATACAATGTACTACGAAATAGTAATACAACAAAAAAAGAAAAGAGAGAGCCACTATATATCATTAGGAAGAGATGAAAAGGTAGGGACTCGGGAGTGCTGCACAATTGAAAGATCAAAGTTTCAAACCCCTTATTTATTGTGGAAAGACATATGGTCTGTAATTTCAGAAATTGTCACAAGTTTGCTGATTTTATTTCTATTCTTTGGTTCTTGTGTGTTATGGTACGAGGCATGATTTAATTGTCTTTTTTCTTTTGAAGATGGTTTTATATATTGTAAAAACAAACTTTAAAGCATTGGGCTGTACTATTTCGTTATATCTCCTAGTGAGGGAAACTTGAGGTACAAATAGTAGCAAGACTTAGTGATAAAACATATTGTAGCTCAAGCTACGTATCGACAACAAAGCATACTAATAGAACTACAGCAAGCTATCATAAAGGTTCTTCTTAGCCTAACCAAGTTATAATGTTGCATAGGTGATCTATTTTGCAATAAATATCAATTTATCATACACTCTTAAAGCTGATACATATTACAAACTGTGATGTAAGTTGTAACTTGTAACCTATATTTGCCATCAGATTCACTCATTAATTGGACTGCTCATGTACATAGGCTGATCCTAATTGTTAAAAGATATGTCTTATAATTTATAAACTAAACTTGGGCCCTGAACCTTCTGATTTTTCAGTCCATGCTTGTGGTTTTGGATATAGTGTCTGAAATTCTGAATATACAGTCAGAACATTGGATTACAAGTCTGTAACAGAGTTCATTGTTTATGACATATATCTATCTAAGTTTGTAACTTGTTACATTACACATTGGATTTGCATAAGAGATAAGTATGTATACTAATTGAACTTGTGCTAACCGACCTTTAGGCTTTAGGTCCCTTGTAGAGCTAACTGTTTAAAATTGGAAGGGTGGAGTCTTGTGGAAATGGCTGCTTACAGCCTTATCAAATGAAATGATAAGGCTGTAAGAAGCCATTTCCACAAGACTCCACCCTTTCCAAAACAATAAATCTCTTAAATAAAAGGGTTCAAACTCCAGATACTGTGCAGTGTGGACAAGAAGGAAAATTGAGATACTAACAAGGAATTTGATTGATCATTAAAAGATGGAGAGAAGTGCATTGATTGGAGTCAATACTTATTACTAAATAGTAGACTGGTCACTGTATTA
>LPNX010791061.1:0-138481 GCA_001517045.1 Pseudotsuga menziesii
TATTTTTCCTCCTAATTGTATATTGCAATGATAGATCCACATTGTATTTGTTCATGGATATGATCCTTTTTAAGACATGGATCCATCGTGTAATTTTTTGTCGCCATGGTCTTGCATATTGTTACATGGACCTGTATTTTACTTTGTTGGTGGCCATGTTGTGTAGTCATTTTTCTGAGCATACGTTGGGGATGAGATATACGTTCTTGGTTGGTGATTGATTGCATGCACTCTTTGTCTTTGTGCTTCCATTTCCTTACCTTCCCATATTATTATTTGTAAAGTGTTTTGTCTATCATTTTCTCTTCTAACCTCACACTTTAGAGGGCATATATATTATATCCTTATTTGTCATCCTTAAAGCTTAGAGGAGACATATCTTATTTATCATGGTTAAACATTACCTTTCTATTCCTCGAAGTTGATTTTCCTAGTGAAAATGAGCCCCATCACTCATTTAACATTAATAAGAGGTAATAATCTAAGTTAATCACTCCTTATACCAATATAAGGAGGGATAAAGGCACTTCTTATTCAATTATGGGGAATTATAGCCTCTAGAAGCCTCATTAGTGCCTTAGTTGTTAAGGAAATTTCATAAACGAGTTGGATCCACATGTGCTAACCTAGGAACTTTCAATCCTACCTAATTGCGAGAGAACCTAGGGGTTTAGATTTATTCCATTATCTTCCTCCATTCATCTATATAATGGAGGCATCTCAAGGGAGAAAGGGAATATTGGGAGAGTATTGTCATGTTGTTGAGATCCATAGTGAGATCAATAATAATTGATTGAGAGACTAAGGAAGGCGTTATAGCTGATTTTACTACACTTGGCATATCATGTTTTTATGGCCTATCCCTGTCCCTATGCAAACTCTTTGGACCCCCTTTGCTCAGTATAACTTTGATGTCCCTTAAAAAGTAATTTTATGGGTATACACGAGTCAGAAGCTTACAGACTGCGTGTACATGCATCTTACACCACTATGACCTACGTACATTGGGAAATGTGCTCAAAACAAAAATATTTGGAGTTTTCCCTTATCAAGTAATGAATAACATGACTCTTGGCCTTCCATATTCCTGGAAAATCTCTAACTCGACTCTTCACTTCTCATTGAGGGGCTATATATTGAGCTACTTGGAAGCATTGAAAGGGGAGAACTTGTGAGAGCAAAGATACTATAGTGGATTTGTGCCCCATTCTTGCATACTTAAGTCTGCATCCCTTTGTCATTGGAGCAGCCATTGGTGCTCTTTCCCAAGATTGCCTTTGTCTTGTGAGCTTTCCTTGATATGGAGGATTGAAGTGGTGGAGGACTAGGTGGAGGAATTGGCTTCTCATTTTCTATGAGGTGCCGACAAAGGTTGTCATTTGTATCTATGTTTACATTTAATAGAAATATCCATTTCTCGTCCATTATATGTGTAACTATCAATATTTTTATCCATGGATGTAGTTTCTTTGATTATATATTGGATTTGTATATACTAGAGTAGGTTCTAACACTTAATATATATCATTCTTGTATGTTTCGTTGTTGTTGAGAATGAGATGTAGGTGCAAGTGTGATTGAAAGCTCAACGAGGATCTTCTACGAACGTACGGAATAAGGTACGCTTCTCATCCCTTAGTGTTAGACTTGTTTATATCTTTAGCATATTGGAAGTGGATTGATTTATGGTGTCATACTATCTATTGTAGTCCACACCAATCCATATGAAGTTTTCTCTGTAATAGAATTGGTGACTCCACTGGAGATTTTCCTTTTTATTGGGGTTTGGGTGCATTAAGTACTTGATTTGCTCTCTGCTTCTCTGTGTTTCTGTGTCGCATTTAGGAGTGGTTTATCCCATTGGTATTCTTTTGAAGTAATCTAAGTCTTAGCCTACATTTTTACCACCTATCTCTTTATATACGTGGGTTATAGAGGTAACGGTCACGTATACATGTGGGCTGTAGTACTTACAGTCCCGTATACACATAGGTTTTATGTGAACAGTCACATACATCCATCTTTTTGATTGAGATCTTGATGTTTGGGAGATTCTGGGTGGTTGTGAGTGTTGTTGAGTCTTCTTGGGTTCTTGTGGTGCTTTTTTACCTCTTTTGTACTGACTAAAGACTTCTTTTTCTTTGATTTTTTTAAAATGTTGTTCTTGTCATTTATCTCCTTTTTGTTTTGTCATTTGTGCATTATGATTCTTGGTATTGGTGTCTTGCTTGGCTTGTGTCTGATACTTGCTGCAAGGTCTAGAAATTTGTAGAGTTTGTTTATTGCATTTATAATCAAAATACAAAAATATTTTTACTTTTGGCATGTTTTTTCATTATGCAGTAGCATTGAAATGGTACTCACATTAGGTTTGCTTAGATGAAATAGTGTAAGGCTTTCATATAGGGATGGTTGCATTGGAATTTGAGAAGAAATTTGTGCATTTCATGTAGTGGCATACCCCTTTTTAATATTTAAAGACAAATAGCGCTTGGCATTGTTTTTTAGGTGTGCATATTTATTTCACTGCTGAGTCATAATATCACTAGTTTCACGTTCATTACCCTTGCGTAATCACAACCATTAAAATTAATGCTTAACTTAAAATTGATTACACTTTTTATTTGATATAGGTGCACAAACAAGCTTAGGTTGTAGAGTCTTTGAATAGGTTGTCATGAGTAAATTTTTCCAAGACAATGAAACAAAAGGTGACAAGAGAAATCCTTGGTATAATTAGTGTTCTTAGGAGGCTCCTCCTACACAGGAGTTAAGCATGAGGAAATGCACACGTTAGTGGTGGGGATATCCCCTTGCCACTTTTTGTTGAGCACCAGAGATATTTCTAGGATATTATTCGTATATGGGGGCTTTTGAGGTACCTTTGGTGCTTTCAAGCTTTAGGATTTGTTACCCTACCCATATGGTAGATCCTGCATGTGACTGTCTTCTTGGGAATTGGTTATATTAGGGTGACCTTAGTTTCCTTACCTAGGTATCACAAGGGGTACTTCGAGGTTATTCTGTGAGTGTCCTGTCTGTGAGTGTCCTGTCTGGGCCCCTATAATTGGTTACACACCTCCGCTTGTAGTGTATGGGAGTCTCATGAATCTTCTAGGAGAGACATACCCATTGCATTCGAGAGCTCACTTATCCTCCCTCTTGGCTTGTTCGCATCTGACTTGGCTTTACTTAGGGGTGTCGTCTTTGTGTGACTTCTTTTATCTGAGTGATGACTTTAACACTAAATGAATGTCTTTATCTACTCGAAGTATCAAATGCCCTCATTCAATTCCCTCTTATGTAGTACCCGCTCGAACCTATGGGAATTAAGTAGGTTAGCAGGTGTTTGGGGTGCTTAATTAGAGGGGGACATTACATAGTTGAGGACTTAGAGGGAAAGGGGGACACCCAACATCATAATGAAAACAACACATCTATGGATGAATAGGACAATTCGCAGCAGGAAGTGTACCAGGTTTGTCACCAGGAATGAAGTCTAATTTCTCTATCTTTTACCTTATAAGTATAGATTTTTTTGGTATAAAACTATGCTATCATTTTTAAATGTATACTCTATTAAAGGAAGAAATTTTCCCATGAAGATAGGCAATAGAATTTTGATAGACATACAGGAAGCTTTTTCACCTGGTGGACTTTCATTCAGAGTTCTAAAGTTGGCCTTTTTTGGCTTGTTACTCTATCTTGTGAATACTCTTTTTATATTATAATACATGCTACTTGTTTATGTTTAAAAAACCATCAAACACATTATAAGGTCTTAGATTAATGGTAATACATCCAATTAATGTCATTTGTAGTAAAATGGTAAATGTTCAATTAATGCTATTTGTAGGAAAAAAATTGAATGTAATGATTTATTGGGCATATGCTGGGTAAATATGTTTTTCTTGTTAGAATGGATATGTGTTGATGCTAAAAGTGTTGCAATTTGCCACCCATTTATTCATGTGGACAACATATGAATGTACTAATAGATGCTAAAATGGTTGCTCATGACACTGTCATTAGCATCATATATCTACAACTTTCTAGTGCCAACTTTTACTTTTTACAAAAATGGAAGCTAATTCATAGTAAATAGCATCCGCTTTAGCTCCACTTAAGATTGAAATTTGACGCGTAAATAGCCTTCATTACTAATTAGTTGTTAGTAATTAAATGTGTATATTTCTATAGTTTCTCTTTATATTTCTATTTTTAATATGGAAATTTTGATTTTTGTTAGTAAAATTTCATTAATTAATATAAATAATAACACCACTAAAAGTAAAAGTAATTAACAATATGTTAAGAATATAGTTGTCATTGATGTCAAAGGTGTTCATGAATGACAAATAGATAACCTGTGGATATTATGACAGGGTAAGATCAGTGAAATATAAAAGATGATGATATAGCATAGACAAAACTGTTAGAAACGATCGTAGAGGATTCCCCAAAGAAATCAGGAAGATCCGCAAAGTCATGGTGAGATCCACATTAGATCCGTAGAATATCTAAGGATGAGATGAGATCCGACGATCATGAAGCATTCCCGCACAAGATCCAACGGTTGGAGGATAAGATCCGCATTAGATCTAAAAATGAATGGCCAGGAAGCATTCCCGCACAAGATCCGATGGTTGAGGATTAGTTCCGCATAAGATAGGACGACAGGTTGAAATTCAACAAAGATCCGAGATCCAACAGCCAAGAAGTGATCCACTAAAACAGATCAATGGTTCAAGTGGAAAGTGGAAGGCAAAGAACCACAAAAAATACCTTGGGAAATGTCACATTTCCGCTACCTGGAGTCCGGAAGGCAGAAAGCGGAAGGCGGAAAACCGCGAAAAGACCTTGGGAAATGTCACATTTCCACTATTCGAAGTCCGGAAGTGGGAAAGCGGAAGGAAGAAAACCACGAAAATACCTTAGGAAATGTCAAATTTCCGCTACACGAAGTCCGAAAGGCGGAAATCGGAAATCTTGAAATGAATTTTGGGAAAAGTCACAGTTCCGATATCCTATTTCCACCTTAGGTCTACGGTCAAGAATAATCACGGAATGAGATCAATGGATCAGGGTGATTTTGTAAATGAAGAGTGTTGAAAGTCATGACTGGAATATTGAAGCTATAAATCGATTAACAGAAGCTTAGATAGCCCGCAGAGAAGCCTGCTGAGGACAAAAAGAAACCCACAGGCATGAGTGAAAGAGAAGCCCGAAGATATGAAGATATAGCATCCCCGCTAGTGGAGGATAGGAAGTCCATAGGGATTGGTTTGATGAATCCTATGATCAGAGAAGAAGGGAGCTTGCAGATCATAAATGATCAAGATGTTTTTAATTAATTATTTAATTAAAAATCGGTAATCACATATTGTTGAAGAGGTGTGTTCACATTAATGAAGAAGTGCATCCACAACGGTGAAGAGGTGCGTCCAGAAATTGTGAAGAGAGACGTCCACAGAAAACATGAGAGTATTTATTGACAGAGTATTGAAGAAATTAATTGTCTCCATGATTGCAAATAACAGAGTCCAGGAAGTGAACAACAGGCTGATAAAAATCAATCCAAGGTGGCAGGGTGGTGCTAGGGAAAACTATAAGTCTGCACAAGGTGTTGTATCATCCATGTCTATTGTAGCAGGAAGAAGCCCAGGGTGTTGTAGTAGGCAAAAACCCCAGGGTGTTGTTGCATCCTTTCTGTAGTAGCAAATAAAGCAATTTTGTAGATTCATCTTATTAATGAGTTTGAATTGGTGGTTTTCTTTTTAAGGTTTCCACACAAAAATTTGTGTTTTAACCTATTTGATTCATTGTGTGTTTTGATTTTAAAAAAAGACAATCCTGATTCACCCCCCCCCCCACTCAGTATTGTGGGATAAACCAACAATTGGTATCAGAGTGGGTTCCTTCATCACAGTTTAACCACTTGAAGGTAGATCCTATTTAAAAACCATTATGGATCAACAAGAAGGTTTAGCCACCAACAAACCTCCCCTGTTTACAGGAGAAAATTATGCTTACTGGAGTGTGAGAATGAGGTGCCATCTGATGTCCTTTGGATGGAATATTTGGGATGAAACTTTGAAGGAATACAAAATAGATGACCAAGAACCTACAGACAATATAGAACTAAGCCAATATGAAGGTAATGCCAAATCCCTTAATGCAATCCTAAGTGGGTTGAAAACTCTGTATTTACAAAGATTATGCGATGCAAGACTCCCAAAGAAGCCTAGGATAAGCTAAAAATTATCTATGAAGGAGCATTTAAAGTCAAAGAATCCAAGCTTCAGACATATGAAAGGAATTTTGAGAGCCTTAAAATGAGGGAAGAAGAAAACATTGGGAAATACCTTTTAAGATTAGATGAATTTTTCAATTCCATTAGAGGTCTTTGTGGAAAATTGAGATAAAAAGAAGCTGTGAGCAAGGTACTAAGAACACAACCAATTAAGTATGATTCAAAAGTATCCACCCTAGAACAAAGGGATGATCTTGACCAAGTAACAGTACATGAGCTACATGGAATCCTCAATGCATATGAGATGAGAATAGGACTAAATGAATCTTCGAAAAAGGAAGAAGCTTTTAAAGCCTCATCCAAAAATCAAACATAGAACCTAGAAGATGAGGAAGCTCTTTTTATTAAAAAAATTGAGAAGGGTACTGGAAAATATAAGGGAAAGTTTCCCTTGAAATGTTTTAACTGTGGAAGAATTGGACATTTTGCTTCAAAATGTACTTACCCTAAAAAGGAGGACAATGACGAGGGAGAAACCTCAAAATTTAGGAAGGGTAAATCAGGAAACAAGAAAAAGTCCTATCAGAAAAAGAAAATTGTCTACACCATGGAAGATAGTGAAGATGGAGACACAGGTGGAGATGAGGAAACTGAGACTCTGTTCATGGGTCTATATAATCAAGCTTCAAATTATGACTCAAAGGAATAAGGAGAAGTAGAATTAAGAGCTGAACTTGTTAGCACTCTTGAAGAACTTGATAAATGCAGGAAAAAGAACAAACAAGCAAATCTTATCATTAGTGAGCTGGAAGCTCAACTTCTGGATGCCAAGAAAATTGAGGAAGATCTAAACCTGTAGCTCACAAGAATAATACAAGAATCTGAGAAACTTGAAGAAGAGATCACGCAATTCAAGAAAAAACTTAATGAAGGATTTGTCAAATCAAAATTTGAAATAAGCTCAAGGATTCTAGATGACATCTTGAATAGCCAAAGACCATCAAATCATAGATCTGCTTTGGGTTTTGTCAAAGAAAAGAAACCAAAAATTTTATCTTTCACTAATCAAGGAGGAAACAAGAAAAGTTATGTTGAAGCACTAAAGAGTCCAGTAAGAAAGGAATAAAGCAAGAAAATTGCCCCAAAACTTCAAGATAAAAACAAAAATAATGTGGTGCTTAAGAGATCGAATAGATATATTCAGATATTTTTAGGTCACTGTTACTCCTATAATAAATTTGGTCATAAAGTCGTAGATTCCAGAGCTAATAGGAAGGTTTTTGAATATAAAAAGAAGT
Source organism: Pseudotsuga menziesii (assembly GCA_001517045.1). Lineage (NCBI taxonomy): Eukaryota > Viridiplantae > Streptophyta > Pinopsida > Pinales > Pinaceae > Pseudotsuga > Pseudotsuga menziesii. The sequence goes on from LPNX010791061.1 coordinate 7,552, forward strand.
TATCAAGTAATAAACCAAAAGAAAATCATAACCTTTTTACACTTCTTCAAAAATATGACATAGAGTGTTACAAATGTAATAACCATGGACATATAGCAAGAGATTGTAGATTGATGACTCCCACAAAGAAAACTGATGCAATTAAGTCTCTAGACACAAAACAAAAGAAGTTTTGGAGGAAAAGGGAAGAAGAGGAAAGATCCATGATTGCTCTATGTGCAACAGAAAATCAAAACCTATGGTGCTTGAATTAGTCTACACATTTAGTGCACACTTCTATGTGGACCAACAAGAACTAAAATTTTGCAAGGAGATTATTATTTCATGTTGCTCATTGATGATTAATCAAGGATGACTTGGGTTACCTTTCTCAAGGAAAAATCAAAAGATTTCAAAAAATTCAAAATATTCAATGCAATGGTTGAAAATGAGACACATATGAAAATCAAATGCCATAGATCATACAATGGGGGAGCGTTTACTTCTAATGAGTTCAATGAGGTTTGTGAAACACATGGAATAAAGAGACATCTATCAGTTCCGAGGACTCCTCAGCAGAACGGTGTTGTTGAAAGAAAAAAATAGAACAGTCCAAGAAGCTGCTAGAATAATGCTTAATGAAGCAGAGTTGTCAAATTCCTACCGGAGAGAAGCAGTGTACATAGCTGTCTATGTACTTAATAGAGGAAAACTAAAAGTGAATAAGGACAAGACCCCTTATGAACTGTGGTATGGAAGACCAGCCTTATTAAATATTTCAAAGTATTTGGCAGTAAGTGTTATATTAAGAGGAACGAGGATGACCTTGGAAAATTTGATTCTAGGACTGATGAAGGAATAGTTCTAGGATACTCATCCACCAAGAAGGAATATAGATGCTACAATAAAAGGTTACACAAAATTGTAGAAAGTGTTGATGTAAAAGTAGATGATATAAAACCAGGATGTGAAAGAAGTCATGATAGTACTGAAGACACATATAATGAAGAAAAGGAAGAATTGTAAGAGGATGAAAATACTCATGATGAATAAGAAGAAATAAAAAGGGAAGATACACAAGTAAGTAAATAAGACTCCCTAAGACTTGATACAAAAACTTCACCTAGAAGGATACAAAAGAATCATCTAGAAACACAGATCATAGGTGATAAAAATGTTGGAGTAAGTGCAAGGAGACAAATATATTTTAATGAAAAATCCCTACTCTCAATACTTGAACCCAAGAAATTTGAAGAGGAAAGAAAGAACAATGAATGGGTTAAAGCCATGACTGAATAATTAGATCGGATTGAGAAAAATGAGACCTGCGAACTTCTCCCAAGACCTAAAGATAAAAAAGTTATAGGAACCAAATGGGTTTTTAAGAACAAATTCAATCAGGATGTTCAAGTAATACGGAACAAGGCTAGACTAGTATGCAAAGGGTATGCTCAGGTAGAAGGGTTTGACTTTGAAGAAACATATGCTCCTGCGGCTAGACTTTAAGCAATTAGAATGTTTCTAGCATTCTCATGTCATAAAAACTTTAAAGTATATCAAATGGATGTTAAGTCTGCATTTTTTAATGGTAAGATAGAAGAAGAGGTTTATATTGAGCATCCTGAATGGTTTCTACTATTAGAAAACAGAGACTATGTCTGGCAACTGAAAAAGGCACTCTATGGTCTCAAACAAGCCGCAAGGGCATGGTTTTCAAGGCTGGATGGCTACCTAAAACAACAAGGTTTTAAAAGAGGTGCCATTGAAAGCAATCTTTACTTAAAAATCAAAGATAAAGATATGACCATTGTTGTTGTTTATGTAGATGACATCATTTTTTAAAGCAATTTACAAATACTAAGTGTAGATTTTTCCTTTGAAATGAAGAAAGAATTTGAAATGTCAATGTTGGGGGAACTAACATTTTTTAGGGATTACAAGTCTATCAAACAGACAAAGGAATATTCTTCTCTCAACCTAGTACATCAAAGACATGCTAAAGATATTTAAGATGGAATACTCCAAACATATTAGTACACCCATGATCACTGGCTGCAAATTGAGCAAAGAGAACGAGTCCTTGGAAGTAGAACATACCATGTATAGATCCATGATAGGCAGCTTGTTGTATGTAATAACTACAAGACCAGATGTAATGCAAGATATAGGATTGGTTGCTAGATTTCAATCAAACCCTAAAGAAACACATGTAACAACAGTAAAGAGAATTTTCAAATACTTGAAAGGGACTATGGAATATGGGTTATGGTATCCAAAAAGTCAAGATTTTGGTTTAAAAGCATTTACTGATGCAGATTGGGAAGGGAGTGTGGATGATAGGAAGAGTACTAGTGGAGAAGCATTCTTCTTAGGGAATTGTTTGGCCTCATGGTTTAGTAAAAAACAATCTTCCATTTCTCTCTCCATGGCAGAGGTTGAATATATCGCCGTGGCATCATGTTGCACCAAGGTCATTTGGATGAAACGAACACTAGAAAACTTACTAGTGAAATATGAGCACCCAATAATCATAAATTGCGATAATACCAGTGCCATAAACATGTCAAAAAACCCCTTCATGCACTCCAAAACGAAACATATACCAATCAAGTATCACTTTCTAAGGGAATAGGTATCTCAGAAAGATGCCAAATTAGAATATGTTGACACAAAAGCACAGATTGTTGATATCTTTACCAAACTGTTACCCAAAGAAGCTTTTGATCATCTTAGACAGCAGATGGGTGTAATTTCATTACATTGGTTGTAAGATAAAGAGGCATGATCTCATGGGGAGACATGATGACAAGGGGAGTTATCAAAAGGGAAAGACAGGAAATCCTAAACAAGTTAACAGGTTATCCTTTGTCATTGTTGTCAAAGGGGGGGAATGTTTAGATTTTTCCATCAATGCACAAGGGGGATATTGTTAAGAATATAGTTGTCATTGATGTCAAAGGTGGTCATGAATGACAAAGAGATAACCATTGGATATGATGGCAAGGTAAGATCAGTGAAAGAGAAAGGATGATGATATGACATTTCATAGATGATGATATGGCATAGAAAAAAATGTTATAAACAATCGTAGAGGATTCCATAAAGAAATCAGACAGATCCACAAAGTCATGGTGAGATCCACATTAGATCCATAGAAGATCTAAGGAAAGATGAGATCTAACGGTTAGAAAGCATTCCCACACAAGATCCAATGGTTGGAGGATAAGATCCACATTAGTTCTAAAAGTGAACGATCAGGAAGCATTCCCACACAAGATCCAATGGTTGGGGGATAAGATCCACATTAGTTCTAAAAGTGAACGATCAGGAAGCATTCTCGCACAAGATCCGACGGTTGAGGATTAGTTCCGCATAAGATAGGCGGAAAGGTTGAAGTTCAGCAAAGATCCAAGATCCAACAGCCAAGAACTGATCCACTAAAATAGATCAACTGTTTAGTCATAAAGCGGGAGGCAGAGAATTGCAAAAATAACTTGGGAAATGTCACATTTCCACTACCCAAAGTCCAGAAGGTGAGAAGCGGAAGGTGAAAAATAACGAAAAGACCTTGGGAAATATCACATTTCTGCTCTGCGAAGTCCGTAAGTCGGATAGCCGAAGGTGGAGAACCGCAATTCAAAGACCTTGGGAAATATCACATTTTCGCTAGCCAAAATCCAGAAGGCAGAAAACGAAAGGCGAAGAACCGTGAAAAGACCTTGGGAAATGTCACATTTCTGCTACCCGAAGTCCGGAAGGAGGAAAACCACGAAAGACCTTAGGAAATGTCACATTTTCGCTACACGAAGTCCAGAAGGAGGAAAGCGGAAATATTGAAATGACTTTTGGGAAAAGTCACAGTTCCAATATCCGATTTCCACCTTAGATCTACAGTAAGGAATAAGCCTGAAATGAGATCAACGGCTCAGGGTGATTTCATAAATGAAGAGTGCTGAAAGTCATGACTGGAAGATTGAAGCTATAAATCAATTAATAAAAGCTTAGATAGCCCACAGAGAAGCTTGCTGAGGACAAAAAGAAACCCACAAGCATGAGTGAAAGAGAAGCTCAAAGATCTGAAGATATAGTATCCCCGCTGATGGAGGATAGGAAGTCCACAAGGATTGGTTTGATGAGTCCTCTGATCAGAGAAGAAGGGATCTTGCAGATCAGAAATGATCAAGAAGTTTTTAATTAATTATTTAATTAAAAATATTTAATCACATATTGTTGACGAGGGGTGTTCGCATTAGTGAAGAAGTGCATCCGCAACTGTGAAGAGGTGCATCCAGAAATTGTGAAGAGAGGCCTCCGCAGAAAACATGAGGGTATTTATTGACATAGTATTGAAGAAATTAATTGTCTCGGTGATTGCAAATAACAGAGTCCAAGAAGTGAACAACAGGATGATAAAAATCAGTCCACGGTGGCAAGGTGGTGCTAGGGAAAACTATAAGTCTGCACATGGTGTTGTAGAATCCTTGTATGTTGTAGCAAGCAAAATCCTAGGGTGTTGTAGCATCGTTGTCTGTTGTAGCAGGCAAAAACCCCAGGGTGTTGTTGCATCCTTTCTGTAGTAGCAGATAAAGGAATTTCGTATATTCATCTTATTAATGAGTTTGAATTGGTGGTTTTCTTTTTAAGGTTTCCATGTTAAAATTTGTGTTTTAACCTGTTTGATTCATTGTGTGTTTTGATTTAAAAGAAAACAATACTGATTCACCACCCCCCGCCCCCTCTTTGTATTGTGGGATAAACCAACACAATATTCCTCACTTGTCTCAAACTATATTTCTATATTATAAACTTGACTCGGTTAGAGAGTAAAAACGTCTATAGTTCATAGTTTTTTGTGTCCATGTTATTTGGTGGCCCATGGTAATGACCCATTGTATTTCCTATTTAAAGGTTTCCAGGATAAACTTTCTTTTTTATTACATGTGTGTGCTTGGTTTAATCATTATGTTTGTTGTGTGCTTCTAATTATAACACCCTGTTGGATCATAATTACTCTTGAATCGAAAATATGCAAGATTGCAAATTTCATGTTTTTGTATTTTTAAAATTGTTTATATATAGATAAGTTTGATCTTGTTCAATCTTTAACATGTTCATGATAGATCCTTACCTGATATGGATATTTTTTAAATTTCTGAGATTGGATTTATTTCAATAATAAAAATAAATTTTGAAGAAAGTATGCAAAATTGCAAATTCAATGCTTTTGTATTTTTGAAGATATTTATATATATGGATAAGTATGATCTCATTTAATCTTTGACATATTTATGATAGATACTTAACTTAGATGGATGTTTGCCAAAATTATGAGATTGAATTTATAATAGTTTTATTAAAGGTGAGTATTTGGTTGAGATAAACTTACATGTTACAACAAGAGTTATATGTATTTCCATATTATAATGAAAGATAGTTCTAATAGATAAGCATCGCTTACCTTATTTTTCATAAGCAGTGAGAATCCGCATAAGAATTTAAGCAAGCTTATGCCCTATTATTATAATTTGAGTATCTTTATTGAATACAACATTTCGATACAAAGAGATAGAGGTATCTCTCGATAGTAACTAACTCACGGAAGAAAATTAATATAGCCTAGATTCGAACAAACTCTCATGAACTCCATAGCAAAATAGGGCGTTGGTCTAGTACTCCATAGCGAAATAGGGCGTTGGGCTATGACTCTAGTATTATTGATGAGCGTCTCCTCCCAAGATTTGCAGCTCTAGCCTTTCATACTAGACCAACAAAATGGATGACATTTTGAATGAAATTTGGGAAACTGGGTATGTCTCCCTAGACACCAGGAAAGGTTTGTATAGCACCTTTGAGCTAACCAAGGATGCTATTAGGTCAGACATGAGGGTGGAGGACGTGGAAATTAACACTCTGGTTTAGATGGGAGAAGTTGAGGACGTGAAAATTAACACTCTGGTTTAGATGGGAGAAGTTGAGGAAATTCAGAGAGAGATGCAGCATATGAAGGACAATCATCTAACCAATTTCAAAGGCATAAGGAATTTTATGATAGAAATGAAAAGTCTGATTACGAAAGCTATTTTAGCTAGGAATGAATGAAATGAGGACAATTTCATCTGGATTCAAGAGGAGATTGCAGTGGACCAGGAAGTAGTTTGTAATATCCCAAATAATGATATTCTGCAGATACTGTTTATAATGTTGACTCGTACACTCAATCTTGTGCAAAAATATGAAATAATTGTGCATGCAAAATTTCCATGCAAAAACACCCTAAAATATAACTGAATTAGGGATAAGGTTTGCAGAAAGGAATTCAACGCTTACCACTGATAATCTGACCGATAATACTCTAGAGATAATGCACATGCATCAAATGTTGAACTGGTGAAGGACTAGTGCTCCCTTCCTCTGAAGTTACTGCCCGACAACACGAAACCCTTTCTTAGCTAAAAGTGACGTTTTTGGTGGAGGAGATGTCTGATGAAGGTGATATTTTTCCAGGATGGAAGTTTTCCCTTTCCAGAGAGAATGACTGGAGCATAGAGAGTTTCTGACCCCTCTAGGTAGGCTAGTGAATTGGTTCACTTGTTTATCTGTTCATGCCCCCAGCTACACGAAACTGATGAGATTTGCTCTGGAAGAGCAAACTGGAAGTTGATGATCACTAGATACCGAAGGATGATCATGTTGATGAAGATGGTGCCAATATTCAGAATATAAACTGAGATATGGAGACCCAGCGAATGTTTTGGGGTTTTCTAGCTAAAACCCCCAGCTGCACATGTGTCCCTGCAAACAATCTTCTGATGGGTGCCAGATAGATGTATATGGATAAATAAGATGAAGAGTTGATGGTGGACCTAAATGGCCTATCCTGAAGGAGACTAGGGAGATATCTCACTGCCGAACCCTCATTAGCTGAAGGCATCGTCTTCAACCCCAACTGTCGTGGATGCACGTTGTGCTGCTACTCAAAAGCTCCAAATCAACAATAATAATAATAGATAGTCTCTTTAGTCCAATAACCCTCTTAAATAGAGTCTCATGTCTTTTGAGGGTTTGCATGTCACTTTTAGGGTTTTTGCTTCACTTTTGAATGCATGCAATTCTAATTTGATGTTGACTTTTAAGACTAAAGAAATAAGGCTTCTTTTATCCAACTGATGACTTTAACACTAAATGAATGTCCTGATCTACTCAAAGTATCAAATGCCCTCATTCAATTCCCTCTTATGGAGCACCCGCTTGAACCTATGGGAATTAAGTAGGTTAGCAGGTGTTTGGGGTGCTTAATTAGAGGGGGACATTACATAGTTGAGGACTTAGAGGGAAAGCGGGACACCCAACATCAGAATGAAAACAATGCATCTATGGATGAAGGGGACAATTCGCAGCAGGAAGTGTACCAGGTTCGTCACCAGGAATGAAGTCTAATTCCTCGATCTTTTAACTTATAAGTATCGATTTTTTTTGTATAAAAATATGCTATCATTTGTAAATTTATACTTATCAAAGGAATAAATTTTTCCATGAATATAGGAAATAGAATTTTGATAGACATACAAGAAGCTTTTTCCCCTGGTGGACTTTCATTCAGAGTTCTAAAGTTGGCCATTTTTGGCTTGTTACTCTATCTTGTGAATACTCTTTTTATATTATAATACATGCTACTTGTTTGTGTTTAAAAAAACATCAAACACATTATAAGGTCTTAGATTAATGGTAATACATTCAATTAATGTCATTTGTAGTAAAATGGTAAATGTTCATTAATTCCATTTGTAGCAATAAAATTGAATGTAATGATTTATTGGGCATATGCTGGGTAAATATGTTTTTCTTGTTAGAATGGATATGTGTTGATTCTAAAAGTGTTGCAATTTGCCACCCATTTATTCATGTGGACAACATATGAATGTACTAATGGATGCTAAAATGGTTGCTCATGACACTGTCATTAGCATCATATATCTACAACTTTCTAGTGCCAACTTTTACTTTTTACAAAAATAGAAGCTAATTCATAGTAAATAGCATCCACTTTAGCTCCACTTAAGATTGAAATTTGATGGGTAAATAGCCTTCATTACTAATTAGTTGTTAGTAATTAAATGTGTATATTTCTATAGTTTCTCTTTATATTTCAATTTTTAATATGGAAATTTTGATTTTTGTTAGTAAAATTTCATGAATTAATATAAATAATAACACCACTAAAAGTAAAAGTAATTAACAATATGTTAAGAATATAGTTGTCATTGATGTCAAAGGTGTTCACGAATGACAAAGAGATAACCAGTGGATATGATGGCAGGGTAAGATCAGTGAAATATAAAGGATGATGATATGGCATAGACAAAACTATTAGAAACGATCCCAGAGGATTCCACAAAGAAACCAAAAAGATCCACAAAGTCATGGTGAGATCCACATTAGATCCGACGATCAGGAAGCATTCTCACACAAGATCCAACGGTTGGAGGATAAGATCCGCATTAGTTCTAAAAATGAATGGCCAAGAAGCATTCCCGCAGAAGATCCGATGGTTGAGGATTAGTTCCGCATAAGATAGGAGAAAAGGTTGAATTCTAGCAAAGATCGGAGATCCAACGGCCGAGAAGTGATCCACTAAAACAGATCAATGGTTCAGGAAAAAAGCAAAAGGCGGAGAACCATGAAAATACCTTGGGAAATGTCACATTTCCACTACCTGGAGTCCAGAAGGCAGAAAACCACGAAAAGACCTTGGGAAATGTCACATTTACACTACCCGAAGTCCGGAAGTGGGAAAGCATAAGGTGGAAAACTGCGAAAATACCTTAGGAAATGTCACATTTCTACTACACGATGTCCGAAAGGTGGAAAGCGGAAATCTTGAAATGAATTTTTGGAAAAGTCACAGTTCTGATATCCTATTTCCACCTTAGTTCTACGGTCAAGAATAAGCCTGGAATGAGATTAATGGATCAGGGTGATTTTGTAAATGAAGAGTGTTGAAAGTCATGACTGGAAGATTGAAGCTATAAATCGATTAACAAAAGCTTAGATAGCCCGCAGAGAAGCCCGTTGAGGACAAAAAGAAACCCACAGGCATGAGTGAAAGAGAAGCTCGAAGATATGAAGATAGAGTATCCCCGATGATGGAGGATAGGAAGTCCACAGGGATTGGTTTGATGAATCCTACGATCAGAGAAGAAGGGAGCTCGCAGCTCATAAATTATCAATAAGTTTTTAATTAATTATGTAATTAAAAATTGTTAATCTAATATTGTTGAAGTGGTGTGTTCGTATTAGTGAAGAAGTGCATCCACAATGGTGAAGAGGTGCGTCCAAAAATTGTGAAGAGAGACGCCCACATAAAACATGAGAGTATTTATTGACATAGTATTAAAGAAATTAATTGTCTCCGTGATTGCAAATAACAGAGTCCAAGAAGTGAACAACAGGATGATAAAAATCAGTCCAGGGTGGCAGGGTGGTGCTAGAGAAAACTATAAGTCTACACAGGGTGTTGTATCATTCATGCCTGTTGTAGCAGGTAGAATCCCAGGGTGTTGTAGCATCCTTGTCTGTTGTAGTAGGAAGAAACCCTAGGGTGTTGTTGCATCCTTTCTGTAGTAGTAGATAAAGCAATTTTGTAGATTCATCTTATTAATGAGTTTGAATTGGTGGTTTTATTTTTAAGGTTTCCACATTGAAATTTTTGTTTTAACCTGTTTGATTCATTGTGTGTTTTGATTTTAAAAAAGAAAACACCGATTCACCCCCCCTCTTAGTATTGTGGGATAAACCAACAATTGGTGTCAGAGTAGGTTCCTTCATTATAGTTTAACCACTGGAAGGTAGATCCTATTTAAAAACCATTATGGATCAACAAGAAGGTTTAGCCACCAACAAACCTCCATTGTTTACAGGAGAAAATTATGCTTACTGGAGTGTGAGAATGAGGTGCCATCTGATGTGCCTTGGATGGAAGATTTGGGATGCAACTGTGAAGGAATACAAAATAGATGACCAAGAACCTACAGATAGTATAGGACTAAGCCAATATGAAGGTAATGCCAAATCCCTTAATTCAATCATAAGAGGGTTGAAAAAATATGTATTTAAAATTATGCAATGCAAGACTGCCAAAGAAGCCTGGGATAGGTTTAAAACTATCTATGAAGGAGCATTTAAAGTCAAAGAATCCAAGCTTCAGACATATAAAAGGAATCTTGAGAGCCTAAAAATGAGGGAATAAGAAAACATTGGGAAATACCTTTTAATATTAGATGAAGTTTTCAATTCCATTAGAGGTCTTGGTGGAAAATTGAGAGAAAAAGAAGTTGTGAGCAAGGTACTAAGAACACTGCCAATTAAGTATGATTCAAAAGTATCCACCCTAGAACAAAGGTATGATCTTGACCAAGTAACAGTAGATGAGCTACATGGAATCCTCACTACATATGAGATGAGAATAGGACTAAATGAATCTTCAAAAAAGGAAGAAGCTTTTAAAGCCTCATCCAAAAATCAAACATAGAACCTAGATGATGAGGAAGCTCTTTTTATTAAAAAACTTGAGAAGGGTACTGGAAAATATAAGGGAAAGTTTCCCTTAAAATGCTTTAACTGTGGAATAATTGGACATTTTGCTTCAAAATGTACTTACCCTAAAAAGGAGGACAATGACAAGGGAGAAACCTCAAAATTTAGGAAGGGTAAATCAGGAAACGAGAAAAATACCTATGAGAAAAAGAAAATTGTCTACACCATGGAAGATAGTGAAGATGGAGACACAAGTGGAGAAGAGGAAACTGAGATTCTATTCATGGTTCTATATAATCAAGCTTTAAATTATGACTCAGAGGAATAAGGAGAAGTAGATTTAAGAGCTGAACTTGTTAGCGCTCTTGAAGAACTTGATAAATGCAGGAAAAAGAACAAACAAGCAAATCTTATCATTAGTGAGATGGAAGCTCAACTTCTGGATGCCAAGAAAATTGAGGAAGATCTAAACCTGTAGCTCACAAGAAGAATACAAGAATCTGAGAAACTTGAAGAAGAGATCACGCAATTCAAGAAAAAACTTAATGAAGGATCTGTCAAATCAAAATTTGAAAATAGTTCAAGGATTCTAGATGACATCCTAAATAGCCAAAGACCATCAAATCATAGATCTGGTTTGGGTTTTGTCAAAGAAAAGAAACCAAAATTTTTATCTTTCACTAATAAAGGAGGAAACAAGAAAAGTTATGTTGAAGCACTAAAGAGTCCAGTGAGAAAGGAATAAAGCAAGAAAACTGCCCCGAAACTTCAAGATAAAAACAAAAATAATGTGGTGCCTAAAAGATCAAATAGATATCTACAGATGTTTTTAGGTCACTGTTACTCCTATAATAAATTTGGTCATAAAGTAGTAGATTGCAGAGCTAATAGGAAGGTCTCTGAATATAAAAAGATGTTATCAAGTAATAAACCAAAAGAAAATCATAACCTTTTTACACTTTTTCAAAAATATGACATAGAGTGTTACAAGTGTAATAACCATGGACATATAGCAAGAGATTGTAGATTGATGATGCCCACAAAGAAAATTGATGCAATTAAGTCTCAAGACACAAAACGAAATAAGTTTTGGAGGAAAAGGGAAGAAGAGGAAAGATCCATGATTGCTCTATGTGCAACAGAAAATCAAAACCTATGGCACTTGAATTAGTCTGCACACTTAGTGCACACTTCTATGTGGACCAACAAGAACTAAAAGTCTGCAAGGAGATTATTATTTCATGTTTCTCATTGATGATTAATCAAGGATGACTTGGGTTACCTTTCTCAAGGAAAAATCAGAAGATTTCGAAAAATTCAAAATATTCAAGGCAATGGTTGAAAATGAGACACATATGAAAATCAAATGCCTTAGATCAGATAATGGGGGAGCGTATACTTCTAATGAGTTCAGTGAGCTTTGTGAGACACATGGAATAAAGAGACAATTATCAGTTCCAAGGACTCCTCAGCAGAATGGCGTTGTTGAAAGGAAAAACAGAACAGTCCAAGAAGCTGCCAGAACAATGCTTAATGAAGCAGAGTTGTCAAATGCCTACTGGAGAGAAGTAGTGTACACAACTGTCTATGTACTTAATAGAGGACAACTAAAAGTGAATAAGGACAAGACCCCTTATGAACTTTGGTATGGAAGACCAGTCTTAGTCAAATATTTCAAAGTATTTGGCAGTAAGTGTTATATTAAGAGGAACGAGGATGTCCTTGGAAAATTTGATTCTAGGACTGATGAAGGAATAGTTCTAGGATACTCATCCACCAAGAAGGCATATAGATGTTACAATAAAAGGTTACACAAAATTGTAGAAAGTGTTGATGTAAAAGTAAATGATATAAAGCCAAGATGTGAAAGAAGTCGTGACAGTACTGAAGACACATATAATGAAGAAAAGGAAGAATTGTAAGAGGATGAAAATACTCATGATGAATAAGAAGAAATAAAAAGGGAAGATACACAAGTAAGTAAAGAAGACTCCCTAAGACTTGATACAAAAACTTCACCTAAAAGGATACAAAAGAATCATCCAGAAACATAGATCATAGGTGACAAAAATGTTGAAGTAAGTGCAAGGAGACAAATAGATTTTAAAGAAAAAGCCCTACTCTCAATACTTGAACCCAAGAAATTTGAAGAGGCAAGAAAGAACAATGAATGGGTTAAAGCCATGAATGAATAATTAGATCAGATTGAGAAAAATGAGACCTGCGAACTTGTCCCAAGACCTAAAGATAAAAATGTTATAGGAACCAAATGGGTTTTTAAGAACAAATTCAATCAGGATGTTCAAGTAATAAGGAACAAGGCTAGACTAGTATGTGAAGGGTATGCTCAGGTAGAATGGATTGACTTTGAAGAAACCTATGCTCCTGCGACTAGACTTGAAGCAATCAAAATGCTTCTAGCATTCTCATGTCATAAAAAATTTAAAGTATATCAAATGGATGTTAAGTCTGCGTTTTTGAATGGTAAGATAGAAGAAGAGGTTTACATTGAGCATCCTGAAGGGTTTCTACTATCAGAAAATAGAGACTATGTCTGCAAACTGAGAAAGGCACTCTATGGTCTCAAACAAGCCCCAAGGGAATGGTTTTCAACGCTGGATGGCTACCTAAATCAACAAGGTTTTAAAAGAGGTGCCATTGAAAGCAATATTTACTTAAAAATCAAAGATAAAGATATGACCATTGTTGTTGTTTATGTAGATGACATCATTTTTGGAAGCAATTTACAAATACTAAGTGTAGATTTTTCCTCTGAAATGAAGAAAGAATTCGAAATGTCAATGTTGGGGGAACTAACATTTTTTAGGGATTACAAGTCTATCAAACAGACAAAGGAATCTTCATCTCTCAAACTAAGTACATCAAAGACATGCTAAAGAGATTTAAGATGGAATACTCCAAACCTATTAGTACACCCATGATCAATGGCTGCAAATTGAGCAAAGACGATGAGTCCTTGGAAGTAGAAAATACCATGTATAGATCCATGATAGGCATCCTGTTGTATGTAACAACTACAAGACCAGATGTAATGCAAGCTATAGGATTGGTTGATAGATTTCAGTCAAAGCCTAAAGAAACACATGTAACAACAGTAAAGAGAATTTTCAAATACTTGAAAGGGACTATGGAATATGGGTTATGGTATCGAAAAAGTCAAGATTTTGGTTTAAAAGCATTTACTGATGCAGATTGGGAAGGGAGTGTGGATGATAGGAAGAGTACTAGTGGGTAAGCATTCTTCTTAGGGAATTGTTTGGCCTCATGGTTAAGTAAAAAACAATCTTCCATTTCTCTCTCCACGGCAGAGGTTGGATATATCACTATGGCATCATGTTGCACCGAGGTCATTTGGATGAAACAAACACATTAATACTTACTAGTGAAATATGAGCACCCAATAATCATAAATTGCGATAATACAAGTGTCATAAACATGTCGAAAAACCCCTTCATGCACTCCAAAACAAAACATATACCAATCAAGTATCACTTTCTAAGGGAATAGGTATCTCAGAAAGATGTCAAATTAGAATATGTTGACACAAAAGCATAGATTGTTGATATCTTTACCAAATTGTTACCCAAAGAAGATTTTGAGCATCTTAGACAGCAGATGGGTGTAATTTCATTACATTAGCTGTATGATAAAGAGGCATGATCTCAGGGGGAGACATGATGACAAGGGTAGTTATCAAAAGGGAAAGACAGGAAATCCTAAACAAGTTAACAAGTTATCCTTTGTCATTGTTGTCAAAGGGGGAGATTGTTAAGAATGGTTATCTCTTTGTCATTGTTAGATGTTTCCATCAATGCCAAAGGGGGAGATTGTTAAGAATATAGTTGTCATTGATGTCGAAGGTGTTCACGAATGACAAAGAGATAACCATTGGATATGATGGCAAGGTGAGATCAATGAAAGAGAAAGGATGATGATATGGCATAGACAAAAATGTTAGAAACGATCATAGAGGATTCCGCAAAGAAATCGGACAGATCCACAAAGTCATGGTGAGATCCACATTAGATCTATAGAAGATCTAAGGAAAGATGACATCCGACGATTAGGAAGCATTCCCACACAAGATCCAATGGTTGGGGGATAAGATCCACATTAGTTCTAAAAATGAACAATCGGGAATCATTCTCGCATAAGATCCGACGGTTGAGGATTAGTTCTGCATAGGATAGGCGAAAAGGTTGAAGTTCAGCAAAGATCCAAGATCCAACAGCCGAGAACTGATCCACTAAAGTAGATCGATGGTTCAGGTGTAAAGCGGAAGGCAGAGAACTGCGAAAAGAACTTAGGAAATGTCACATTTCCACTACCCAAAGTTCGGAAGGCGGGAAGCGAAAGGTGAAAAACAATGAAAAGACCTTAGGAACTGTCACATTTCTGCTACGCGAAGTCCAGAAGTCAGATAGCCGAAGGTGGGCAACCGCGATTCAAAGACCTTGGGAAGTATCACATTTTCGCTAGCCAAAGTTCGGAAGGCAGAAAATGGAAGGCGGAGAACCGCGAAAAGACCTTGGGAAATGTCACATTTCCGCTACCCGAAGTTTGGAAGGAGGAAAACCACGAAAAGACCTTAGGAAATGTCACATTTCTGCTACACGAAGTCCAGAAGGCGGAAAGCAGAAATATTGAAATGACTTTTGGGAAAAGTCACAGTTCTGATGTCTGATTTCCACCTTAGAACTACGGTCAGGAATAAGCCCGAAATGAGATCAACGGCTCAGGGTGATTTCGTAAATGAAGAGTGTTGAAAGTCATGACTGGAAGATTGAAGCTATAAATCAATTAATAGAAGCTTTGATAGCCTGCAGAGAAGCTCGTCGAGGACGAAAAGAAACCCATAGGCGTGAGTGAAAGAGAAGCCCAAAGATCTGAAGATAGAGTATCCCCACTGATGGAGGATAGGAAGTCCACAGGGATTAGTTTGATGAGTCCTACGATCAAAGAAGAAGGGAGCTCACAGATCAAAAATGATCAAGAAGTTTTTAATTAATTATTTAATTAAAAATATTTAATCACATATTGTTGAAGATGTGTGTTCGCATTAGTGAAGAAGTGCGTCTGCAACGATGAAGAGGTGCATCTAGAAATTGTGAAGAGAGGCATCCGCAAAAAACATGAGGGTATTTATTGACAAAGTATTGAAGAAATTAATTGTCTCAGTGATTGCAACTAATAGAGTCCAAGAAGTGAACAACAGGATGATAAAAATCAGTCCACGGTGGCAAGGTGGTGCTAGGGAAAATTATAAGTTTGCACAGGGTGTTGTAGAATCCTTGTATGTTGTAGTAGGCAGAAGCCCAGGTTGTTGTAGCATCCTTGTCTGTTGTAGCAGGCATAAACCCTAGGGTGTTGTTGCATCCTTTCTGTAGTAGCAGATAAAGCAATTGCGTATATTCATCTTATTAATGAGTTTGAATTGGTGGTTGGCTTTTTAAGGTTTCCACGTTAAAATTTGTGTTTTAACCTATTTGATTCGTTGTGTGTTTTGATTTTTAAAAAAAACAATACTGATTCACCCCCCCCCTCCTCTCAGTATTGTGGGATAAATCAACGCAATATTCCTCACTTGTCTCAAACTTTATTTCTATATTATAAACTTGACTCGGTTAGAGAGTCAAAAACGTCTATAGTTCATAGTGTTTTTTGTCCATGTTATTTGGTGGCCCATGGTAATGACCCATTGTATTTCCTATTTAAAGGTTTCCAAGATAAACCTTCTTTTTTATTACATGTGTGTGCTTGGTTTAATCATTATGTTTGTTGTGTGCTTCTAATTATAACACCCCATTGGATCATAATTACTCTTGAATCAAAAGTATGCAAGATTGCAAATTTCATGTTTTTGTATTTTTAAAATTGTTTATATATAGATAAGTTTGATCTTGTTCAATCTTTAACATGTTCATGATAGATCCTTAACTGATATGGATATTTTTTAAATTTCTGAGATTGGATTTATTTCAATAATAAAAATAAATTTTGAAGAAAGTATGCAAGATTGCAAATTCAATGCTTTTGTATTTTTGAAGATATTTATATATATGGATAAGTATGATCTCATTTAATCTTTGCCATATTTATGATAGATCCTTAACTTAGATGGATGTTTGCCAAAATTATGAGATTGAATTTATAATAGTTTTATTAAAGGTCAGTATTTGGTTGAGATAAACTTACATGTTACAACAAGAGTTATATGTATTTCCATATTATAATGAAAGATAGTTCTAATAGATAAGCATCACTTACCTTATTTTTCATAAGCAGTGAGAATCCGCATAAGCATTTAAGCAAGCTTATGCCCTATTATTATAATTTGAGTATCTTTACTGAATACAACATTTCAATACAGAGAGATCGAGGTATCTCTCGATAGTAACTAACTCACGGAAGAAAATTAATATAGCCTAGATTCGAACAAACTCTCATGAACTCCATAGCGAAATAGGGCGTTGGTCTATTCCTAAAACTCCATGGGCTGAAAGAGTTCTCCATCTATGTGAGTTTATGAGAATTGAGGATGAAAATCACTTTCTCTTAGAATGTCTTGCTTACACCCACATTAAATCTGAGTTTCATAGTATTTGCTACAATACAAACCCTGATAACCTCCTAACTTGCTAAAACTATAATGAGCTTGGAAAGCTTCTTGGCAAGCTTTTTAAGCACATGAACAAGATTTTAAAGTAAACCAAGTATTATCCTTCTTAAGGTCCAATAAACCAAAGTTAGTCTCAATGAACTTTAATCATGGTCATCATCATAATTTAAGTATCTTTACTAAATACAACATTTCAATACAAATTTTATTTTAGTTATTTACATTGCACACAATACTTTAATTAATTTTGAATAATAAAATTTTATTTAAATTGAGTTTGAATAATCAAATTGTTTAAATGGAGTAATTTATTAATTTTATTTAATTTAAAAAATTTATCTAAAATTTTTTAGTTACATTAATTTATTCATTTAAATACATTCAAAACAATTTAATTATTCATTTTTTTTTAATTTAGTTATTTTCTACTTATTAAAATTTAAAATATAGCGAGAATTATTGAAATATATAGTGAGAATTATTGAAATATTCAACTTTAATGTATTTGTATTTTTTACACAAAATTTAAAATTAATAAAAATAAATTATTAATAAATATGCATTAATGTCAACTTCAATTGATCGAAGCTCCCTCGAAAACCCATTTTAAGAAGTTAAGCTGCTTTGGAAACCCATTTTAAGAAGTTTGGAAAATTATTGTATTTGTTGCAACTTGCAAGTTGAAGTTTAGGTATTGTGAAAGAAAATACAATCAGATCTAATACCTTGAAGTTTAGGTATTGTGAAAGAAAATACAATCAGATCTAATACATTCCTTATAATAACCCTCAAGTAGATTGTGGTCCCACTTATCACACTCCCCTATGAACTTCCAACCTCCTATGTGTTGATCTAGGCACAAAATAGAACCAACAATGAATGAATGGTTAGAACCATTGTTTGTGATAAATGAATGCTATGATCCTTTATTTATATGAGGCATCTCGAGGTTTTTGATTGTTTAGAGTCAGCCTTACTAAAAAATAAAAAATAAATTAAAACTAGGTTTGTCACCCACCATCGAGGGATCAAACCCAAATAGATTAAAAATAATGAAAATGGATTCATTCGAAATAAATGATGAGTCAAGGGAGAATGTCTTGCCCCAAATAGAACCAACAATGTAAAAGATCCATCAACGTCCTCCCAATTAGAAAGGTAAATATCTCTTGAAGAGGATGTCATCATGATGATACAAGCATATACGGTCCAAGGGGAGGGGTCATACAAGGAAAAAGAAGGCCCAAGTGGGCATAAAGGAGGCATTCTAAATCAGGTATGTCAACCCTTACAGGCACAATCACCTCTTATATATCATAACATAAGTGTGGCTAGGATCACCTAGTCCATGTGTTCTATTAGGCCCATCCTAAGAAGTATCGAACATCAACCCAAGACATAAAAGGCTCAACAAGATGGGACTTCCACCCATCAAGGGGAAATCAACAATGCCACTAAGCCAATACTCCTTAGAATGAAAACCAAAATGACTTTCCATGACCAAACCATGGGTCTCGAGCCTCGCTAGAATTTTCATAAACGAGCCTAGTCTTGGCCTTTTATGATGGCAAAGGACCCATTCACTCTCGTATATCCTGACAAGAACACCACGAATAATTTAAGGCATACCACTTCATATCTATAGTTTTGTTCACCAACAAGAGTTTGGTTTCACCATTGCAATAAATATATATCCATTTATTCCTTCCCCGTAAGTTCGTCAAAAGTACTGCAATGGTAAATAAGCATGAAATCCTTTAAAGATCTAGGACTATGCTCATGTTCATGCTCAAAAGAATTAGTCTTGTATTGAAAGGTTAATATGAATATAATGTATATATAATGATTTTGTTTTAAGATGCTTTTGTGTCCCTATTACTTAGATTCCATAATTACTCATATGTTTTTACCTCATCCAAAATACCATTCTCGTGTATTTTAGATAAGTACAAATGCTTTGCAAAATGAAAGCAATCAATATCTCCTGCATTACTATATCATTGTTTGCATTGTACCTAGGTCTGAACAACTGTCTCCTGCTAGATAAAGCAGTTATTTGCTAGAGCACTTATTGTATCTATTATTGTGCATAACTCTATGTTTTATTATATTGTAAAGTTTGGAAGGTTGAGGGAAAAGCTCCTAAAGCTAATTTTAGTAATGACACAAACTCATATGGTGGTTTATGAATACATCATAAGAAGTCAAAAGTCGATGGAGAAGTAGAAGAACGAAAATGAATAAATAAAATTACAAACATAAGCATTAGCTAGATAATTGAAATAGTAGAATATTACAAAAAAGTATAAGAGAATGAGATTAGTGAGAAGTATAAGAGAGTGCAATTAGATATTTTCTATAAAATTTCGTGAATGTCTCCCAAGTATATTATAAACTCACTAAAAAATGATTTCAAACTCTTTAAAATGACTTCATTACAAAAATATCAAAAATATTGCATTGAACAAATAATGTGAAATATATCCTTAAATTCAAGTTTCTTTCACTAAACACTTCTCTAATCAAAAGCCGTGTATGGTAGTTATTCTTCTGAAGGAAGAAATTAAATATTTATTATTAGTATTGGTTGAACTTCCTTTGGTTTAGTGCCATAGTTTCCAAAAATCCAGTAGACTCGTAGCTTGAAATTTTGGTGACTTGACAATGTCACACTTAATACCTTCCTTAAAATTTTGGTGGTTTGAACACACACTACCGTGGCAATATATATAATCTTAGTTTAAAAATCTCCTCGCTTCTTAATACCATACAATATATTCAATTACATTTTTAAAAACCCCATGAACCCACATGGTATGATATTGGTTTACTAATAAAGTCTATGTTGTAATTAAGTCTATGTTGTAATTATTCATTTCACTTTTGCGTGGCTTTCTTATAACACAATAAGTTAATAAGATTCATGGAAATAAAGGCGTATTGTGTAAAATTAAGTCTTGAACATCACTTTTAATGGTCACTTGAGAGTATCTTTAACATTTTTGATCTCAAATATTTTAACATATAATATCTCTTTACAAACATTTTACATGATAATAATAATTTTTTTTTATAGATACACATTTTTATACCATTGATATACTTATAAATATTATAAATATAAGATAAATATTGATGGTTGAATTAAACTACATTAATTATAATTAATAAAATGTAGAATAAAAAAATGATTTTATTTTTACTTTTTATATTATAATTTTTACTTTTTAAAATAAATTATAGGATGAATATTTAAATTTCATGTTCTGAATTATTTTTTATTATTTAAATAGATCACATGTTTCCTTTTAAAAAGTTTGATTAATAAATAAAGTGGTTTTTAAAATAATTTGGTTTAATCAAGATCTTATTATTAAATTATTATTATTATTAGGTAAATTTATTTTTAAAAATGGTTTAATAAACTCAAAAGGCTCATAAATTATTGTAATGGTAACCATGATATTACATTATTACTATAATTATAAGATTGATGAATATTAAATTGAATTAAAATTATGAGTAATTTTATATAAAAAAATTAATAAATAATATCATGAAATTTTATAGTTACACTTACATGGATGGAAATATATATTAATATAAAACTCAGTTATAAAATATTTAAAAGTAAATAAATTTAAAACTATAAGAAAATGGTGATATAAACATAGAACCTAAAAATTCGACGATTCGAATGATGAGTTTTAGTCGGAATCCTTTGATTGGTTAGCAAAAGCTAGGTAATTTGCGTGTGGGGCCAGTGTACCTTGCCTTAGACTATACGCAAAATGGTAGACTCGACATGGTCGGTAGTCAGCCTGTCCTTGAAAAACGCGGTGAAATTATAGATCATATTCTGGTGCCTTTAATATTGTTTGTCTAGTTGATGTGTTCATATACGTTCATCTTTGGAGATTCGTCACTAAAGGAGACACTCACATCACACTTCAAAAAAGCCAAAGGGTTTTTTCCAGATGTCTGTAAGCTCTAGGGGAAGTCTTCCATCCTTTGTCTTTCATTTGTTCTAGATCTGAAGCATTCAGACTAGAGGAACAGCTCTTGTCCGCATGAGGTGCAATATTCCTAGCTACGGTTTGGAACGACACTCATATTGAAAAGCTTATGGATGATCTTAAGAGGTAATGGAACCTGGAGTAAAGTTATTGGCCACAAATATCTCAAAAACTCTTTTGTTCATTCATGGATCCGCAAACAGTACTTTCTTGTAAATGGTACCTCCTATTTCTGGAACAGATTCATTCATTCCCTCTCTTGGATCATTAGAAATTTGGGATGGAAGGTGGGTGATGGAAGATTCATTAGACTGGGATTGGTTACTATTGCAGGACTGAGTACGTCTTTCTTGCTCTCAGAAGGCCTTAGAGATTATCTCGCTGATTATGGGTTCACACATCTTCATTAAATAAATAATTTGAACATGAGCACATGTAACCAATCTTATTGGTATTCTGCAGCAGATTTAGATCTTGGAGGCATTTGGTAAGAACAATGGACCAAGTATACTAAAGGACTAACTCACAATGGAATAAGATTGAAAGACTCAAAAGATAAACTTGTTTGGTTACACAACAAGGTCTCGGAAGATGTCTCGACTAGTTTGGATTACGACCTCATCGTTTCCTCTTCCGTACCTCCTTCATCTGTCAATACTCATACACAGATGTGGTCCTTTAATATCCCTTCAAAAATTATCTGTTTTCTACGACTGAGCATTGAAAATCGGATTAATACTTGGGATAACTTGAGGAAAGAAGGTTGGTCAAGGCCTAACAAGTGTTTTCTATGCAATTTATTAGAGGAATCGATCTATCACCTCTTTATGGAGTGTACTTTTACAAGGGAGGTTATTACTTTGCTATATAGGAAGTTCAATTGTTCCCTGGTATGGGATGAAATTACTCTGCTTAGAAATTTTGAAGGCCAGTTCAAAAGTGGCAAAGCTCTCCTCTACCTCCCAATATTCCTTGTTTGGAACTTGTGGATCTCTAGGAATCTCTACATATTTGAGGATAAAAGACCTGAGATTCTTCCTCTCTATTA
The DNA here is from genome assembly GCA_001517045.1 of Pseudotsuga menziesii. NCBI lineage: Eukaryota > Viridiplantae > Streptophyta > Pinopsida > Pinales > Pinaceae > Pseudotsuga > Pseudotsuga menziesii. Next base: position 29,769 of record LPNX010791061.1, read on the forward strand.
CAAAATTGTTGATCAAATCAACTCTTTTCCTGTGGCTGATTCCAAAAACGCAAAAAGTAGGAATATTGGCTGGGATCCTGTTTTATCATATCCCACATGTTTTTCCGATGGAGCAGTTGCTAATAAGATTGGTGGTGCAGGTATCTACTTGTTGATCAGTCAGGTACATTTCTTCCACATTAAGTTGGGATGTGGATTAAGTACTAATACCAGAGTTGAACTCCTAGCTCTTTGGGCACTCCTTTTCTTTTCTAAGGAAATTAGAATCCCCACTCTCCATATATATGGGGATTCCTCTGTCGTTATAAACGAGGCTAATGGAAAGGCTACACTAACAACACTGTATTTGGATGGTTGGTGCTACAATATTGCTGAACTTAAATCCAACTTGCTCTCATTATAATTCCAACATGTTTATAGAGAATACAATTATAGAGCAGATAGTTTATCCAAGGAAGCGCTCCCTATCGCCTCTGGCCACCTATCCTTCATAGAATACTATGAAGAACTAGTTATTGGGGAAGATAAGCTTCAACTATTCTAAAGTTGTGCTTGTTCATCCTACTCCTTTACCTTTTTTGGTACATACAGAGTATGGAAGCTTGAGAATTGTTTGAGTATCATTTTGGATACTTGGGTTGGCTTCAGTCACTTTGAGAGTTTGATATTGTACTCTTCCTCGAGCCCCTCCTTGGATAAACTGATCTGGGCTCTTATTGTCTCCCCTATGGACACTTATGGATGCTCTACCTTCATAGTTGTTGATGGATTGTATGGCAAACTCTATGTATGATATTTTCTCCCTCTTCTGAGTATTGTAAGCCACTGGCATTTTAGCATGTGAGTTCAATACCTGACTCAGTTCAGAACTGGCATACTTTATTTGGGATGTAACCAGTTACGTTTGATTCAAATATGAATATCAAGGAACCGTTATTTTTCTTGTGGAATTTTTTTTTGTTTGGTCTTGTTCAATCTTTAACATATTCATGATAGATCCTTAACTCATATGGGTGTTTTTTAAATTTATGAGATTGGATTTATTTCAATAATAAAAATAAATTTTGAAGAAAGTATGTAAGATTGCAAATACCATGCTTTTGTATTTTTTAAGATATTTATATATATGGATAAGTATGATCTCATTTAGTCTTTCACAGATTTATGATAGATCCTTAACTTAGATGGATGTTTGCCAAAATTATAAGATTGAATTTATGATAGTTTTTTTAAATGTCAATATTTGGTTGAGATAAACTTACATGTTACAACAAGAGTTATATGTATTTCCATATTATAATGAAAGATGGATCTAATAGATAAGCATAGCTTACCTTATTTTTCATTATCATAATTTGAGTATCTTTACTAAATACAACATTTCAATATAGAGAGATAGAAGTATCTCTTGGTAATAACTAGCTCACGGAAGAAAATTAATGTAGCCTAGATTAGAACACACTCTCATGAACTCCATAGCGAAATAGGGCGTTGGTATATTCCTAAAACTCCATTGGATGGAAGGGTTTGCCATCTATGTGAGTTTATGAGAGTTGATGATGAAAATCACTTTCTCTTAGAATGCCTTTCTTACACCCACATAAGATCTGAGTTTCATAGTATTTGCTACAATACAAACCATTATAACATTTTAACTTGCCAAACTATAATAAGCTTGGAAAGCTTCTCGTCAGGCTTTTTAAGCATGAGAACAAGATTTTAAAGTAAACCAAGTACTATCCTGCTTAAGGCCCAATAAACCAAAATTGGTCTCAGTGAACTTTAATCATCATCATCATCATCATAATTTAAGTATCTTTACTAAATACAACATTTCAATACAAATTTTATTTTAGTTATTTACATTACATACAATACTTTAATTAATTTTGAATAATAAAATTTTATTTGAATTGAGTTTAAGTAATCAAATTATTTAGTTAGATTAATTTATTGATTTGATTTAATTTTAAAAAAAATTATCTAAAAATTTTAGTTGGATTAATTTATTCATTTTACAATTTAATTATTAAATTCAATTCAAGTAAAAATCTTAAACACCTTTTTCAATTATTTACATTTTTAAAAAAATTGATCTTAAATTCAGTGAGCTAAAATCTTAAACATCTTACAATTTTTTAAAATTTAGTTATTTTCTACTTTGTAAAATTTAATATATAATGAGAAATATTAATAATGTTTAAAATATTCAACTTTAGTTTATTTGTATTTTTTATACAAAATTTAAAATTACTAAAAATAAATAATTAATAAATATGCCTTAATGTCAACTTCAAATGATCGAAGCTACCTTGAAAACCCATTTTAAGAAGTTAAGCTGCTTTGGAAACCCATTTTAAGAATTTTGGAAAATTATTGTGCTTCTTGCAAGTCGAATTGCAGGTATTGTGAAAGAAAATACAAAATAATAAAAAGAGTTATTGCAATTTACTGATTCGTTGATGGTGTATAGCTTGATTTGTAAAGAAAATTAAAATTTATAAAATGACTTATTGCTATTCACCTGCTTGTCAACTACTTTATCTGAAGTATGCTTGTATTTCAAATGTTTCTATGGTAAATCAAAGAAAACCTTCAAATACACATATTTATTTATTTTTTAGAAGAAAAAAGCTTGTCCTTGTTATTCATTAAGAATCAAAGGGCATCTGAAATGCCACCCCAATAAATGGGTTACAATCGAGATGGGGGATCAAAAGAAACATAAAACAGCTACATCATGGGGAGGTCACAACACAACACTACAATCTGCAGACACAACACAACAAGCTACAATGGGGGCAAGGACATCATTCACATACAGATCCCATAAGTAAGGATGCCACTCAAACCATATCTATCGTGTACACAAGAGTGTAGAACTGCAGTCTAAAAGAGTCTACTCCAAATACAATAATACAGGGTGCATCAAGAAGAGGAGTACAAGCTCTAGCACCTGACTCAAAAGAGTTCAATCGTGTCATGAGAGACCAAATGGCCATCTAAAAATTCAAAGTAATCACCTGTTCTGGGAGCCAAAGTAAGAGATTTTTTAGAGAGTTTTTCTGCAAGCTGGTTGTATTCACGATAGATATGGTAGAAAGACAGCTCCAGAAAGCAAGAGCATAGCTTTATTATATCCCTACACCAGTGATAAAGATCAGGTGGTGAAAGGGATGTTGTACCATTAGCCCAATTATGATGACTAATGAGTCACCATATGTTCTGAGCTTGGGTATCCCCATCATTTGGGCTGTATGTAGAAGGGCCAAGAGCCCGATAAGTTCCACTTTTGTGTTGATACCAGTACCTGTCCTCAACGCAAACTCGAAGGAATGTGTCTTGCTCAAATATAGACAAAATCCAACCCCTCCGACACCTCTAGCAGATGCCCCATCAAAGAAGCCACAGGGGTATTTAAGGACAGGACCCTGTCCCAAAGATATGGACTTTTTAACTTTAAAGACCGATGGACAATACAGCTGAGAGAAATAAGTAATATAATGAATGATGCTGGAGAGAGGTATAAATTTCCCATAAAAAATAGAGGCATTTCTTGCTTTCCAAACAACCCACGTGGCAAGAAATGGGAGCTAATAGTAGGCTGATTTTTTGGAGTAACAGTCAGTCCACCTGTCCAAATACGAGCTGAGATCTTTTGACAGAAAGAAAGGATATATATTGGACTGTTGCTAAATGATCGAGATAACATTCTTCCAAACCACACAATGGTAAAAGAGGTGTTGTACACAATCAACATCCTTATTGCACAGAGCACAAACCCCGGGTCCAGTCCACCCACGCTTCTAGAGATTATCCCAAGTTAGTATCTTGTTCTGCAGGGCCAACCAAATGAAACAACTAATTTTCCTGGGGAGAGGACCAGCCCATAAATTTGAAAGAAAACTGCTATCAACGCATGGAGAAAATTAGTGAATGATACAATCATACACCAGTTTTGCAGTAACAGTGCCATCATGCTTGTTAAAATCCCATAGCAGAGAGTCAGGCTGAGTATCAAGGTGAATACCCCCAATTTCCAGGCTTCTCGTGAAAGAATCCCATATTAATTTCCATACACCAGTAACATAGAGATGCTCAGTAGTACACCAATACCTGTGTAATCCTGGTAGGGTATTACATGCCTGTGACAGTGAGACAATATCCATATCCTCCAAGAATTCCTTAAAACTGGCAGGGAATTATGTGATAAAGTCCGAAACCCCAATAACGGGATCGATGCCAATTTGTACCTTATTACTGTAGCCCACCTGCCAGGCAAGGCTTTTTCCAAGCCATGGGAGAGTCAACAAGAAACCCTTCCAGAAGACCGATGCACCACGAAAATTAAAGTGCTTGCCTCTGAGCCAAGTCTTAACAGAGTGCTTCTTAAGATATTTGTTGACAACGACATCATGCCAAAGTCCATCATTCTGAAGTACCAACCAAAAGGTTTTTAATCCGAGAGCTATACTGAACCAATACAAGTTCTTAATACCCCATCCCCCATACAAATATGGCCAGGAGAGGCACTTCCAGTCCGACAGATGGTATCGATGCTTGTTATCAGAGGAGCCCTAGAGAAAATAAAAAATAAGGCTTCTAAGGTTGTTCAATACAGATACAGGAACATGAGCAAGACCAAACCAGTAAACCGGGATGCTTGATAAAACTGCTTGTATAAGAATTAATCGGCCTCCCAAAGAGAGAAGTTTATGAGCCCAGTGGAAGATTTTTCTTTCAAAACGTTGAATCAGCCAGTGCCAGTCACTAACTCTATACCCCAGAGGCTTGAGAAAATAGCCTAGATACTTGAACCCCGTAGATATGGGTTCCATTTTATAGGGCATAGCCCGGGCAATATCCAATCTGATGTCAACTTCCACATTATTATAAAGGAAACATGATTTATCCACACTAATGATCATCCCCGAAGCTTTATAGAAAGAACTTAATATAACATCAAATTCCATCCAATCTGATAGAGTACCTGAGCCCAGAAGAATAACATCATCAACAAATAGGAGATGTGTTAGTGCAAGGGAGGGAGAAATCTTGATTCCTTTAATGAGACCATGTTCCCTTGCATCAGCAATCAAGAGGCTGAGGCCTTCAATAACCGGAAAGAAGAGCAATGGAGAAAGAGGGAAACCCTGTCTGATGCCTCTGGTGGAAGTAAAGAATTCGAGGGTGTACCGTTAATAAGAACAACAAAATTAGCTGATGACAGACAACCCATAATCCAGTTTACAACCTGAAGAGGAACCCCAATCTGAATGAGGATGAGACGAATGAAATACCAATTAACATGATCAAAAGCCTTCACCAAATCCAATGTAAGGATGAGGGAATGGGAATTTTTGGTCTTCACAGAATGGAGGGTCTCCTAGTGAATACGAATTGGCTCAACAATCTGACGATTCTTTAAAAAACCATACTGTTCATTGGATATGTGTGTGTCTAAGAAAGGCTTAATCCTCACTGCAACTACCTTCGAGATCAATTTGTATAGTAGGTTGCAAAGGGATATAGGCCTATAATCAGCGAAAGAAGTGGGCTTATCCTTCTTAGGGATCAAGGCTAGGAAGGTAGAGTTAAGAGAAGGAGGTATGCAACCTGAAACTCTAGCACATTCCACAGCAGATATCAGTTCATCACCCAATAATTTAAATAAGTGTAGATAAAATTCTACAGGCCAGCGATCCGAACATGGGGTCCTGTCCTTTTTAAAAGTGTGGAGTGCACTTTCAACTTCAGTCAGGGAAACAGGATCAGTGAGACAATGAGCATCATCCTGGGAGATCATCTTGGGGTAGAGTAAAACAACCATCAGTTGTTCCAACAAATAGGTCTGTTTGTCATCCTTAAAGATACCAACAAAATGAACCGGACCCATGTCCATAAGCGCAACCTCATCCTCTATGATGTGTCCCTCAGCATCAAATAGGGACCAGATGGAGTTTTGATTCCTCCTACCAGATGCAAGGGCATGGAAATATTTAGTATTTGAGTCACCATACAGAGCCCACTTGGCACGACTCTTTAGCTGCCAGGTCAGTAGGTAGTGATCCAAAATTTTCTTCTTATCAGACCTGAGTTGAGATAAGGTCAACTGTTCCTCGTATGTTAGGATACCAAACTTGGAGCTAAAGAGAAGGGAACAGATTTCCCTATCCAATCTATGAGAATCAACCTTCAGAGAGGAGCTTTTATCTTTGGTCCAATCCTTAACATCCTTCTTGAGGATACGAAGCTTTTGTGAAAGAAGGTTCAAAGCAGAACCCTGGGGAACAGGAGACAAACAAGGCCATCGGTTGGTGATCCAGGTACAGAATTCTGGGTCCGAGAGCCAAGAACGATTAAATATAAAAGGGTAATTACAAGACCCAAGAGACTTGTTCCATTCAAAACAGATAGGGTAGTGATCAGAAATGTCTGCAAGATGGGTCCAAACACGGTGGACAGCGAGCAAAGGGATCAAGGAGGAGTACACTAAGAATCTATCAAGTCACTTGCTGATTCCCTCATCCCCAACCCTACCATTTCTCCAAGTGGGGCCTGAGCAAGGTGGGGCAACATCAGTAAGTTCGATGGAATCAAAGAGCTGCTTGAAATGAGAGGAGAGAGGATCAAGAACTACACGCTTACCCCAAGTCTCTGAAGCATTCAAGTTCAAGTTAAGATCCCCACCCAAGATAAGATTAGGTGAGTTCAGTAGCCCCCCTCTAAGAACCTGATCCCAGAAAAAGACCCGATCACAGTAGGGACCATAGCAATTGAGGATGTCTAAAGGTTCATTCATACCAAGGAAAGTGGCCTTCACAAGGATACCAGCAGTAGTTTCAAATGCCCGGCACTTAACTTTATGGGGGTCCCAAGCAATCAGGAGTCCACCCGAGAGGCCAGATGCACTAGTGGCACAAAACTCCCAGTTAGGGAAGAGCTTTGAGAATGCATGAACGGCAGGTTAAGAGCTACACATGGTCTCTTGAAGGAGTATCATGTCCGGACGAATAGCAAAAAAAAGATAACGGAGGCTGCTTTGTTTGGTCTTACCCCCCAAACCCCTAACATTAAGGGAGAGGATCAACATTAAGGAACGGTGTGGGGGGGGGGGAGAAGGTGCTCTAAGTCCCCAGTGAGATGAACCTATGGCAGCATCTTTAATGTGGACCGAGAGTGGGATATAAGGAGGAGAGGCCGAAGTGAGATCTCTAGGCTGACCCTTCTTGTCCTTCTATTTCTTTCTAACAGTCACGTTCTCAAATCGAATGGAATTAAGGGGTAGAGTAGATGGGGAGGAGGGGGTAGTAGTAGAGAAGATGGATAAGGACTTATGGAGGGATCAGAGAATGAAGGTGGGGAAATAGGGTTGTGGGGAGAGGGGGGGATGGGAGGAGAAGAGGTGGTCGATGGGAGAGGGGGGAAGTCCACCAGGGAGGTGAGAAGAGGCAACTGAGGGTTTGTCGAAGCAATAGCCGGAAGACAAAGAGAAGGGATAGGAGAGATTTCATAAGCAGTATCGGGAGGAGGAGCCATGGAAATCTCCTCAGGGTCACGGTCAGGTGAAGCCGCTGAAAGGGTCAAGGGGATCGGGGTGGAGCAAGGCAGATGACCAGACTCAGGGTTCAGAGAGTCTACCAACGAGGAATCCAAAGGGTCACCCAAAGGGGGAGTCACTACAGAGGCCAAAACAGGAGATCGAATCGCAGCCAGGGTCATCACCAAAGCATCAATATCACGAAGCATAGAATCAGATACATCATCGAAAAGTGATAGTGACTGAGAGTAAATACCTTTCTGTGAGTGCTCCGGAGGAAAGGAAGATATCAGAGCTCCAGCATGGGGAGAGACAGCCAGGCTGGAGTCAACAGAAGCTTGCTTGTGTGAGGGACAAGACCGCCGGAGGTGACCAGTGTCTTGACAAATGCTGCAGCGAAAGGGAACATGGAGGTAATCAAGTCTCTGCACCAAGAGACGATCTTTACATAAAATCTCCACTTCTGCAGGCAAACCATGAGAGACATCCAGCTCGACAAGAACCCATGCCACTCTTTTGTTGAAGGTAAGGTGAAAATCCTCATCTACAGCCACATAGCGTCCAATCATGTTAGCTATACCTTCGAGAATGTTCACATTCCAGAGTGGGAAGGGGAGATGAGGCATTAAAACCCATAGATGGCATTTTGTCACCCGCTCCTTAAGGGGATTAAAGTGTGGATGCCATTGACCTAGAACCAACGACCCAGAGCCAATACGCCACATCTTTTCAAGAATGAGAGATGCATGAGCCGCGTCAAGAAAAACAAAGACAATCCATCCGTTAGAAAGGAGGCTAATAGTGGGAATATACGTCAACAGAGGCTTCCAGTACTCAGAATCCTAATCAATCCATGCTTTTTTACCTAATCTGCAATATTCAAGACGCCCCACCAGAGCGTGAGAGCACAGAGAGGAAACCCAATCCATAAAAATGTCATGACCAAGGACAAATCGAAACCGTCCATCAAGAGTTTTAATATTCCGAGCATGACGCTTACAACGAAAGCGAGAGGAGGTCCCAAGGTCATCCATGTGGTGATACTAGTGAAGTCAACCACCAACGTGTCCACAGAGGCAACCCACCACCACCGAGAGACAAGGAAAGAGACGGGAGCCCGAAAACTACCCAAACCCAATACCACCGAGAGACGCGGAGTAGTACCCCACAGACCAGCCAAGGATGGAAAACCAGAAAGGGATAAAACCCACCAAATAAAGAAGTATCAAAGTGATAACCACCGAAACGGAAAGAAACCCATCAGAGATCTGGAGAAAGTTCCAGAATATCAAGTAAAAAGTACGGGAAAGGGGTAAGACGACAGAGACTAGGAAGAAAGGACCAGAACCATGAAACCCGAGAAAAATACAAAAAATAATAACAGAAGTCAACCTCGCTCATGTTGACGGTAATGGGGTAACAAGAGCATACAAAAACGTGTTAAACCCATGCAGGGTGACAGACCCAGAATGCTAAAAAACCCCAAACCCCAAACAACAACCCATAGTACCAGAGCGACTGATAAGACGATATCCTTCCCACTTTTTTGAATTGGTTGGTACTAGTCCCCCTGGTAAGGGGAGGGACTCCAATAAGTCGCTGGCTGCAGGTTGACAAAAGCTGAGAAAAACCTAATACCTCCAAAACACTAAAATAACAGAGCGAGGAAAGAACGATCACCAGAGAAGAAGTCAAAGACCAAGACAAAGGTGATGGGAAATGATACCTGGTAAGCCGAGAGCACCAGAGAGCTCAAGCACAAAGCCTCCATAACCAGGCAGCTCCATCAAATACACATATTTAGTTAAAGGAAAGGTTGCATGAATTACTAAAAATTCGGGAAGGTTACTTAAATTACTAAAAATTCTGGCAGCGTTTCCCAATCGTGGAAAATTGAGAGATTAACGTCTGAAAAGTTTGATTAAATTATGATAGGAATCTGGCAAGATCAATGTTTGTCTATACACATTGGATCAATTATCATTAAAATTTAATACATTTATACATTATCACTTGCTTATTTATCATTGATTCAACAATGACCCACCGCCGACAAAATAAAATGGTCCCTTTGACGACGAAAAATACTCTGCATGCTGTAGAGCATTAAATGCGACAGCGGTCGCACTGTCCACCGTCGGATCCTTTCCAAAGTAAGATCCAACGGCGGACAGTGCAACCGCTGTCGCATTTAATGCTCTACAGCATGTAGAGTATTTGTCGCCCCTTTTGACTCCCTTCACCTCTTTACGGTCATTTTCCATTGTTTAAGATTGATTAAACCCCTATCGCACCCATTAAATCAAATCAAATCAAATTAAATACCCACCTACTACCCGCTCAAATTTCCATGCCAAGTCTGTGCTCTTCTTGGTAAGTACACACAACGTGAGGTAATGAAAAAAAAATGTATCAAATTATATGGACTACAATATCACGAGAATTCATTAAGAAGTCAAGTCAAGATGGCCACAACGTGACATAATGAAAAGAAAAATTATAAAAGTATATGAAATCTTTATGATTGATTAACACCAACTGTCCGGACAAAATAAAATGGTCCCTCGACCTCTTTATGGTTGATTAAACACCCATAGTCAAACATTTTCCCCTACCGCACCCATTAAATCAAATAAAATAACCACCCATTACCGGCTCATATTTCAACGCCAATCAAATGGCGCCGCGCCAAGTCTGTGCTCTTTGAGTGTTGGCAAATACACACAACGTGACGTAATGAAAATAAAAAGTATCAAATTATATGAGGTACAATTCCACCAGCTTTAATTCATAAGTCAAGCCAAAGTCAAGATGGAGTAGACATCATGTTAAATTACAATTCCACGGGAGTCCATTCAGAAGTCAAGTCACCTAATGAAAAGAAAAATTATAAAAAGTATTTGGAATAAACTTCCACAAGCGTCTAGCTGTCATTTAAATGTAATCAAGATGGTCACAAGGTAACAACGAACATCATTTTCTTAAAAAAAGTGATTAGAAACATCTAAAACCTATTGACCAAACATAACTTTCATATTATTGGTTGTTTTTAATAAAAGGGTGATGAAATATAATAATAACAAGAGCCACGAAGTGGCAATGTCCTCGACTTGAGCTAATTGCATGAGGATATAAGAAATTACTAAAAATATGTGTAAATGACTTAATACAAACTTAAGTAAATAGATGCAACACCAAAGAAAAATGATATTGCAGTAAAAACAAAAACATCAAAGAAAAAAGCAAATGCAAAAAAAAAAAAAAACATGTTTATGTTTGGATGTCCACACTGAGTTTAGATGCCACCATTTTTTTTGACAAATTAAGTAAAACCTTGGTGAGTGTCTTACCTCTTCTGTAGTAGGCTGAGCTCAAACAAAGCCAAACAAATAAGTTCGATGGTCCCTCAATAGAGATTCAAACAAACACCGAGCTTAAGAAAACAAGGTCGATGGTCTTTCGATGGAGATTCAAACACCCTTGATTGACAAGGACAATCGAAAAGCAGGAACAACAAACGACCCTCCCAATTGCGAACACAATCATAGGCATAAGCAAAGAACAATACGCTGAAGTTTCTAGATACAATAGATGCATCGAACAAAATGCCCTGCCTAAATGCAGACCATGCCCAGAGTAAATTGGACACTAGTTAAATTCTTGTTGATTGCAATAAATGCAATAGAACTTCGAACAACTTAGAAATGAAAGTTTTAGAATGGGAAAGAAACATATCATAATAATATTGTTTTTCCAAATTTTAAGGTTATATGAAAAAATTGTAAATGCCAATGAGAAATCCATTAATCAAACCATATTCTTGCAATACTTTCATGACTAATCATTATATCCAATATGTATATAATTTAATCAAAACTAATTTTTCCTAGTGAGGAAAACAAGAAATTAAAATTTATATTTGTTTTCACGTTCATAAATTTCCCATAACCTTATTTAAAATATTGGATAACATTTTATATTATATAAAACAATCAGGCCAAACTACATAACATGGAAAAACTTGGGAAAAAAAACACTAATGTGAGTGCACTTGCTCACCAATTAAGGGAGAAAAAACCCCGAAAAATAAATTCCATTATCGAGGTAACATATTAATATGAAAACGAACTTTAAATAGTAATTATTACGAAAAGAAATGAATTGAGTAGTTAGTTTCCCATAGCTAGTGAGATAGTTTGATCGGTATTGTAGACAGGAAATGAATCCATCGATGCATTTTTTCGAGTCTGCGTAACTTTCTTTTTAGGTTCGGGAGAGATCATTTAGTGGTGGAGTCTATAGTAACTAATGTAAATAAGAATCTTTAATAGTTGGAAATCTTCTATCTGTTGTTGATGTTAAAGCTGCAGGGCATGCAAATGGCAGATAACATGTCAGTTCCCTCGATTGCGGTGCACCACATCTACTCCATTAAAACTTCCCTCGATATTAGAGTTACTGATTTAGGTAAGTTACAAATCCATTCATTTGGCACATAAGGATAATTATATATGAGAACCTATATAAAATATCTATCAATATTTTCTAAGTGGTTAGATACTTCTTCTAAATATGAGAAACATGAAGTGTGGATTCAAATGACTACTAAAGTCACTAAAACATTTCAAATATATTTGTAAAAAGTCAAAATTATAAATTGATTCAAAATAACTCAAAAAAACTATATATATTAAATGAAGAGACCAAACATGAGGTTGATGGCCTCATTGAAGATTTATTCATTTTCAATAGGTATGTATATTAAAAACACAACTTTAACATAAATATTAAATATTGACAAATTTATTACTAAAATATTAGTAAAATGAAGGATATATATTAATTTTAAAAAATAGTTGAAACACCAAATATTAATAACAAGTTTTTTCATTAAAGTTTTTATGAGTATAAATATATAAAAGTATGTTATTAATAAGAAAAAAATTTAATAATTATAAGAAAATGTTATTAACAAGAAAATGCACACTGGTGAAAAAAAATAGTTATCTTCTTTATACTTCAAATTTTAAATAAAGCAAACATATCGTTAATAGAACAATATCAAAAAATAGTAAATAAATTTTAGAGGAGCTAAATGGTAGTATTTTTAACTAACTTATAAAGGTCTTAAAAAAACTTATTAACCATTTTTTTTCATAAAGAAAACCAACTTTATGAAAAACAACTTTTTTTTTCATCAAGAAAACTAGCTTTATATATATTAACTAGTTTTATATATAACCTTAGAAAAGACACTACTACTATCTTAGACTACTATCTTATGATGAAAGTGTACTTATATTTTGTACTCACCTATGTTTTTCGAGGAAAAAATAACATTTCCTTAATATTACCTATGTTATAAAAACGGTTGAATTTTAAAAAACTAAAATCCACAAGTCACCCAAAATTTCAAAAATTTCCGCTTGAGAAAGTGTCAGCTATTGTTATTTTTCAACCAATTAGGAAAAGCACGCCACTGGTGATTAACCAATAAAATACATATATATTTTTGTTGGTAGATTTATCCCATTAAAAATCTATGTTGATAGCTTGTAAGCTTATTTGGAGACTATGTATAATAAAGGGAATTTACAAGTGCTAACCTAATTTGCATATGATGGATTATGGGATATTCTGATGAGATTTATGAAGCAAGGGATTCTAACTCAATTTTTTATTTTTCCTTAATGTTAACAAGTGTTTTATATAATGGGAAATTGCATTATTCTTGATAAGAAATTCAGAGTATAGAGGCATAAACGCTTTGCTGGAGGACACAGTTGGTTTGTTTGTTTCCATTTTCTAACCAGAATCATCATCTCAAAACACATATCCATATCTAATTTGCTCAAGCACACCTGAAAACCGTTTTCCTCCAAATCATGTAGATTGTTTGAGATGGGCATTCTCAATGTCATGTTGTCTAAGTATCTAAAAGGAAGCTATTTATATTGTAGGTTTATGGTTAAAGAACAAGTAAAAAATACAAGAATTGGTCATTCCATCACTCTTTTGAATTCTCCCACAACAGGAACGAACATTTGTATAGTGATGCATATCTTAACAGGAACGGAACTGCTACCGAGCATGCAGTTCATCATGTTAATGGGAACCACAACTTGATTACAACGACATTTGTTTCTAATGTAGTGCTCCCACACAACTGCTTTTGATATGAAGAAGAAATCGAAGACAATCTTCGATTGTGTTTCGCTCTAAAGAGGTAAATTTTGTAAACATGTTGAATTGAATTTTAATAATTTACGGTTTATTTTTGCACGCCAAAGATTCCCGAGCTTGAATGTGAATATATATATATATATATATATATATATATATAAACAATTTTTTTTCACTAAATAATAAATAATAAATTTTCCCAACATTGCTCGTACCTATGTCAACATTCTGAATATGAATATATATATATATATATATACAAGTGTTTTTTCACTAAATAATAAATTTTCTATCTTCTTGGCATTGTTGGTACCTAAGTCAGCATTCCTCATACCTAAATGAGAAATTACCCAGATATAGTGCTGCTCGATACAGAACCATTCGGGCAATGTAAAAATATGCAGTGTATTATCTAGAAATATATAAAATAAAGATTGTGAATTACCCTTTTTTTAGCTTGTTGGTGCAAGGGCGCTTGTTATTGCTCGATACAAAACCATTCGGCAAAGTAAATATATGCAGTGCATTATCTAAAAATATATAAAATAAAGAATGTGAATCACCTTTTTTTCGCTTGTTATAGAATAAAAGCTGCAAAGTGCACACGCTCATTTGCTACCAAAAGTAAGTAATTAAGCAATTTGCATCCGTTAACATATCTGATATAAAAGTAGACAAAGAATTGGTTCTCATTTTTCTAATTTGTAAATACCAATTACAACTAAAACACTAAAAGCCACCTAGATATGCTATTAGGTATAATTTTTAATTGAAATATTAATAAAAGTAGGGAGATTAGGTTATAATAGCATAACCACTTAATATGTGGTCTAGGCCACAAGCTATGAAACAATATATAAACATTGTGCTATAAATATTGTGTCTGTGTCCAAAGTGTTTGAGAGGTGATATGGCTTGACACATGACGTTAGACATAAGATTTAACATGTCCTACTATCATAAGACATGTTTTAGACACATGTATATTTATAGTAGCCAGTACCACTAACTAGCTATTAGATTCTTCCTTATTTAGTGTGGCAATTATTCACAAAAGTCCAGGGAAACACACTTTGTTCTTTGGTGACATGGCATCAATTGGAAATGTGGGTGTTCCATAAACACCCAGCAATAATACATTTATTGCGGTGTATATTGCTCGCCAAAAATGTCTCTTTTGTTCACATGATAACTTAGTATTTATCTACTCAACCAACAGGCTGCATCTTAGAGCAATAAGAGAAGTTTGACACAATTATTCAACTCTTTTATGGTTCAAGTTCCACATATTGTCTTATGAATGACTTGACATGTTGCGAATGCCTTCCATTTTGACAAAGACACCGGTGATCAATAGTTTGCAATCCTTATTGTATATGAAGATTGAGATGGCGATCTTGGAGTAGTGTATGTAAAACAAGTATAGGTCTCCGTGGTCTACATGCATTGTCTTGTGTATTTATCAGCTTAAGGCTTATATGGATATTACCATTCAATGTAATTTCTTCGATAGGCAACCCTAACTTATGGCAAACAATGCAACAAATAAGGGGTGTAAAATGGGCTTTGAATAACGGGGTCCATCTGAAGGCTCCATTCTCAATTTGTTTGTCTACTGTTTCTACTAAAAACACTCTCACTTAAACTAATGTCTTTCCCCAGAATTAGCAACCTGGTGCTAAGCACAGATTAGTCTTCAAGTTTGTCTAAAGAACCATCATACATTTAGGTTAAATTTGTAGGAATTTGGTGGCGTCTTTATAACGGCTATATGAAATATCTCTCAAATAATTGCAGTTAATAATAATAGTGTAGAATTGCAAGAAGAAGAAATTGTTTTGACCTTATACAAAATAATGAATAGCATTCGTAAATCCGCTGTTGCACTAAGTTTGAAAGAATACATTATGTAGAGGCTTGTCTAGTCAATTTAATAGGTTCAGTTAGTTATTTAATTAGGGGTGCTAGCATAACCCTTTTCCAATGAAATAACAGGCCTCTAAATGCAAAACCCTGGGTCAGTGTTATTTGCAATTCCTCCCACATTAAATATATCTCTCTACTTTGATCATAAGAGGTATACCGTTATTTTAAGAATGATTTGGAATTTTTTCAATCATAATAATACTTTTGGGAAAATCTACTACTGAGAAGATCGAACACCAAGTACATACCCGCGCTCAAGTTCATAACATGCTACGCAGGGAGATAGCTGATATTGATCACCAATCATTATTAGATGTTGAATGGTCGGTTCAAGCACCGCGAGTAGTTGAGGTTCCAAAATCTCGGAAGCTTCTTCAACAAAAATAATTGATGGTCGAAGCTTTTTAAGAACATCCAAATACAACGTTGCTCCCTGCAACGCTTAATGAAATAAAAAGTTTATTATAATCCTTTGGATTCTACTTCGAAGTTCTAATTTAATATTAAAATAACATGAGAAAACTTACAATGGTTGTCATACCCACAATCTGCGACTCTCGAAGCACTTTTAGTTGTCTTAGCTGATTGATCTCCTTTATGACCTCGCAAATTTCAGTGTATTCAGTCTTGATATCTGCAAATCTTTTCAAAGCCTTTTCATAATTCGCTTGGGTGATCACGTGTACTAATAATACCCTAAGGCTTTCATTTAAATGCCATGGATTCTCGTGTAGCAGCCACTGGTACCTGTCTAAATCTATCTGCAACACCGACACAGCTTAAAAATGTAAATTTCATATTAGGAGGGCGAGGTTTAGGCACTTAAATATAAAAAGGATCTTGATCAATATTAAGTCGCTATCTTGATCTCAATCAATATAAAGGATCTTGATCTTGATACAAAGGTTTTGCAAGCTTACATCCATATTAAGTAGCTTAGCCCCACCAGAGGACCAACTACCATTTGCTTCCTTTCTGCAAGGAAAGCAGTACTCTTTCAACCATGTCTCATTTCTGGTTTCATGATTACTTTGAATGTCTATCTCTTCCTCGTACTCTTCCAAATCACTTGTTTTCTCATCGCGGTCTTTGGATCCGGTATCACCAGTATTGGTGTGGTGTACCCAGTCTCGTCCAATCTTTGCAGCGGCTTAACAGTAGAGAAACAGTTTTCTACTAGTTCGAAGGTCTCCTTCTTGGGTATCCATTCCATCATATTTTTTAAGAGAGTTCTATACAACAAGGTCACAGGATTTCTAGTTTCCTGACCCGCTCTGCCAAGGCCGCCTCAAATAAATTCCTGAAGGGATATTTCTTGGGGAAAATTCCCTAAGAGATCTTAACCAGACTTGGTCTTAGAAACCAGTTGCCTCACTTGGTTATCGGGCATGTAATTCATTAAGGATTCTACATTCAAAAAGTTGGTTTCTCGCAGCTCCTGCAAACCTATTTCCATCTTTGCTTGCAGTTGTTCCAACTTAAGTTTACATTCAATCCAATCAGAACGATGTTCGTTCATTCCTCCAATTTTACAAGATAAATTGTGTGGCATCAAATCAGGTTCCTCACTTCTCTCTCCTATCCTCACCAAATTGGGACAGGATTTCAAGTAGGATAATAAAAAATGATCCAACCCATGATTTTTTTATGACATGACAAGTATAGGACCGGTAGGCAAAGTATTTCGTGTCAATAAATCTCCATTATCTTTACACCCACGTAAGATTTCCCTATTTATTCCATTGCAAGGAGGCACACATATTAATGCTTTGTATCTAATTTTACTCAATGAAGCTTTAAACATATATAGAGCTAATCTCTCACTTCCTAAAAGGAAAAACATAAAAAACTGTATACATAAAAGATATATATCTTCGGTCAATTTAGACATAAGCTTTCATTACCCAGAGAGAGAAACAAGGGAATCGTTTTATGTATATTACCCATTATAAAGGTCTGTATAGTTTGTTTAATTTTTATAATTTTCTATTTAAAGATAAACAAAAACAATAAATTTTTTATTTATGATAGGAAAAGTTTAAGTGAATACGGGCCTTAAGCGAGGGTTCTAAAAATTTATTTATGCAAATAAAAATACTCTGATGAATCGTGTTGACTGTGCAATGTAATGAAAATAGAGAGATAATTTCTGTTGACTGTGCAATGCAATGAAGTTAATTATGAATTAACCTGCAATGAATATAATTCTGAATAAACCAGAGAACATCACATATTCCCAGATACATACCTGTTCTCGGCGGTCCTTGAATCAAAACTAGTTGATTTCTCAAAGCAAGTTTAATTGCATTAATTTGACTCGCATCGAGCTTAGGTTTATAGCCAGATTTTAGAAAATTGTACAACTCATGGATCTGACCTTTGATGGCGTTTGTCTCGTTATATTCTTGGACGGAAATGTTTGTTTCCTTGTAGCCTTGGACACTGGAAAGGCTGGACATAAAGCTCAGGCTTTTATTTTCCTTTGTCAGGCTTTTCTTTTCCTCCTTAAATAAACATGACTAGTTAAAAGTAGTCGTTGGATTAAGATAATCTGGAGGCTTATTCGGCCATTTCGCACTGTACCTTTCTCTTGCAATGCTTTTAATACAGGTTGATAGTGATAGCCAAAACCGAGCCGACTAAATTTGGGTTTAGGGCTCAGTCGATATTCAAATTTTGAATTTTTACTTTTCACGTCAACCACTTTACTTTTCACCAGTCGGGTGAAACTTGTCTATGTCCGACTAGACAAGTTTATAAATTTTAGTCGGTCCTACACTCGACCAAAATTACTTCGACTTACTTGTCCGACCGGTTTTTACCTCGACCACTTTTACTCTGACCAAGTCGGCTCTTCGACCAAGTCGGACCTTCGACCAAGTCGACTACTTTAGTCGGCTGACCAATCGACCACTCAAGTTGGCTCTTCGACCACTCTAGTCGACTCACTTTGGTCGAAATTTGCAGGATATGTTTCTTAGTCTAAAGACTTAAGAATTACAAATGCTTTTCAGCTGTGAGTAAAATGAAGTAAAATAGACACATTTACAAATCCAAATAACTTATGAGAAACATATGCCCAAATATGTAGGAAGACTTGAGTCGACCAATGTGTCGTAAAACCTGGAACTTTCACGTTGTGAGATTTTTATGGGTTCTTGTTCTTTCACTTAACAGTAACTGTAAAAGACATTTACAGATGTAAATCTAGAAATATATGCGACCAAATAATCATGCATTCAACCACAAACTATTTCATATATTAACTATGCTGAAATACAAAGTAATACAAACTTGTCGGTTACAAACTGGTCGGTCCAGACTTGTCTGTCCAGACTCGTCGGTCTACAGAGCTTCAGCTCTTCGACTAAATTACATGCACAGAAGCTTGAGCTTCGACTGTTCTTCCTCACCCTAAGTTCCTCTGCTCTGTGTGACTGTCTCTGTGTTCCTGTGTAAACTGATTTACAAAATACTTCTTCTATTTATAGGCAATCTGAAAATTGCTTCAGCATGGGCTGACTGACTTGCCATTAAAGAATTTAATTACTATCTATCTAACAACTTAGCTTCAGAAATAAATTCGACTGGACTATGTTGCCTACTCGTGGACTTTTCCTCCTTGTCAAACTGACAGACAAGATCTCGACTTGTACGGCCTCTGACAAAGTCGGCTGAAGGTTAAGTACAGATCTGCGAGTAATTACCATTTTCCAACACTCCCCCTTAATTATGAGCAGATGGGGTTTTTTTTTTTTTTTTTAAACAAAATTTACAAAATGTTTCAGAGCTTAGACATGCTCTGTTTATGACATGTGTCCTTTGCCAATGGCTTTGTGAAGATGTCAGCAAGTTGGTCTTCAGACCTGCAAAATTCCAAACAAATTTCCTTGTCGTTTACCAACTCTCTTATAAAATGAAACCTTGTGTCAATGTGCTTGGTTCTCTTGTGAAACACATGATTCTTTGATAATGCTATGGCTGAATTGTTGTCACAGAATATTGTTGTCGGTTCTTGATGGTTCTGTGACAAGTCTTTTAAGACTCTCCTCATCCAGACAGCTTGACATGCAGCACTTGTCGCTGCAACATACTCTGCTTCAGCTGAGGATAGAGTTACTATGGGCTGTTTCTTTGAAGCCCATGAAACAACACCTGTACCAAAATGAAATGTGTACCCAGATGTGCTTTTCCTGTCATCTATGCTGCCTCCATTGTCACTGTCAGTGTAACCAATGAGTTTAAAATTTTCTGAGGTGGAATACATAATACCAAGGTCCTTTGTGCCACTTACATACCTCAGAATTCTTTTACCTGCTTGCCAATGTGAGTCTTTTGGTGACTCCATGAACCTTGAGATCAGACTTACACCATACATAATGTCTGGTCTTGTTGCTGTCAAATACATAAGGCTGCCAACAAGCCTTTTGAATAGCGTAGGATCTACAGTGGCTCCTTCATTATCCTTGCTCAATTTTAAACCTGTTATTACTGGTGTTGGGGTTGTCTTACAGTTAGACATGTTAAATATTTTTAAAACTTCACTTGCATACTTAGACTGTGATATAAAAATACCACTTTCAGACTGCTGAACTTCAATGCCCAGAAAAAACTTCATAAGCCCCAGATCAGTCATTTCGAACTCACTTTCCATGACTGTTTTAAAATCTTCTATGCCATAATCACCAGTAAATATTAAATCATCTACATACAGGAAGACAATTAACATCTTACCTTGCTCATCGACTTTGGTGTACAAAGTCGGTTCACTTTCACTTCTGTGAAATCCATTTTCAATGAGATAGGAATCAATACGACTGTACCAAGCTCTAGGAGCTTGCTTCAAACCATATAATGCCTTTTTCAGCCTATACACTTTGTGCTCTTGACCTGGAAATTCATACCCTTGTGGTTGTTCCACATATACCTCCTCTTCTAGATAGCCATTTAAGAATGCCGACTTGACATCCATTTGATGAACTGACCATTTGTTTTGTGCAGCAATGGACAAAACTGTTCTGACTATATCCATGCGTGCAACAGGTGCAAACGTTTCATTGAAGTCGATGCCAGGTTGCTGTGTGAACCCTCTTGCTACCATTCTTGCTTTGTGCTTTTGCACATTCCCATCAACATCTTGCTTTGTCTTATAAATCCATTTGACACTGATTACATCCTTGTCTTTTGGTACATCGACCAGTTCCCATGTATGGTTTTTCTCAAT
This sequence comes from Pseudotsuga menziesii, assembly GCA_001517045.1. Lineage (NCBI taxonomy): Eukaryota > Viridiplantae > Streptophyta > Pinopsida > Pinales > Pinaceae > Pseudotsuga > Pseudotsuga menziesii. Next base: position 50,642 of record LPNX010791061.1, read on the forward strand.
GCATTCTATTTCTTCATCCATGGCTTGTGCCCATACTTCTTCTTCAACAGCTTCTTCAAATGTTAGTGGATCATATATAGGGGAAAATAATGCAAACAGAGAGAATGAATTAGGTGTACCGGCTTCATATATCTCTCCCAGACTTCTTGTCTTCATCGGTTCTGTCGATGTTGACCTAGACGAAATGCTTGATGGAGTCCGTTGTCCTCTTGGTGTACTTGTCGGTGTAGCTTGAGCTGCTACTTGTGTCGATGGTCCTTGTGCTGAACCATGTCTTGGTGTCATGGGAGTCAACGGTGCTCCGACCGGTTGACTTATGTGTGGTATTTGAACCACTTCCTCTTCCATATCATCATTGTCGATGTTCGACACAATCTTGACATTTGTGTCGACGGTTCCATCCCATGATTCATTCTCGACAAATTGAACATCCTGACTGATTATCACTTTCTTTGTGACGGGATCATACAACTTGTATGCTTTTGTGTCTTCTGAATAGCTGACAAAAATAAATTTCTGTCCCTTCTTGTCTAGCTTCTTTCTCAGCTCATCTGGAATATGAGCATATGCAACACAACCAGAAACTTTTAAATGTGAAACACTATGATTCATACCTGCCCATGACCTATCTGATCAGCTAAGAGAAGAACAAGAGATTGCAGAGGCAATGAACCAAAAACCTGAGGATCAGAGGCAGCATGCGTACCTGGAGCACTTCGAAGAGAAGAGAAGTGGAAGAGGACAACAAACCCAGCAGACGAAAGCATTCCAGACCACGGACAAAGGCTTGTTCTCGGAATGGAATTAATGGGTTGTATCTCTTTCATATACAAGGCTCCAGAATGAATGAAATGTTTGAGAAGGCTGGAAGATACAGATTTTCCTTGTGATAAAAGTTCTAACCCAGATAAAGAGGAAAGGATATCTGTGGAAGGCCTTTCAAGCACTAGAAGGTTCTCAAAAGGAGAACAAGCGATGAGAGCGAAACCATGACTATGGGAAAAAAGGATAAGAGATCCCAGTGAACCAAGTTACCGAAACTAAAGAAAGCGTGTCGACGTGATGAAGAACGAAGTCGCAGGACTTCAGGACAAGTTGCAACGGACTTTGCAGGAGGTGAAGGAGAAGCTACGGCAGGAGAAGCCCGCTGGTAGTGGCTCGAGGGCGAGCCACAAGTAAGTGTTAGGGGACTGTTGGAGTAGGGTCCCGCAGCTACAGAAGAAGCTACTAGTTTAGCGGAGAGATAAGTTTTGTCGGAAAGAAGATAAGACAGAGCTACGACGCCGTAGCACGTTTCCAGCTGCAGAGCAGAGCTGGAAACCATGACTTTTGAGACAGAAAAGTCAAAGAAGGAAACGGTACCTAAGCGGCTGAGAAGAGAGAGCTCACCCACTGCATTGAAGGCAGTGGCGAAAGATAGGAGGGCTTAGCGACCCTCATAAAGAAGAAGGAGCAACGAGGCTCAAGCATTGAAGGCGAAGGACAGAAAAGTGAAGCGGTGCATAGTACCCATGATCAGTGCCGGGAAGCATGGAAGACTGCAGAAAGCTGTGGTGTGACAGGAAGCGGCTACCTCAAGTACAGAGAGGACCGACTGTCACTAATTAGGGTTTGGGTTACTGTTGGGACAGGCCCACAGTGTTGTAAAAGCAAGACCTCCGGGCTGCTTATAAAAGGATGTAATTTTGTATTGTAAAGCGTTGGTTAGATAGTTAGACAGTCGTGATTGAGATAGAAAATAAGGATAAGTAGACTGTTGTAAAATCCGAGCTCTAGTTCTGGTTTTAGCGGTAGCAATCTTACTGTAACCAGTAGCTGGCTTATAGAGCATGCATGTAACGATCCGCAAGGATCGACTGAGAGGGAAGAGTATATTGTAAGAGCGACAATATAAGGGTAGAGAAGAAAGATCTAAGAGAGAATATCTTGAGTTGCATATGAGGTGCAGCAGAACTGTGTTTGCCTTCCCTTAAGCCATAATAGAGAAGCACAGTTCTGTGGATGTAACTCCCATCCTGGGGGTGAACCACATTAAAATCCCGTGTTCTGTGATTGATTTGCATATTGTGTTTATTTGCTGCATCTATCAGTTATGTTATGCATTTTGTTTACAGTTAATGTATGAACGAGTTATTCAGTTACAACACTATAGGAAGATAAATATAAGTTGAAATCCTTGGCACGTCGTATACGGACTTATTTATGCTTGCCTTAGATAGTTAATTAATCACAGTAAAACAGTCTTGGTCGTTGAGTCCTGCACGTCGACACGAGCAATGCTAAGTGCGCTGAGCCGCGGGAGGAGGGTATCGCAAGAAGGCGATACCGCACTGACAGAGGAGCTGCGGTGCGCGATACCGTAGGTTGAGGACCTAGCGTTGAGCAGGAGCTGCGTGTCGCACGGTGCACGGCGATGCGATAAGGTTGGAGATATTGTGGGAAGGAGGAAGTCGCGCGACGGGGGAAGAGTCCGCGCAGCGCGCGCAAGGGTAGAGACGTCGTAGCTGGAAGATCCACGATTGGGGAATAGATCGCGCATCGCGAGCAGAGGATCGCGCGGTGCGCTGGGAGAGAGACTTCGCAGCTAGGGAAGCTGCGAGTCATAAGTAGGATTGCCACGGAACCTGGTCCAAGACACTTGAGTCCTTGGCCAACCCATTAGAATCACTTCGGGTGAGACTTCAGGCTGCTTTGCGGTCTGTTGCCGAAAGGGCCAGTGAGCTAGGGGTGTTTTTGGTTGATTATAGTAAACCCAGGTCTGTCCATGCAATCAACAGGAAGAACATCATAAACTGTTTCAGGACAGTGTTCTGCCAGGGAAACCAAGAACTTCTTGAGCATCTCTTTTGCTGTAGCTGAGTTGAATATAACTACACCATACTCTTTCAAAGACCAATGCAAGAGAGAAGCACCACAGAAAAGCTCATAAAGCTTCTTCAACCTCGCAGTATATAATTATGATTCGTTATGATGAGAGATAACGTTAACTAACTCTAATACCGAGTGTACAAGATCAAAAGGTGGCTTCTGAAAATTTAGTACCTGCAAAAATCCAACTGGGCATTTTGTAATCTCTCGCAAAACACTACTTCCGGTGCTAGATTTGCTTTGTTCCAAAAGTGTATACAAGTAAGAAGCTAAAAATTCTGAACTTCTAGGATTGCACTGCACTAGGCGGCCATAAATTGCCCTCGGCCTATCTGGTGATTCATTGGAAACAAATTCAAAAATATCTCCATGCTAGTATCTACATTGGAGGCGCCCGCGAATCTAAAATAGACTTGTTTGATGGAGCTACAGTTTGAACGAGATCAAGGAAGCCATAGCCTTGTTTCAAATCCAAATTTAAAACCTTGCCCAACTATAATGCAACCGGCATGACCTGCAAACCAAAATTAAAACCATAATGTAACAGGTATTATGTGAAACATTAACATATTAAGTTACAAGATGCTTTTACTAGCTTGCTATTGCATTATAATATCGTAAATCTATAAACCTTGCTGCAGTTGCTCAGAATCGTACACTCCAGGTGGAAGTTTGCATGGAGGTAGATGCATGCATGCACTTCAAGTGCATCGAATACACAAATCTCTGCAAATCTCTGTCAAGTCAGAGTCAATAATTATTATAATGGTTGCTTACATCAGCTCGCCGCCGGGTCTTGGGACACAAAATCCCATACTTACGTCACCTACACAGAACCAATAAGAACCAAGTTAAATGACAATTTAAAAATGCCAAAAAATAAAAATTATTCCAAACTATTACAAAAAACATTGAAAAAACAAAAAAATTGAACCTACCTTGTGAATTAATCTACCTGCGCAATTCATATATATCCCCTGTCGGGGACATAAAAAATAATAAGTGTTAACGAAAAACTCTCATCGCTCACCAACCGAAAGCTTTGGTCGCCTCCATAAAAATGATGAATTCTTTCGGTTGTTCCATAAAAATGATGAATAATGACACGAGAAACACTCAGATTTTCATAGAAATTATGAATGATTGACAAGAAATACATTTATAAGTTAATACAATTATTATTATTTTTAATATTATCAAAATTTGATATTAACAACATGTATTAAACATGATTATTGTTTAGAAGTTTGATTTCTAAAATCATGACCTATAAAATCATGGGAGCTATACAAAAGGTTAATATCTAGATTTTAGTTTAAACAAAGTGTATTATTACAAGTATTTACATTTTAGTAATTTGAATAATGGAGAAAATTAAATTTTATTAAAATTTAAAGCTTGACTAACTACTGAATTGAATGAAAAAAAATGAAATAGTTTAAAATGATTAGTATCTCATGCAATTCATAATTTTTTTTTTAGCAAGTTATACAATTTTTTAGAACAATCTTTCAAAAAAATTAAAAGTTTAAATAGGTATGGCTTTAAGTAAATATTGGAGTAGTTTATTTATTTTAAGTTTTGAATTTTAAAGTGGGTTAAATTGGTAAAATCTAAATTGAAAAGTGTTTAGATTGTGTTTTTGAATCCATAAATAAATTTAGCACTTTTGAAGACCCCATGGCATCTAAATTATGTAATTTTCATAGCTAATATATGTGATTCTGAATTTTTATAAAGATTTCTAAGAGAATTTCAAACAAAATAAGATAGAAAATATGCTTAAAAAAATTTGAAAATGTAAAAGATTTAAATTACACTTTAAATATGATCTATACTCAGTAAAACTTTTATAGAAAAATATATCCTTAATCATTAAAATGTTTATAATTTAATATAAATACAATGGTAAATAAATATTTTAGTCTATCCAACTTTCTTGAGACTAAACTATACATAAATATCATTATTATTTGAGTTATCTAAAATATATAGCAATATACTCGGAATAAAGTTCATACAAATAATAGAAGAGATAATTTAGGAAGCAGTCCAATTTAATAAATAATGTATAAAGAAATTAATAAAGAATTAGCTTTTTTAAATATTTTTTCTATTTGATTGTTCGATGAGCATTCTCTTGTGAAAAAGGTTAGTAAACAATATTTACTCCATTATAATTATTTGATCAATCTAAAATTTAATCATTATTTTTTATCTTTTAATGTTATTGTTAGATTGTTTCTTTTTGTATAAAGAAGATTTGTTTGTCCATATTTGGCTAGCAAGTTGGTTGAATATGTCATTAAATACCATCTTCCTATTGGTTTCACATCATAGTTTTTGAGTTTTTGGAGATGAGTATGTTTTCCTAGTTTTTACTATCATGTTGGTCTATAGGGACATCGAAAATCACAACCAAAGGGAGAGAAGAGTGATCAACAATGATAGTGAAAGGAAGAGTGAAAGCAAAAGGAAGAACTATTAGTTGTTGGATATGTGATTTCTAGGGCTAAGTGGAAGACATTTTAGAGAAAATCATGGTTTATTAATTTCTCCTTATTGCCGCTCAAAATAGCACCCACAAGGTCAAGAATGAGAGAAGCTATATCCTATTGTCACCAAGCTTCTTGAACACTTTAGGTCGACTCCTAAAACGAAGGGGGAGTCTCTAGATTTTGGTGAAAGATATATTTGATTACCTAGAAAATACACAAACACCTTTTCCAAGAAACCTCTCAGTGTCGATTAGTTGCATAAATATCACTAAAAGAGAGGAAGTAGTTATAGGACTTTATCTTAGATTCTAAGAAGCACAACATCAAAATGCTACTTTTGTTATAGAATTATAATAGTTAATACACTTCAAAAATCTTAATAAAAGTCAATGATTTAAACAATGTCAACTTTACCATATGAGATGTACCTTGTATAGAGGGGTAAGGGGATGTGCAATAGAGTGAAGAAGGGGCCTTAAATAAGATCTACAAATGTAAAATCAGATCTAGTACACGCCTTATAACAACTCTCAAGTAGATTGTGGTCCCACTTATCACATTCCCTTATGAACTTCCAACCTCCTAGGGGTTAATCTAGGTACACAACCTTTCTTTTTAGGCCTTCAAACTTGGCTAAAATGATCAATATATCTATTGTACATACAATCTTAAATCTACAAAACAAAACGCTATCCAACAAAAGTAACGAGATATCTCACAATTTAATTATAACATCAAAACACCCCTAAAGAGCCAAGCACAAGTTCCAAATTGCAAATATTCTTTGAGATATTATTAAATTTTCTATTTTTTACGGTTTTTTCGATATTACATTTTTTTGGATTTTTTCTAATAAATGTACAAGAGAATTTTGATAAAAATGAAGAAAAGGGGTTATGACCATAATCAATGTCCCTACTCAATTTGGTTATTCAAGATTTACCAACTAGGGCAAAGGCTAGTAACCCAATACTATACTTGTCATTCAAAACCCTAATTAGGGCAAACAATGAACTCCAAGACCCATAGTGGAGAGCTCCTTCAAGAGGAAGGTCTACTGGAACAAGACTCATAAGATGGAAATAAAAACCCTAATTTACCTTGTTTATGGCGTAATAGAAATGCCAAACAAGAAAATGGAGAGATCTTACCAACATCAACCAAGGAAAGAGCAAGCTGTAGGGTTCTCAGGTCCTCCATAGCCACAAGTTATAACAACAATTCTTAGAATCAATTTTGCAAGATAACAAACCCTAGAAATTCCACCATTCAACCTTCATCACTTGTCATGCTTACCAAAAAGAGAGGGGTGCACTACTTAGAAGGTCCAATATACCAAGATGAAATGAAAAAGGTATATAATTAGAACCGTTGTTTTGTGATAAATGAATGCTATGATCCTTTATTTATATGAGGAATCCCCAAGTTTTTGATTTTTTAGAGTCTACCTTACTAAAAAATAAAAAATAAATTAAAACTAGGTTTGTCACCCACGAGCGAGGGATTAAACCCAAATAGATTAAAAATAATGATAAAATAATGAAAATGGATTCATTTGAAATAAATGATGAGTCAAGGGAGAATGTCTTGCCCCAAATAGCACCAACAATGTAGAAGATCCATTAATATCTTCCCATTTAGAAAGGTAAATATCTCTTAAAGAGGATGTCATCATGATGATACAAGCATATACAGTCCAAGGGGAGGGGTCATACAAGGAAAAAGAAGGCCCAAGTGGGCATAAAGGAGGCGTATTAAATCAGGTATGTCAACCCTTACAGGAACAATCACCTCTTATATATCATAACATAAGTGTGGCTAGGAGCACCTAATCCATGTGTTTTATTGGGCCCATCCTAAGAAGTATCGAACATCGACCCAAGACATAAAAGGATCAACAAGATGGGACTTCCACCCATCAAGGGGCAATCAACAATGCCACTAAGCCAATACTCCTTAAAATGAAAACCAAAATGAATTTCCATGACCAAACGTTTGGTCTCGAGCCCCACTAGAATTTTTATAAACAAGCCTAGTCTTGGCCTTTTATGATGGCAAAGGACCCCTTCAGTCTCGTATATCCTGACAAGCACACCGCGAACAATCTAAGGCATACCACTTCATATCTATAGTTTTCTTTCACCGACAAGAGCTTGGTTTCACCATTGCAATAAATATATTCCCATTTATTCCTTCCACATAACTTCCTCAAAACTACTGCAATGGTAAATAAGCATGCAATCCTTTAAAGATCTAGGACTATTCTCATGTTCACACTCAAAAGAATTAGTCTTGTATTGAAAGGTCAATATGAATATAATTATATATAATGATTTTGTTTTAAGATGCTTTTGCGTCCCTATTACTTAGAGTCCATAATTACTCATATGTTTTTACCTCATCCAAAATACCATTCTCGTCTATTTTAGGTAAGTGCAAACGCTTTGCAAAATGAAAGCAATCAATATCTTCTGCATTGCTATATCATTGTTTGCAATTTACTTGGGTCTAAACAAGTGTCTCCTGCTAGATAAGGCAATTATTTGCTAAAGCACTTATTGTATCTATTATTGTGCATAACTCTATGTTTTATTATATTGTAAAGTTTGGAAGGTTGAGGTAAAAGCTCCTAAAGCTAGTTTTAGCAATGGCACAAACTCATATGGTGGTTTATGAATACATCATAAGAGGTCGATGGAGAAGTAGAAGAAAGCAAATGAATAAATACAAAAGCATTAGCTAGTTAATTGAAGTAGTATAAGATTGCAGAGAAGTATAAAAAAGTGAGATTAGTGAGAAGTATAAAAAATTGAGATTAGTGAGAAGTATAAGAGAACGCAATTAGATATTTTCTATAGAATTTCGTGAATGTCTCCCAAATAATGTGAAATATATCCTTAAATTCAAGGTCCTTTCACTAAAGAGTTCTCTACTCAAAAGCTAAGTATGATAGTCATCCTTCTTATTGAAGAAATTAAATATTTATTATTAGTATTGGTTGAACTTCCTTTGGTTTAGTGCCAAACTCGCAGCTTGAAATTTTGGTGACGTGACAATGTCGCACTTAATACCTTCCTAAAATTTTGGCGGTTTGAACACACTACCATGGCAATATATATAACCTTGGTTTAAAAAACTCCTCACTTCTTAATAACATACCATATATTCAATTACATCTTTAAAACCCCATGAACCCACATGGTATGATATTGGTTTACTAATAATTACATCTTTAAAACTCCATGAACCCACATGGTATGATATTGGTTTCTAAGTCTATGTTGTAATTATTCATTTCACTTTTGCTTCGCTTTCTTATAACACAATAAGTTACTAAGAGTCATGGAAATAGAAGCGTATTGTGTAAGATTAAGTCTTGAACATCACTTTTAATGGTCACTTGAGAGTATTTTTAACATTTTGGTTGATCTCAAATATTTTACTATTTATAATAGCTCTTTACAAACATTTTACATGATAGTAATAATTTCTATAGATACACAATTTTATACAATTGATATATTTTTAATAATGTTATAATAGATATATTTTATTTTAAATAATAAAAGATAAATATTAATTGTTGAAATAAACTATATTAATTATAATTAATTAATAAAAGTAGAATAAAAAAATGTTTTTATTTTTATTTTTTATATTATATTTTTCTTTTTAAATAAATTTGAGGGTGAATATTTAAATTTCATGCTCTGAATTAATTTTTATTATTTTAAATAGATCATGTTTCCTTTTAAAAAGTTTGATTAATAAATAAAGTAGTTTTTAGAATAATTTGGTTTAGTCATAATTTTGTTCTTAAATTATTATTATAAGGTTGATTTATTTTTAAAAATTGTTTAATAAACACAAAAGCCTTATAAGATAATTTAGAGTAATGGTAACCTTGATATTAAATTATTACTATAATTATAAGATTGAGATGAATATTAAATTAATTAAAATTATGATTAAATTTTATATAAAAAAATTAATAAATAATATTATGAAATTTTATAGTTAGAGTTACATTGATGGAAACATATATTGATACAAAACTCAGTTATAAAATATTTAAAAATAAATAAATTTATAACCATGCCTCTTTTCAAAATTATTATTATGGATTTAGAAGCAATTAATATTATTTAAATTTGAAAATGTAAAACATAATTATAAATGTTGATATATACCTAGAACCTAAAAATTAGAGGATTCGAATGACGAGTTTTAGTTGGAATCCTTCAATTGGTTAGGAAAAGGCAGGCAATTTGCGTGTGGGGCCAATTTGCGTGTGGGGCCAGTGTACCTTATTTTTGACTATACGCTCGACAGCGATCAATACTCATGTAGTAGAGCAGTCCGATCGCTCTTTGGAACGGATCTGACGGCGGACAGTGCGACCGCCCTCACATTAAATACTCTACTACATGTAGAGTATTGTTCACCAGACTCAACATGGTAGGTGGTCAGTCTGTCCGTTCCTTGAAAAACGCTGTGAAAATTGAGTGGTCGATGTGATCGAGGCTTTTAAAAGAAAATAATAATAATAAAATAACTTAGCAAAACCTACAAGGTAGATGGCTATATAAACCGCTGCACGCCCATCTTCCCCTGCAGATTATCACTGTACTGCTTTTGAAATTTGAACGTATCCATTCCATTGCAAATTGAAATTGTGTCCATTGCAACTCGCGTCCATCACTACCATTTTGATTTCTGTTTTCTACGCAGTTGGCAATGGCTGCAATTGCATCCTCATCCTCATCTGCCTCTACCAACAACCTGAAATCGTATCCCATTTTCATAAGCCATCGCGGGGTCGAAGAGCCCGACCACTCTACCTTCGCGTTCTCCAGAATGGTTGGACGGCTTTTCTCGACGAGAAGGAGCTGCAACCGGGATACAACATTACACACCAATTTAAACACGATGTCAGGACCGCCAAAGTCCAGGTGGCAATCTTTTCTCCAAGATATGCAGAATCACAATGGTGCCTAGATGAACTCGTAGAGATGCTGGAGTCCAAGGCTCCAATTATTCCGGTGTTTTACAAGGTACCGCCCGATCACGTTCGGTGGACGCTGGGCGACTATGGTGCAGCGCTACAAAATCATGAAAATAAAAGGCGACACCATCCTGACACTATAAAAAAATGGAGAAACGCACTTTCTCAAGTTGATGACAGAAGCGGTTTCGAGTTGCAGGGAACGTGCAATGAGTGAGAACTTAACCTTCCCTCTCTTTCTCCTAGTATTTTATGTTTTGATAAATGGACATACATGTTTGTTTCTGACTACTATTTTTTTCTACTCAATAACTAGCGAGGAGTTGGAGTTGGAGATTGATCTACTGCTAGATAAGGTGGTCGAACGTCTAGTGGAATTGTTGAAAACGCCAGATTTGCCCGTGGCCGACTTTCCAACAGGCCTGAATGAGAAGTTGAAAGATTTTGAAGATACAGTTTTATTGCACCAACGCCAGCGCCAGCACCAACTGCACCAGCACCAGGACCACCAATACCAACACCAGCACTAGAACCAGATAGAGAGAGCTCAGCTCCTGGGGATCTGGGGTTTAGGTGGTGTTGGCAAGACAACGATGGCAAAAGCATTCTTCAATAGGAAGAAATCAGGTTATCACAAATCCTGCTTTTTAAATGACGTCAAAGGTAAAGATGCTGAAGGCTCTTTAATTTCGCTGTAGAGAGAACTTCTTTATTGTTTGCTTGGATTGAATAATCCAGTAAACAGTGTCGATCAAGGTAAAGCCATGCTCATAGAGCCTCCAAATCTTGTAAAGCCCTAGTGGTTTTAGATGATGTAGAGAATGTGGATCAAGTGGATGCTTTTTTGCCGGTTCTTGATCTCAATTCAGAGAGTTTAATAGTGATTACATCTAGAGATAAGCAGGTCCTCATAAGCTCAAGCGTTGAAGCCTCTTCAATTTATAGGTTAACTGGTCTTAACACACAACACTCACTAGAGCTCTTTTGCTCCTATGCCTTTAGCCAACCGTATCCACCCATAGGGTTTGAATCTCTGGTATACGAGTTCTTAGAAGCTTGTAACAGATTACTCCTATCTTTGAAAGTATTTGGGGCATCTCTTTATGGAAGAGACAGAACTGGCTGCGAACACGAATTGGAGAAGCTCCAACAAATACTTCCAGCCTAGATACAGGATGTTGGAAAAATGTAATTACTCGCAGATCTGTACTTGATTTCTAGCAGATTTGTACTTGACTTCCAGCCGACTCTGTGAGAGTCTGTACAAGTCAAGATCTTGTCTCTCAGTCTCACAAGAGGGAAGAGTCCAAGAGTAGGCAATGTATACCATGTCGAATTTATTTCTGAAGCTAAGTTGTTAGGTAGATAGTTATTACAGTGTTTAATGGTGAGTCAGTTGGCCCATGCAGAAGCAATCTTCAGGTTGCCTATAAATAGAATAAGCAAATTGTAAATCAGTTAAGAGAGACACAGACACCAGAGACAATATACACTGAAAGAACTCAGGGTGAGAAAGCAGGGTGAGAAAGAGAAGTCGAAGCTCAAGCTTCTGTGCATGTGATTTAGTCGAAGAGCTGAAGCTCTGTGGACCGACAAGTATGGACCGACCAGTTTGTAATCGAAGTTTGTAATACTTTGTATTTCCACATAGTTAAATATATGAAATAGTTTTTGGTTGAATGCATGACTATTTGGTTGCACATATTTCCAGATTTACTTCTGTAAATGTCTTTTACAATTAGTGTTAAGTAATGTCTTTTACAATTACTGTTAAGTGAAAGATCAAAGAACCCATAAATTTCTCACCCCGTGAAAGTTCCAGGTTTTACGGCACATTGGTCGACTCAAGTCTTCCTACATATTTGGGCATATATGTTTTTATAAGTTATTTGGATTTGTAAATGTGTCTATTTTACTTCATCTTACTCACAGGTAAAAAGTATTTGTAATTTCTTAAGTCTTTAGACTAAGAAACATACTTTGTAGATTTCGACCAAAGCGAACCGACTTGAGTGGTAGGTTGAGTCAGTCGAGTGAGGTGAACTGACTTGGTGCCGACTTGGTCGAAGCAGCGGACTTGGTTGAAAAGAAGAAGTCAGTCAACTTGGTCGATGTGACAAGTGGTCGAGGTAAAAACCGGTCCTACAAGTAAGTCGAAGTAAATTTAGTCCAGTAAAAGATCGACTAAAATTTATAAACTTGTCTAGTTGAGAGATAAACAAGTTTCACCGACAAGTAAAAAGAAAATGTGGTCAGCGTGAAAAGTGAAAATTAAAGTTTTAATATCGACTGAGCCCTAAACTCAAGTTTAGTCGGCTTGGTTTTGGCTATCTGGTTTTAGATCAAGGTTATATCAGAGCAAGGTTTATATCAGCCCAAGATTTATGAAAGAAATCTTGTCTTAAAATGTGGAAATTAATTTTCTAAGGAAAGTTAATTAAAAATTAAAATGGCTTCCACTTCTGGTTCATTTCAAACTCCAGTTTTTACAGGAAAGAATTATGAATATTGGTCTTTAACAATGAAGGCTTTATTCAGAGGTCAAGATGCCTGGGAGATAGTCCAGTATGGTTATGTAGAATCAACAGACATGGCATCATATAACAATCTCACATAGGCTGAGAAAGATGTCTTGAGAGAACAGAGGAATAAAGATGGAAAAGCTCTGTTTTTCATACATCAAGCTATGCATGAGAGCATACTCCCAAGAATAGCAGCAAAGACTAATGCTAAGGAAGCATGGGATACATTGGATACTGCCTATCAAGGTTTGGATAAGGTAAAGACATCCAAGCTACAGATTCTGAGAAGAGATTTTGAATCTTTGTCCATGAAAGATTCAAAGAATGCAGACACATTCTACACCAGAGTTGTTGGGTTGATAAACCAACTGAAATCTCATGGAGAACCCATATCATACCAAAGGGTTGTTGAAAAAATTCTCAGAAGTCTTCCCCCAAGATTTGAAAACTTGGTTGTGACCTTAGAGGAACACACAGTCATGACAACATTTACCATTGATGAGCTGCAAGCTTCACTCATCAATCATGAACATAGACTTAGCAGATCACGGACATCATTGGAAGGTGCATTTGCAGCGCAATCATCCATAAGCCGTGGTAGAGGCAGGGGGAGAAACAACTTCAGAGGCAGAGGAAGAAGTTCTTCAAGAGGAGGATGAGGCAGAAGTCCTGCAAATGTCGGTGGCAGAGGAGATAACCAAAACCCAAGTCAGCCAAGTGGCCAGAGGTTTGATAAATAAAAAATTCAATGTCATTATTGTAAGAAGTTTGGTCATTATGCATATGAATGCAGGAAGAAGCAATCTGACCAAGGAAGGCAAAGCCCAAGTCAGTCGACCAACACCAGCACTTCGACAAGTGCAATGTTAATGGCATCAACATCTCCACTTGAATGCAATGATGTTATAGAAATTCCACATGACATATGGTACTTAGATTCATGATACATCAACCATATGACTTAAAATTTAAATCTATTTTCCAGTCTAGACACTTCAGTTAAAACTAATGTTACACTTGGAAACAATGTCCAAGTTACTGTCTTAGGAAAATGCACTGTTGATATTCTAATTAAACAGGGGGAGAGTAAATATATCCCTGATATCTATCATGTCGAAGGTCTGAAACATAATTTGTTAAGCATTGGACAGTTGTTACAAAAAGGCTACAGAGTCTACATGGAAGATGAACACTGTGTGATTAAAGACAAGAGTCCAGGCAACCAGCTAATAGCAAAAGTGCCAATGACAAGCAACCACTTGTTTCCATTAAGGATAGTTCTCGACATAAAAGGGAAGACAAATACAGGGGCTGCATTCAAGGCAGAAAGTGAAGAAACAATCGAGATCCTCAACAAGAGAGAAAATTGCAGCGCTAATTTGCAAGCTGCATTTCAGACAGAAGTTCAGGATGAATAATGGTTGTGGCATTTCAGATTTGGACATCTGAATTTTGGTGGGCTAAAGCTATTGCACACAAATAATATGGTGAAGGGACTACCATTGATCGACAGACCAGAGGGGGTTTATGAAGGCTGCATTTTTGGCAAGCAGCACAGAGAGACATTTCTAGTCGGAAAGTCCTATAGAGCACGCACACCACTTGAAATTGTGCACTCTGACATCTATGGTCCAATGCAGACATCATCCATTGGTGGCTGCAACTATTTTCTAACCTTTATAGATGATTACTCAAGAAAGACATGGGTATATTTCCTGAAACATAAATCTGATGCATTTGGTTATTTTCAGTAGTTCAAGGCACTCGTGGAGAACCAGAGTGGTCACCGCATCAAGATCTTAAGGACCGACAGAGGAGGTGAATATGTTTCAAATGAATTTTTAAATTTTTGCAAGACCCATGGCATACAAAAACAATTCACTGCACGGTATAGACCTCAGCAGAACGGTATTTCCGAAAGAAAGAATAGAACCATCATGGAGATGGCACGCAGCATGTTGGCAGGCAATCATTTGCCAAATGAGTATTGGGGTGAAGCAGTCGCAATTGCCGTATACATTATGAACTGGTGTCCAACAAAGAATGTGAAGAACAAAGTTCTTCAAGAAGCATGGACAGGTATGAATCATAGTGTTTCCCATTTAAAAGTTTTTGGTTGTGTTGCATATGCTCATGTTCCAGATGAGCTGAGAAGGAAGCTAGACAAAAAGGGACAGAAATGTATTTTTGTCGGCTATTCAGAAGACACAAAATCATACAAGTTGTATGACCCTGTCACAAGGAAAGTGATAATCAGTCGGGATGTTCAATTCGTCGAGAATGAATCATGGGATGGAACCGTCGACATAAATGTCAAGATTGTGTCGAATGTCGACAATGTTGATATGGAAGAGGAAGTGGTTCAAATACCACATGTAAGTCAACCGGTCGGAGCACCATCGACTCCCATGACACCAAGACATGGTTCAGCACAAGGACCATCGACACAAGTAGTAGCTCAAGCTACACCGACAAGCACACCAAGAGGACAACAGACTCCATCAAGCATTTCATCAAGGTCGACATCGACAGAACTGGTGAAGACAAGAAGTCTGCGGGAGATATATGAAGCTGGTACACCTAATTCATTCTCTCTCTTTGCATTATTTTCCCCTATATACGATCCACTAACATTTGAAGAAGCCGTTGAAGAAGAAGTATGGGCACAAGCCATGGATGAAGAAATAGAATGCATTGAGAAAAATCAGACATGGGAACTGGTTGATGTACCAAAAGACAAGGATGTAATCAGTGTCAAATGGATTTATAAGGCAAAGCAAGATGCTGATGGGAATGTGCAAAAGCACAAGGCAAGAATGGTAGCAAGAGGGTTCACATAGCAACCCAGCATCGACTTTAATGAAACATTTGCACCTATTGCATGCATGGATACAGTCAGAACAGTTTTGGCCATTGCTGCACAAAAAAAATGGCATGTTCATCAAATGGATGTCAAGTCAACATTCTTAAATGGCTATCTAGAAGAGGAAGTATATGTGGAACATCCACAAGGGTATGAAGTTCCAGGTCAAGAGCACAAAGTGTACAGGCTAAAAAATGCACTCTATGGTTTGAAGCAAGCTCTTAGAGCTTGGTACAGTCGGATTGACTCCTATCTCATTGAAAATGGATTTCACAGAAGTGAAAGTGAACCGACTTTGTACACCAAAGTCGATGAGCAAGGTAAGATGTTAATTGTCTGCTTGTATGTAGATGATTAAATATTTACTAGTGATTATGGCATAGCAGATTTTAACACAAACCAAAAACTATATTTAACAAAAAAAACATTAAATTACATAACATGACTTAGTGCACAAAAAAAATATATAAATTATACGATTAATTAAAGAAACTCTAAGCACATGCAAATAATTGCTAGTTGCCTCATGTATTTCCCAAGATTATATATAACTTGTTTGAAATTGTTGTCGAAGTTGTCCAGGAGAGAGAGAGGTAGAACATACTGTAACAATATACAGACCACATCATTTTTTAAACAAAGAGTAGACAAACAAAATAACAATAATATGCAGTGGAATTAAAAAATAATAATTATATGGATATAACCATAATAATTACCTTCATGAAGACATGCCAATCATGCGTTTTCACCCACACAAAATCACCTTTCTTTGTTATGATATTCTTCATGTTCACACAAAATCCAGTGGGAAGTTTAATTTTCTGCGTGACTTATTTTACAACATTACTTTGTTGCTCCATTAATATCCATGGAATTGAGTTTATATCAATTTGGTATCCGTTGCTATGAAATTGAATGGCATATTTCATTGCACGGTTTCCTTCTTGAATGTCTTTGCAAAATTTGACATTTTTTCTTTATCACTCCTTAGCTCCAATAGTCACCATAATGTTTCAGTCACATTCTTTCCGATATGCACTGTATCAAACATATGCGCAATTTGTAGGTGCTAATAGTAGGGAAACCTGCTGAATTTTTTAGGATAACTTTTCATTCCTCGTGGAATCCCATTAATTCATTCATGATCACGACGAACATCATGAAAAGTAGTTTATAAAGAAATTACAAAAATCAATTATGGCAACTACAGTAAACAACACACAATAAAAAAAATACATAGCAATTCATATACGATGATCCATATGTACTAGCTTGATGATTTCTATTATATTGCAACTTCCAAAGGTGAGGTGTCATTCTTTATGGTTTTAATGCGGTCTCTTTCTTCCCATTGAAAAGATTTTTTTGGTTGTTCTATATCTGTGATTCTTAGAGCGGAAGTGCCTATACTCATCAAACACCTCCTTTCTTAATATTTTTGAGCAACGAGACTTGATCTTGGGACCACAAACTGGACATGCAAATTTTCCCTTTGTGTGAAGAACTACATATAGATATGGAATATATATGTCATATATAATTTTATATAAATTATATTAACTAGTTCATAAAATTAAATGCAATTAAAGTGGAACTTAAAACTACAAACCACAAAAATAGGTTAACCTTGGCGCATCATGTATTTTCCATACAAGAATTACATCGAATTGAAATGATTTTATCATATTGGTCTAGATACATCATACCTATTGATGGCATTCCATAACTTCAGTATCTCGTCTATAAGAGGTTCAATATATACATTCATATCCTTAACTTGGAACTTACCTGATTGATTTGAAATTCATATAAAATATATAATTTTGAGAACCATTAAGATATATAAGCCACGCACAAGATTAAAATGAAAAATATATATATGACATTAGGAAAAAAATACGACAAATAAAATGCCACAACTGCATTAAAAATAAAACAGTGGTAGACTTGAATATACCTAGAATAACCATCGACAACATTATGTGCTCCCTCTTTATTGACAACCATGGACGAATATTATTGTTGATAACAAAAAAAGGCCACACCGTGTAAATGGATCTCATATGAGCAAATGCATTAACACCATTGAATGCCAAAGAAATCCCAAGACTATGGGGTTCTTCTTTAAAGCGAGGCCACTTTTCCTCCATATCTCTAAATGCATGACCATCTGCAGGAATTCGAATAACATCATCTTGACTTTTGTTCCTTGCATGGTAATCCATAAATTGCACTATGTTTTTGCACTTGAACAATCATTGTAAAAGTGGATTGATGGTAATATAACGAGGAGCCTTGTGAGGCACCTTTTTTGTTACTTGATTGGTTATATATCTACTTATATGAAATTTCGGACATTCTGTTGCAAATTCATGTTGATTAAAATATATAACATGGTCATCGGGGCATGCATGAATTTATTCATAATGAATTCCAATCTCTTTCATGATGGAAGATCAATCTTGATATGTGCGAGGTAAGATATTTGATGGTGGTAACAAAAATTCATCTATCAAGCTACATCAAATAAAAATAAAAATAGAGTTAATGTAATATATAAATAATATCAACGAAACACATTTCATCTGTATTAATTTGAATTGTGACTTAACAATACAATTATTAGAGTAACAAATATAACCTTTATCACGATCATATATATGTGATGGATTTTTTTCATACCTTAACATCCATGTGATTAATATGTTTGAAATACCATTCAGAACCTTCAAGTTCATTATCAACAATATAACAAAGATTTGTTTTGGATCCTTAATAAACGGGTTTGTATGCCTTCTCAAGAAGATGTATATTGTGAACATCGTCAAAGTCATCAATATATTCATGATCATCGTCATCATTATCACCCATTCTATCATTAAATGAATCATGGATCAATGTATTTGTACCATCATCTTCAACTACGTTATCAGTATGACCATCTTCTTCAATGGAATCATTAACCTGTTCTCCATTAAGCATAGCTCCATGTTCCTCTGGTACTTGTTCTAAAAGAACTTCCTTTGGACGATATGCAGTAGGATGTCTTTCCTTTATAATTACATGAATACATCAATAGATATAAGTTAATATAGGAAATATTAAAATAATACATGCATTTACCAATGCAAAAATATAAAAAACTTTATGATGCTAAACTTACAAATGGACGATATTCTTTCCCCCCCTTAGCATGTCCATGTTCCCTACAATGTTTTGTGCATGTTGTGATCAATATTATTCTCCTCTTAAAGCCCCTACATTGACTACATGGACAATAACATTTCCCATCACCCCTTCTTTTCGATGCATCTCACAGTCTAGCAAGCAATTATCGATTTTGTTTTTTTGGATCAGTAATATTGCTATTTGACATTTTGTCACAAAATACTTGAATGAACACTATCGACAACCTTAAAAAATCAAGTTCTACACATCACTATTTTTGCAAACAGTGGTTTGTCGAAGAATAAAATGATTTCCACAAACTGTCTATCAATAAAATGATGTCCGCAAACAGTCCGTCTAGAAATACAATAATTTTGCAAACCGTCCATCGAAAATTAAAACAATTCCTCAAACCGTCCATCGATGAATAAAATAATTTCCACAAACCGTCCATCGCTTCTATAGCAAACATGTCAGAATGTTTCTGTGATTTATATAATTTTAAATTCAACAATCATAGAATAACCGATGATATTAACCTAGTTACAATTGCAAAAGGCCTAGTTACCGTTGTAAACAAAAAATGGCAAATATGTATCAAATCAACAAAGTTTTGTCGCATATCCAACGACAGTGTGGTTGGCAATCTGAAGACCATGGAGTTAGAAATCCGACATCCTTGGATTCGAAAATCCGACGAAATTGGAATCGACAATCCGACGACCGTGGAGTCAAAAATTCAATGTCCTTGGAGTAAAAAATACGACGACGTGGAGTCGAAAATTCGACAATAGAAATTTGAGTCATAAATTCGACAACTAAGTCTACAAGTTTAAAAAAAAATTAATCAAAATTCAAAATTTCAAATTGAAATCTGACAAAACAATCCTTTTCATCAAATGTCGTCAGATTTGTCGTCGGATTTTGGGTTCAAAACTTGTTGTGGCAATATTTTCCAATTTTGGGAGTCTGAAAAGATATTAAAGACCACTCCGAGGGGGTTCCTTTTTATAAAGGTTTACGATCCAAAAAAGTGATAAAATTATACTTGATACATTTTTACTTGGTTTTTAATAAGCCCAACTATGGTATTAAAAGTGTTGGAACCTTTTTCATGTTTGAATCCAGAGCATGAAAAAGAAAAAAGTTAGCTCAAAACATATTTTTCATTTTAAAATAGAGCATGAAAAAGTTAAAAAGTAAGCTCAACACCATCTTACTATTTTTAATGAGCTCGAAGATCGGTTGGAAGAATGCTTAAGGTATCTACTTCATTTTTTAATGAGCTTGCAACAGATAATGAACTATGGTTAGTATGTTGTTTCATGGTTTAGTGAGCTCAAAAGTAAAATGAAAGTATGTTCAAAATCAGTCTCGTTAATGGGTGTTTTCCCAACATGATGTCCAACGGTTGGTACTTGCGCCCAATATAATTGTTAAGTAGCTTAAATCCAACATAATGTAAAGAGGTTGGATACATGCCCCACAAGATTCGTTTCTTCTGCCTACTCTTCTCTTCATCCAACTAAATTATTGGTTACTCTTAGGAAAAGGTTCACCATAGACGGAGGAAGAAAGAGGATCAAATGAATGAAGGTTCAGCTATTGAGTATGGTAAAAGACTTGACACATTGGAAGAATTCGTTTCATTTTTTAACGAGCTTGAGATTAAAAGGGGAAATCTGCTCATAATGACATGTTTCTTTTTTACACAAGCTTGAAACAGAAAATAACTATGATTGAGGAATCCCATATAATTTTTTAACGAGCTTGAAATGGAATGAATCTATGCTCAAGGAAATATATTTCACTTTTTAACAAGATTAACACAGAATGGAAACTTTACTCGAATTTAGTTCTTACCCAACATGATGTCCAGAGGTTGGTAGGTTTCCCCCCTTACATAAGAAGATAGTGACTTAACTCCAGTATGATGTCTAGATAATGGAGACATGCCCCCCAATATTCCCCATGATGGGAAGAGATATCATTTTATTAAAGACTTAACTCTGGCATGATTTCCAAAGTTGAGAAACATGGCCAACGAAGGGGAAGGAACCACAAAAACATGCGGGACATTCAAGGAAGTATAATGAATAACATGCATATGATGATCAGATGTAATAAGGGAAAGCTAATCAATGGTCATTATCTTCCCATCATGGGGAAAATGAATCACTCTAAAGAGTGTGTACACTACAACTTTCATGGTGTAAACATAATCTCGTCCAAGGAGCATATTAAAATCTAAGGGACCTTGGACTACCATAACATCAATGCAGGAAATTTTATTTTCCCTCCTAAATTAATAGGTAAGTGGGGAAATATCCTTAAAGGTGCAGTAGGTATTCTATTGAAAACTAGTATTTGGTCGGTGTCTGGCACAAGCTGAGGAGAACCTATATATTTCTAAGCAGTTAAGGATAGAATATTAACAGAATCCACTTCACCAACAATAGTGCAAAGTATGTTTCTAGCGGTAACTCGCACATATATCTAGAAAGGAACACTTGAATGAAGATGGTATTTTGTTAGATTACTCTAATCGAAGGAAATAACCTCAGTACTTGGAGAGGGTTTTGTTGAAATAGACAAATTTTCATCTCTCCTAGAACAATCTGATATGACAATGAAAATTTCAATGGGTTTTAGCTCACTCTCAACTACAAGATGAGATGAAAATTGTGTCAAGGTGACTACTTCAGTCGTGACACTCTCTGATGAAAGAGTGGGATCGGGTGGAGATGACATCTAGTCTACCATTTTAACTTCACTCTTCAAAGAAAGAATGGGATGAACTACTTTTTCTTCACTCTTTAAAGAAAGAGTGGGTCAAATGAGGATGGAACTGGATCGATCACTTAATCAACCAATGGGAGGTCAAGGGGCAACTTACGGTAACCTGTTGGAATCCATTGTTAAGGAACAATGATATATTCCAACAACTTTGAATCTTCATTCATGCGAGGATAAAGGTAATTAAGGTGCATTTCCTTACACAACAAGCGAGGATTTCTAAATTTTCCTTTTCTACTCTTAACCATAGATTCACTGGTTGATGGAGTATCATCAGCATGATGACAATGGGATGAGGGAATGGGCTGTTAGGATGCCTTAGAACACACTTTTAATACTTTGTACATAGCATGAAAATCCTTAAGAATGTGATCACCGTTGCAAAGTATGCAAGGGAACTTAGCATTACGAGGTCTTTTGTGGGTAGATCAACACTCTTAGCACTGTGAGGAGTACTTGGTTGAGATGTGGTTTCTTCTTTGTATTTCTTATTCTTAATCTTCCTTTTATTCTTCCTCTTATCCACATGACTAATAGTATCACAACTTTCAACGGGAGAAGAAGGAGAAAGAGAATAAGACACATAGGCCAAAGAAGAAGAAGGATCACAATGAGGTTGTTCTTCTCGTGATGAGGAATGAAAATTCAAGAAATTGGGTGCATCGGGGATCACTAGATTGAAAAACGATACCGATAATCCAATAGTCAGTCTAGGAATATTTAAAGTGGTGATGAAGGGAGGACCAACATTTCCAAATGAAGGAAAAATAAAAGACATACCTTGAGAAGGGGTCTCTTAGTTGGTAGACCCAAAAGAGTTGTCCACATCTATACTCTCTAATAACTTCTAAATATCACACAAATCAAATGATACTCAAACTAAAGGCAACAAGCAAACTTGTGGTTAGTGGGATGTATAGTATGGATCCTCACAGGAGTGTCAAATCGTCGCAACTTGTGATATACTACAAGGTCCAATAGTAATACGCGTCAAGGAGTATTAGGACCGTACCCTTTCCTGTATACCCAACTACTTGGACAAAACGTGTGTAGTAGCTCCCTGAGTGCTATTCTCAGTGTATTGCTTCGACAAGATGGTGATAGGTTACTCAATTGGTCTCGAGATCCTAATGGTGTCTCCCGATATACGCAAGGTACATGGGAGCTCAAATCCATAGTAGCAGGGTAATTTTTTAGGGGCAAAATTTCACTAATTCGCTATTTTTGGGTTTTTTTTAAAAAAAATTGATATTTGGTCATTTTTAGTGTTTAATATCACTTATATTTACATAAAATATATTTTTTTCATAATATTCACCAAAATTTACACATTTCAGTGTTAATTTTATGTTTCATATTTAATATTCCCCTACCTATCTATAAACATGTTTTTCTCAATCCAAAATAATCACCTAGAATACTATACTTAAGTGTAATATTAGAATCCTTAAAAATACCCTACGTAGTAGTGTTATTTAATGCACAATTGTTCGAAAGGGGCCTTCCTATATACGGTAAAGTACATGAAATAACCTTTCTATATACCACAAGAGTACATGAAAGGTCATTTAATATAATGAATAGTATGTGGAAGAACCACATAGTCCCCATGATGCACTGTAGGAAAATAACGACAAATCCTACATTTTAAGACATTGAAACACGTATCTAACCTAACACATAATCATGCTAATTTTTTTTATCCTTACTAGCGCTTGATTTTATCTTTTGCAGTTAAGTGGACAATATGAAGTGAAGACTCGACTAATAAACCATGTAATAATGATGTGCAAGTATTTCCTTTTTCTTTTAATACATGCCTTATTTAAGGAGAGAGTAGGAGTTTCTTTTTCCCAAAGTACAAAAATTGAACAACATACACCCAAACTTGAAACTATAATTTTGTTTCCTATGTTTCCAACAAAAGTGAAAAATAGATCTCAATGAAAAAAAGTATCTAATTAATGTTTCCAATCGAAGAACAAAACAAAGATTCTTTACAGATTATGAAACTTGAAATTTTTTTCTTTTTTCTTTTATATAAAAATAAGATTTAACAAAAGAAAAAATGAAATAAACTAAAACAAGAATAAATTGTTTTTTGATTTTCAAGTATTTTTCAATCTAATACAGAAGATCAAACAAAACTCTCGTTGAACTATTATCGAAAAAAACGATCAATTTTCCTCTGTTACAGATATCTAAAGAAACAAATAATAATCCCAAGATAAGAGAACTCAATAAAAACTCCACACATGCACACAAAAGTGAAATGCAAATTTTCAAATTTCAATGATTACAATCCATAAGAAACAACTGTAAAATTCAATGGAAGAAACATAATAAACTCTTCTTTGAATTCAAAAGGAATATAAGTCATAGAGACTACATAATATATTATTCATGGCCCCCCCATCCATGATTCATGTCCCTCCCCACTTCATTTCACTTAAAATGTAAGCTAAAAACATCCCCAACTATAGTCACAGAATCAATCCAAAAGCTAGTTCTAGAAGGGCAGACAACTGTAACAGTTTACTAACAAACCAAGAAACAAGGCACTCAAAGGTCTGGGAAAAATCAAACTAAATTTCAACTGGGTGACATAGGCTGCAAATATATACCAGAGCATTAGAAACAGGTCGACACACTTTCAAAAAGAGAAAAGTTCAGCGGTGACGCACTCTGTCAAAAGGGAAAAAAACATCAGGCTAATAGTGATTCTCTATATGTGAACGTAAAGTGTGGAAAGCAACCAAAAAGTTGAAAAAAGAAAGATTTGGAAGAAAATCAATAGACTTCACGGTTCCAAAACTAAAGCAGATTACACATCGAAATCTAAACAGTCAGATCTACCAATTGAAAATTAAACTAGATCTAATTAAAAACAAGGCAAACAATCAGAACTATAAATTAAATATTGTGATCCCCAACGGAGTTGCCAATTTTCTTTCAAGACACTTTATAAATGCGGACAAAGACAAAGATCTCTAGTCTAAATGGTTTAGATCTAGAACAAAACAAAACATAAATGTAAACCTTTCCCTAGATTTATCAAATCACTTGAATACGAAGAATCTATACCTCTTCCTGAAGGTTTTCCTCATTAGCATAAAGCTTTCATTGATGAAGAGAAGACCTGCAAAAGGATCAAAGGAAACAAGAAACAAGTGATCATACAAGATGATATGATATATCTAAACACTTGACCAAGGATAATTGTTATAAATGAAATCACACATCATTTATCGAAAGGGAAAATGTTGATGTATTAACAAATAGAGGAAAGAATACAACCATGAATCCTTGGTGTTGAAAGTCCTTTCCAATGAATCTTTTCCTCAAAGGTAAGCTACAAAAGATCATATCTGGTCTAATTCCTCCAGTATTTGGCTGCTCTCCTTCTAACTCCCTATCCCATGAGGGTGAGTTTACATTTATAGGCCAAAAGAGATGAGAAAGGGATGAGAATATTAAGGGAGAAGGATGAGGTGGGATCCTACTAAGTTGGGAGGCAAGTGAGACCCACCCTAAATTAAAGGGATAAAAATCCATGAGGGTCTCCTTCGAGATACTTCTTGATTTTTTTTTCCTTCGTACAGGAACCAACACACCATATACACAAGCAAAGTGCATCTACGACACAGCCTAAAGTGATGGAAAATGCATCAATGGGTGGGTGATGCACGTTGTTATAAAGAAAAGGGCATCACTCTCTCAAAACAAGGTTTCTTCAAAGGGAAAAAACCTCAGAACTCGTCTTCCAAAGAGTTTTGGCCAAGCAATTCAGGGATAAAGGAAAGGAAAATGTGTACAAGGTTCGTGATCATGGTGTGAATGAAAATTCTATGTAGCAGAAACCTAGACTCTTGCAACAATAACTTGAAGATTCTAAAAACATTATATGTGATTCAATTAATGGCAAGTACTTGAACACATATGTTTAGAAGAATATGCCTATTCATAGTCATGTTTAAATCCAAATCCTAAGAGAAGAAAGAATCCATGTGCTATTAGATACATTCAAAACAATCAACAAAAATAGACAAATAATTTATAAAGGGAAAAAATGATTTTAGTTTGTAGGTTTCTGTGGTGAGGTAGATTGATGGTAAGGTTTTTCAGAGAATCCGTAGTGGCCATTGCTTGAATGTCGACATTTTGATTCCAAATCAAAAACCATCATCAATTGCCAAGCATTCCATATAGAGAAACTAAAAACATCTAAAAAGAAAATTGTCAAGCATGGTTTGAATCATACTTGTCCTAAAAGGTACACATAAATCCCATTAAATAGAAGTTATTAGCTAAAACAAGAACAAAATAAGGTGATATTGGCATGGGATTTGAAACAAATATATTTAGAATTGAATATATATTTATAGTTGAAGCCTCTTTAGATCACCAACCCCACAACACTACACTTGAAAAATAAGACACATAATTATCTAATTGATAAATGGTCTCTAGACAAACTCAAACTAATTCCATTACCCTTCATTCCATTAAATAACCATTTTTTTTAAGCATATAGTATTTAGGAAAAAAATGAACAATGATAAACAATCAATAATAAATAGGACAAAAATTCCAATCACATTGATTCTTTTTATTTTTATTAGAGGTGTAAAGACATGAAAAATGTTTAGAGGAAAAAATAATTTTCCAAGAGTTGTAACGGTTTTACAACAAACATCTTCATAACCATCCTTTAATAGTATGGAAAACAATTTACTAAGAATTGTAACGGTTTACAACAAACATCTTCATAATTATCCTTTAAAAGTATGGAATCATAGTCATTTTACTAGAAATGTTTCATACAATGCAAAGACATCATTGTACATGCGCTTTCCTTTGAACCTATCAGACATGTTTATGATAATCTCTATTACATTATATATATCGACTAAATAATATGAATGACCATTTTCCATAGACGAAGTATCAATAAAGATAAAAATAATGACCTTTTTCATAAAAATAAAGATGTTGATCATAATAAAAAAATGTTGGCCCTTGTTTATTCATAAACATGTACACTAAAAACATATGATAAGAAAATAGATGCAATGGAATAAAATACCTATGGGAAAAGAAAACATTTTTTTTCTACAATTGTCATCAAATGAAATATGCATGTTGAGTTAATTGAAAGTAATTGTGCCATTTATGATGGTTTAGTAGATGTTGTAGAAGGCAATTCCAAGCATTACAAAGAAGGAAAAGTCAACATTTTGTAGATTGAATTTATATAATTAGCAATTGTCTTAGTTTAATAAGTCACAATGCATCACTTGTTTACATCCAATATTTCTCATAATTTGGATACTTATCAAAAACAATTTGAAGACAAATGGTATTATTAGATATACATTTTCACTCAATAATAATTTTCTATTCCATTAGAACATGTAATTATGATTTATGTGGTATATTGGTAAAATATCATGGCATAAAATAACTCTAATATTATAAAATAGAGTTATCTCACATGCATAATTGTAATTATATATTTTGCAACCATTCTCTATATAAAGAGGTGGAAATTCATTTATCATACATGTGTTATGGGATGTATTGTAATCCAAATCTCTTGGTATATAAGAAAGGTGAAGGAGACCATTTTGGGTATGTGTTGATTGTAGTTCATCACACATCATATTTTGTGTATGTCATTTCTACACATGATTGTGACATGATTGGGTGATGGAGCTTGATGTGATGCATATGTGAGGATGTCATAGTCAAGTGTGTCGCAGCATTAATGATGGTTTGTGGAAGTTATAATATTCACATTGATTGTTTTACATACCAGCATAGATCCAAATCTTAGGCTCTATCAAGCGCCGAGATGGATCAAACCTCTTCTTAGGTATCCATTAATTTGATTCAAACCAAAAGACACATCTTTTTATTTAAGGTCCACATATAATTTTATTATTATTAATATTTAATATTATTTATGGTGGACATATAATATTTTTTATTATTTTTATTTTGTTAGGAACGAACATTGCATCATTTCTCCACACATGGTTTTAAAACCATATGCAAGGCCCTCCTACAATCATGGGTTGTTTAGGAGGCCTTGCACATGGTCTTAAAACCATTTGTAAGGCCCTCCTAAACCATGTACAATAAAACCATGGCTTGTTTAGGAGTGTAGAAATTCTAAGGCCTTGATGGCATAAGGAATTTCATAAACTGGCTAAGGATCTAAGCACACAATTAACCTCACAGAGAATTGTAGAGAATTAGCATAATGAGAGAAGAAGAAGAATTAATGAACACACATTAATGAATGATCAATAAATGATAATTGATATTATTATGCTAATGGAGAAATAATATGCTAATGGAGAAAAACTAATGGAGGATGGGTTGGAAACAAAAGCACCCAGTTTCCTAGTTGACTAGCTTTTATCTTATCCATAGAAAAGCAGGATAAAGCAGAAAAAAGCAGAATCTGCTATATGGTCCTGTATACTAATTCTAGAGGAACCCAGAATCAGAAATAAATCATTCCTAGGATATGGATGGCATGCATTGACTTTAAGTGGATGCCAACTAATTAAGCTAGTGGGTGAATAATTAATCATTATTGATTAATTATTTTATCCTAAGTGTATGAGTGGGTTTATTATATCCCAACACCCCCCTATAAGCCTGACTTTATGATGGTATGACAAAAAATATGGATGCATATGGATGCATATAGGGCCCAGCAACAAGGCTATGGTCACCCTTTTACAATTTATCTTGTCCAAAGAAATGAGGAAAGAGGCAAAACCTCAAGGAGAAAATCCTCCCTCAAGAAGGACATGAAAAGCAATACCAAAAATGTTGAACTGCTGGTGTTGCTACTGCTCCAAACTAAATGCTGATGTCTGAAGGAATCTTCTTCTTAGGAAGAAGATAAATCTGCTCACCTGGATCAAGGACAGCTGCAGGATGGAACCTGGGACCATGTAGAACAACTGAAATCCAATGATGTGAAGGCAATATTGAAGGATCTTGAGACTTGTAATCAGCTCCAAGATGATGATATGACTTGAAATTCGAACCAGTAGAGATGAAATGAGCTCTAGATAGGGGGAATAACTATCCAAGCGAGTGTATCATGTCTCCATCTTTATTTACACAGAGAGGATGTGTGCAAGTGATCATGTAGGAACATAGAGAAGGCAATGGATCAAAGAGTGCGAATGCATGGGCTCCATGGGTTGATCTAGCTTCCAAAGAATCCAAGAGATCACAAAAAAGGCACAACAGTAGACTCATGGAATATACTGCTAAAGAATCCTCTATGGTAGAATAATGAGAGGAGGAAAGATAGTGATGTTCAAGATCTTCAAGGAGGCTCTGAGAATGAGTGCCAAGAACAATGGAGGAGCTGCAGAAGCACATGGGATCAAGTATGGTAAGTGGCAAAACACTGGAAGGACTTGATTTGGCTAAGCAAGCATCCTGGAAATCACTAGGTTGCGCACCATCAAGAGGAGAGGCATGCACAAGGTGTGAGAGGTCTAGCATATGGATCTCAGAATCCATGATAGAAGACATAGAGAACACTAAATGTGTGAGTGAATCATCAATAGCAATAGCAATAGCATTAGTCACTTCTTCATGATCAACTTCATCAGAGACTGTAGAGGTCGAGACATCTTGAGAGAGAGAAATCATTGAGGAGCTAGAGGCACTCTCCACATAGCTAGAAGGATCCTCATTGTCCTTTCCCAAAACTCTATCCAATGTTGTCCAGAGATCCTTTGGGGAATCAATAGAATCAATAAGGTAGCCCATGCATGGAGAGATAGATAGGCACATAGCTCCAATTGCTCTGTCACAGTCATTCAACCAGTCACTTGGCTCTTCATAAGATTCTTCACCAGCTCCAATAGATATCTCATAGAGACCTTGTCTCTTTAGATATGAAATCATCTTCAGTTTCCACTCTGAATAGCTTGTGAATGGAGAAAAAATAGGAACTGATATTCTTGAATCCATTCGAAGTTGAACCTGCAAAATAAACCTGCAAATCTGAAAAGAAGGATTAATTAATGAACTCTCAAAGCTCTAATACCATGTAGAAATTCTAAGGCCTTGATGGCATAAGGAATTTCATAAACTGGCTAAGGATCTAAGCACACAATTAACCTCACAGAGAATTGTAGAGAATTAGCATAATGAGAGAAGAAGAAGAATTAATGAACACACATTAATGAATGATCAATAAATGATAATTGATATTATTACATAGGTAATACATCCTTATAAAGGAAAAAGGAGTTGCATGAAGACAACTCAAGCTAGCTCATAAAAGCAGGCTTACTAATTATGATAAACCACTTAAAGCACTTTCCAATATACCAAGCACCTCACGTGTTGGCAAAAGCATGAGTGAGTTGTCAAGGAGATGGAAATAATATGCTAATGGAGAAAAACTAATGGAGGATGGGTTGGAAACAAAAGCACCCAGTTTCCTAGTTGACTAGCTTTTATCTTATCTATAGAAAAGCAGGATAAAGCAGAAAAAAGCAGAATCTGCTATATGGTCCTGTATACTAATTCTAGAGGAACCCAGAATTAGAAATAAATCATTCCTAGGATATGGATGGCATGCATTGAATTTAAGTGGATGCCAACTAATTAAGCTAGTGGGTGAATAATTAATCATTATTGATTAATTATTTTATCCTAAGTGTATGAGTGGGTTTATTATATCCCAACAAGGAGGCCTTGCACATGTTTTAAAAACCATGTGCAAAGCCTCCTAAACCATGTACAATAAAACCATGGGCTGTTTAGAATGCCTTGCACATGGTTTTAAAACCATGTGCAAGGCCAACATTTTTTTGCGAATAATTCAATTTTGTGTTTTTTTCTTGACCCACATATTTTTTTTACGGATAATTAAATTTTTACTTTTTTATTGTTTTGTTAGGTAGGAAGATTACAACATCTCCCCCATATTAGATTGTTTTTGTGGCCGACATTTATTTTGGCCTATTAGAAACTTTATTTTTACCAATAAAAATAACTTTGCGAAAGTGATATTATTTTTTATTTTGTGTTACAAAATCTCTCCCATAATATTCAATATCGCTATTGTTTTTTGCCTCCATGTTACAAACGTTACATCACGTTACAAGATCTCTCCCATAATAATCATTATCACTATTATTTTTTGCCAACATGTTACAAACGTTAGTAATGTTACATCACGTTACAAGATCTGCCCCATGCTATGTGGAAATTGAACCCAGGTGTTAGAACAATTACACTCACAAAAATTGTCAATTATACACGCAAATTTCACACAAAGGAGACTGAATATGGAGCTGAACACTAATATGTATTGAATAAGTGTACAATAGCCAACCCTGTGAAGTCATAGGCTGCCACAATAAATAATTACATGAGAGATTCAAATGCATAAGGATTGTTGGCCTCCTATTTTGACTATTCAGCACAATATCTCTAGTTTCAAGTCACATGAGATCAAGTACTAGTCAGCCTTATTTAGTGTTGTTTTGTACATGATTATGCCTTTTTGAAGATCAACATTGCTAGGTTTTGGTAAGTGACTTTTAATTGCTTATTCATTACTTTGCTTTGTTTTTATGTGTGTAATGCAACCTTTAAGTTTCCATTTAAATACTTGGTCAACTAATGAGTCTTTGTTTCTTCCATGTAGTGGTATCGACGCTCAAAAGATATGTTGAACCAGCAATTTGGGGGATTTGATCCACAGTGGAGAGGTTTCTCTTGGATTCACATCACCTTCCAGATGCTTATGAAGATTATCCAGTGCTGTTCTGAGGATGTCATTTGCTCAAAATGGCATTCCCGTCCTTGATCAGGAACCTGATTTCAGGCTCAATTTTTGAACAATCGGTTGGGAATTGTTCAAAACGGTTCGAAACTCACTTCAGAAATGGCCCCATTTACCCCTAATCGTGGGTAGTTTTCAGAATTTTTGAACGAATGTGGAGAAATCCTTTCCGGAACATACGTGGTTTTGCCAGATTTGGCGTTGGCCGTTTTCTGGGTAGTTGCTCGAATTTCTGAATTTTGGGATGGATCTTGTCCATCTATCCATCTATAAATAAATCCTTGGGAGGGATACACAAGGGGAAGACATTGTAAAATCTATTTTTTTTGTCAATTGATCAAGCGTTTATCTCTTTAAGACTTTGATTTCAGACTTGTGAGCATTGAAGGCAGGGCCCACCTTCAACACTGACCAAGTAAAGTCAGATTACCTATTTTAAGACTGTTTTATGTAGATGAATGCCAATAGCTTCATTCACTTATTATTTGGAAATGATATTTGTATTTACACAGAACTAGTTCGCTGTTATTACAAGGTTTATGATGAATTTGATTATATTGGGTTTGCTGTAGAATCAATTTAACAGGGGACAGAAAGTAGATTTGGATTCCATACTCCTTTTATTCCAGTGTGGTATTAATTATTGAATGGCTACAATACTTGTTTAAAACTCTTTGTGTCTATCGAGTTTACAAGACCGTGGAGTATTCTAGGATTGTATTGTGTCGATCTTAAAGAATTTGAAATAATTTGCAGTACTTATTGAATTAGCAGAGGGTTTAAAGATCTTAGCTTACAGAGTATCTAAGGTTTTTCAAACAGTATTTTGGATTGGCTATATAAGGATCAGAATCATGCTTTTGTCTACTTCATGGTGTTGAATCATAGTTCATTAATCGAGGACAGCATTGCTTCTTAAGGTTTGAATATCAGTCTCATAGTACATGCAAATGAGAGTGAGTGTGCATTTTTTGAATAGTCCCAGCATTCTTTTATGTGAATAGAATGCAGGTAGAGTATATTTTAACGTTAGCAGCAAGTTAGATTTCATTTTGTCAACTGTGTGTGAGTGGTTTAGGATTAAAGCTGAGACAGATTTCATTTCAAAAATTGCTTGTTAGTGAGAAATGTTTGTATAAGTTTAGCATCAGGTTCTGTAGGATTAATGATTGCAGTTTTAAATATGATATCAGAGCATCAGAGTTAACTCAGCATATTCATTGGTAGGCAGGGTTGGAACTAGGGTTTTTATTTGCTAAGTTCTTTTCTTAACAGGCTGTTTCCTCTAAAGGATAGATCATAATTGATGTAGCTTAGTATTGCTTTGGAAGATTGCAGTAGTTTAATATTGCTTTTGAAGATTGTTGTAGGTTGTTGTAGGTTATATTGAATTTGACAGTAAGATAGGAATCAGCAAATTGATTTCCTTTTCTTTATGACAGACCTAGGAACCCTTATCATTGATCATTCAATACAATAATAGCTTCGTCAATTTCATTTTTGTTTGTGAGTAGACTAGAATTTCTTGAAGTATGAGCATTAAGACTACTTTTCCCGCACATACGGTGTAGCAGCTTGAAGTATACGTACTCCGGTCGATAATTAAATCAAGGTATATTAAATAAAATTAATTTTAACCAACATTTTGGCGCCGCTGCTGAGGAGTTGCTCCAAGGTAAGATGGTATTTTGCTCATTTTCTACGAATTTGTTGGCTATGAAGTTCAGGTAGATAGGGGTAGATAGGTTTCCTTTACATTACACAACAAGGTGGAGGGGAAACGATAAGATGCAAAGACGAATTCACTATGGGATTCCCATGGGGTAACAGCCTGACGCATCCACTTTAGTGGGTTGCCCCAAATCCTTGTTGTTTCCTTCTCGTAAGTGTGTTTGCTTTTTCACATGTTTGATTTATTTTGATGCAAAAGTGTGTTTACCTTTCTTGTAAGGTGTGTTTACTTTCTTGTAATTTAATTTCATGCAAGTGTGTTTTTCTTTTTTGCAAGTTTGGGTGTGTTTACTTTCTGCAATTTAATTTCAAGAATGTTTTATTTTATGCAAGAGTGGCGTGTGTTTGATTGGCGTAAATATGTTTTTAGTGGTAGATAGTCTTGATTAGAATTATTTAAAACACATAAAAATAAAAACTTGGGTGTTGTAAGAGCCCCAGACATTGATCCTTGTGCGAGACATGAACAAGACAACTGGCAAAAATGGATTCAGAAGTAACCATCAATTTGGGAAAACTTTCTCAAATCCTAGCTACAGTTGGGAATTCTTCTTATCAGGTAGAACACATCCTAACAGCAGTTAAGAGTTTATCTACATCTCCTGAGATAACAAATGAACCAAAGTCCCAAGAGCCACAAAAATATATTCCTTGCCAAATTGCAGAGGAAATTGACAACTTGGGGATTACATCCGATGGAAAGCAGCCTAAAATTGAGGAGGTATTAGCAAATCCTCTATGTACTTCCGAAATCAATCAATCAGAAGAAGGGGATCTACATGATATGAGGAAGGAAGGTGAGTACCAAGACTACTTTGAAAGTTGGTTCCAAGAGGCAACTAGACTACAACACCATTTCCTCCTTCACAACCTTTTGTGGCAGAAGCAAGTAAGCCGGTTGGTTCTCCATATCCAGGTAATCATTGCAACAGTTTTTTCATATGTGGATAAAGGTATATTTTTAATTTTACTTCACACTTGGTTACATTGGAAGAATTCCTATACTTGAATAGAAATGTTTTCTTTCTTCTTAGGTAGAATAGGAAAATATGTATATATATAAAAAAGTTGCATGTTTAGTTTATAAATTAATGCAACTTCGTTGTTTTTCTTTCTTTTCAATAAAATGATAAGATCTTTAACCAGAATTTATACCTTCTCTCCAGTCCATACTTTCAGAAAATTTATTATAACAACAGCCCATAGCAAGGGAAAATGCCATAGGGTAATATGAAATTGTGACTGTTTTTAATAATGGTTCTGTAAACATAAGACCAATTGGTGATGAACAAGCTGCATTTGTGATAAATGGACATCGGTCAAAGATATTCTCTTCAGTGAAGCTCAGGATGTTTTAAAAGAAAAGGGAAGTTTTTTTGTTATTATTTCTATTTTCAGCCATTGATTATTTTTACAAAGGACTGTGTTAATTTGAATAAAATTTATGAGTTTCACTAGGTAACTAGAATGCTTGTGTCAAGTAAATAAATGTGTGCTGCTAGGTTTTTCAGACTTGTCCTCTTTATTCATATGAGTACTTCTTCACCTGGCACTGCCTTTAGTAGTGATTTAAGCCTCCAAAATGGCTTGTACTTATGAACTCATGGGTTACTAGTGCCATTTGACTTGGTTTCACACTATATTGCATGAGGATAATTGTTTTTTAAATAGTAACAGCTATGGGCATTGAGTCATTATTTAGTCAGGCACTATTTTGGAAAAAAGGTATCTAGGACTGAGCAGTCTGTTGGTTATTATCTATTGGCTTCTATAATATCGAATACATATATATATATATATATACACACATTTTTGTGCAGCCACTTCATGACTTTCACTTCATACAATTGCAAAGGTTAGTTGTTCATTTGGACAAATCTTTACAGGCATGTATAAAGAATACTCTTCCAATTTTGATACCATCCTACTCCTAGATGGTTTTCAGGGCTGCTCCCCCACTCATCTGTGCATGAGCAAATCATAAACTTTATCTTTAAGATGAATTTGGGACAAGGGCCTTTGATAGAAAACGGGTGTAAGAGGTTAACCCGCCGGGATACTGAACAGGTCCGCTGGCAGCGGGTACCGACCTGTGGTATAAACAGGCAAACCCATCAGGGTACTGAATAGGCCTGTTGGCAATGGGGCATCTGCCTGGGGAAGAAGCTTCTTAGATGTTATAGTTACCCCATCGGAGTACTGAATGGGCTCGCTGGCAGTGGGTTCTGACTCTAATATCTCTTTTAAAAGCCTCATCTATACTTGTCTGTATGAACAATTTACTTATGTAAATGTAAAAGAGAGGTCATATGTGTGGGTTAAATAGAATTTAAGAAAACTGTTTGAACTAGCCAGTTGATAATCATCTTCAGATGCTCTGAATTCTGGTTACCTGATCCTTGCGAAAAAAGTTTATGCCTGATATTTTCTGAGCCCATGAACATAGCTGTGAATTTTAGTACTGGTTTTTCTCTTCACTGCTCAAACTGTCTTGTGTGAAGCTAAGTCAAGTTGGCCAGTACTCCATTGGTTTCTTTTAGTACTCCTCTTGTCTTGTGTTTTAAGGCACCTGTCCTGGTGGAAAAAGTTCTGTATGAATGACAAGAAAGAAGTCTGTGCATGATTGACGCTTTAAATATAGGAGTGAGACTGATTGTTTATGAATTGTAGTTAATTTTGTTGTTTACTGCTAATAAAAATTGGTTTCATGACTCAGCTCTATTTCTATGTGAATAGGTGAAGAAACACCCCTAAAATGAGGAGCCTGCCGGATAAAATAAAAATTTCAGGCAGTTTTAATTGAAGAAGCAACCACTGAATAATGGTAACTGTGCAAGGAGCCTGCTGATAAAACAAAATTTTCAGGCTGTTATTTAATTTTCCAAGCAGTTATTTTATTTTTTTAGGCAGTTTTAATTGTCTTTTCAACTCACAAAAGTTGGAAAGACAGTTATTTGCCCTTACTGATAATATTACTGCTATGCTGGTAATTATCACTCCTTCAACATATGCTGGTAATTATTGTTTGTCCTTATCAGCCTGGAAGTACCTCTGTATTTTAAAATTGCTGAAGTGCCGGATTGAGTGCCGGAATAAAAATTGAAAAATTGGCATGTTCAATGGTAAGGGTAATGAACGTAATGAACGTTGCATGATTGGGTAAGTCCTAATTGTTATATATTAAGGATTATTATTATTACCAATTGCTTTTGCCTTTAATACAAGGTTCGATGAGCTATGGATTACAATATAACCTTGGCGTTTATTTAGTTGAGATTCCACCATTTCCTCATAAATTATTTTATGGCATTTGGTAATGTTTTATTTCCTTATTATTAATTTGACATTTTTAATAAAAGTTATACCATTGATACATTTCAATTTGGGTTCGTAACTCGCCATGAGGTGAAGGTGAATTAAACGTGTGATAATATGGGCATAATTCATTGCAACATGGGCAGTATGTGCCACTGCTCTCAATGATTTCTTTTACCATGTCTGCTGCTATCATTACCACTCTTTGTCATTATTCTTTCTGGTTGTTTCTAGTTTTCCCCATCGCCAGCGAGAGAAAGATTGATGCAGTTCTCCATTGTCTTCGAATTGACTATCTGATCTCTGTTAGTTTGTTGTCATTCCTTTTCTTGTTTTCCACGATGCTTATTCTAGCTGAGTTAAAGAAAAAGGATTGGGTATGGGAGCAATTTATGGGCTGTCCAATTCTCATCTTAAATCATCTCTGGGGAATGAACCATGTGAGCCTTGTATTCCTGATTTAGTGGATAAATCCTCCTCTGTAAATATTTCTGAACATCAAGTCAGTCATCCTCAGGAACCAGTTGTTAAGAGTTGTAAGAAGGTTGGCCCATCCCATACTAAGAAGTCTCCAGTATCTAAGGGGCAGCGTGTCAGCTCTCAGTCTAGGGGAGAAAAGGGTCATGAAAATTTGTTTGCTTCTACCCATGATAACTCTGATTCTCATGGCTCTCATTATCATTCTTCAATGCCTAGTCCTGTCAGTGAACCTTTGCTGGCATCATCACCTTCAAAATCTAGTTTAAAATATGCTAAAGCATCACCTTCCAAGTCAGGTCCAAAGTCTGCTAAATCTCATAGATCTGATACTTCAGCTCAAGGAATTGATTATTTTAGGCAGAAGAATTTTAAGCTGACAAAGAAATTGCAAGAGTATGTGAAATTGGACCACTATATTAAGCAGGAAAATGCCATTTTGAAGGCTAAGGTAGCCTCTTTACAGACTTTAGTTGATGATATCACAGGGTCTAATCGCAGTCTTAGAAAACAGTTGAAGAAAAAGGACTAACAGTTTGAGAAGTTGATTAGTGTACAACAACACACTGCTCCATCTCCTCCTCAGGTTCAAGTTCTGTTTAATACTTCGGCCTCAGTTTCTGGGGTTTGATCGAAGGCTTGATCATCTATTATGAGTTTCAAATTTTGTTTGTTTGAAACTTTCTTGCATAGGGTCATGCAAGATCTTCAGTCTGGGGGAGATGTTGGCCTCCTATTTTGACTGTTCAGCACAATATTTCTAGTTTCAAGTCACATGAGATGAAGTACTAGTCAGCCTTATTTAGTGTTGTTTTGTACATGATTATGCCTTTTTTAATATCAACATTGCTAGGTTTTGGTAAGTGACTTTTTAATTGCTTATTCATTACTTTGCTTTGTTTTTATGTGTGTAATGCAACCTTTATGTTTCCATTTAAATACTTGGTCAACTAATGAGTCTTTGTTTCTTCCATGTAGTGGTATCGACGCTCAGAAGATATGTTGAACCAGCAATTTGGGGGATTCGGTCCACAGTGGAGATGTTTCTCTTGGATTCACATCACCTTCCAGATGCTTATGAAGATTATCCAGTGCTGTTTTGAGGATGTCATTTGCTCAAAATGGCATTCTCGTCCTTGATCAGGAACCTGATTTCAGGCTCAATTTTTGAACAATCGGTTGGGACTTGTTCAAAACGGTTCGAAACCCACTTCAGAAATGGCCCCATTTACACCTAACTGCAAGCAGTTTTCAGAATTGCTGAACGAATGTGGAGAAATCCTTTCCGGAACAGACGTGGTTTTGCCAGATTTGGTGTTAGCCATTTTCTAGGTAGTTGCTCAAATTTCTGAATTTTGGGATGGATCTTGTCCATCTATCCATCTATAAATAAATACTTGGGAGGGATACACAAGGGGAAGACATTTTAAACTCTGTTCTTTTTGTCAATTGATCAAGCATTTATCTCTTTAAGACTTTGATTTCAGACTTGTGAGCGTTGAAGGCAGGGCCCACCTTCAACACTGACCATCTATGCATATTATTGTTTTCCTTTGCTGTAAGTAAAGTCAGATTACCTATTTTAAGACTGTTTTCTGTAGATGAATGCCAATAGCTTCATTCACTTGTGATTTGGAAATGAGATTTGTATTTACACAGAACTAGTTCGCTGTTATTACAAGGTTTATGATGAATTTGATTATATTGGGTTTGCTGTAGAATCAATTTAACAGGGGACTGAAAGTAGATTTGGATTCCATACTCCTTTTATTCCAGCATGGTATCAATTATTGAATGGCTACAATACTTGTTTAAAACTCTTTGTGTCTATCGAGTTTACAAGACCGTGGAGTATTCTAGGATTGTATTGTGTCGATCTTAAATAATTTGAAATAATTTGCAGTACTTATTGAATTAACAAAGGGTTTAAAGATCTTAGTTTACAGAGTATCTAAGGTTTTTCAAACAGTATTTTGGATTGGATATATAAGGATTGGAATCATGCTTTTGTTTACTTCATGGTGTTGAATCATAGTTCATTAATTGAGGACAACATTGCTTCATAAGGTTTGAATATCAGTCTCATAGTACATGCAAATGAGAGTGAGTGTGCATTTTCTGAATAGTCCCAGCATTCTTTTATGTGAATAAAACGCATGTAGAGTATATTTTAACGTTAGCAGCAAGTTAGATTTCATTTTTTCAACTGTGTGTGGGTGGTTTAGGATTAAAGTTGAGACAGATTTCATTTCAAAAATTGCTTGTTAGTGAGAAATTTTTGTATAAGTTTAGCATCAGGTTCTGTAGGATTAATGATTGCAGTTTTAAATATGATATCAGATCATCAGAGTTAACTCAGCATATTCATTGGTAGACAGGGTTGGAACTAGGGTTTTTATTTGCTAAGTTCTTTTCTTAACAGGTTGTTTCCTCTAAAGGATAGATCATAATTGTTGTAGCTTAGTATTGCTTTGGAAGATTGCAGTAGTTTAATATTGCTTTGGAAGATTGATGTAGGTTGCTGTAGGTTATATTGAATTTGACAGTAAGATAGGAATCAGCAAATTGATTTCCTTTTCTTTGTGACAGACCTAGGAACCCTTAGCATTGATCATTCAATACAGTAATAGCTTCGTCAATTTCATTTTTGTTTGTGAGTAGACTAGAATTTCTTGAAGTATGAGCATTAAGACTACTTTGCCCGCACATACGATGTAGCAGCTCGAAGTATACGTACTCCAGTCGATAATTAAATCAAGGTAAATTAAATAACATTAATTTTAACCAACAAGGATGCTATTTGAATTTTCTCAAAAGCAGGCTTACTAAATCTAAGCAAATCCCCCATAGGTGCATAAAGCAGTTTCCAAATCTGTCTAGGAGCTCACGAATTGGCAAAATCAATTAGGTAGGCTAATAGATGATGGAAGGACAACTCATACATGATTTTCTTAGGAGAAAAGAGTGGAGGATAATGAGGACAAAAAACAAGTTAACTTCACCTAGTCAAACTTTCCCAATTGCCTTAAAACTCAGAAAAAGCAAGCAATAAAGCAGAAAAAGAAGATATGCGCTAGGAAGGCCAGGAATAAAGCATATTTGATTCCAAGTGGTTTCCCAAGCACTCCATGACTCAAATTTAGCAAGTTTGACCACTTTGGATGTGTGGAGGACAACTTGCATAAGGTGGAATATGGAAACTAGGCAAATAAGACAAAAATTGGATTAATTAATGTCTAAGGTAGCTAACTATGGGTTGATTATTCTAACATGCTGGGCTGTAGAGCCCCTATTGGTGCAACAAAAAGCCACAATTATTTTAATTGTTACTATGATTAAATATAGTGAAGTGTGGACCTTGATTTTTTAAATCGATAATCATCAGCCAAGCTTGGTATCAGAAAAAACATAACAATATTCCTAATCCACACAATCAAAATCATGAATTGCTTGCTATATTGTGGGATGGCCTGAAAAGGAAGGGTGATCGAAAATGCTATTGTCCATGTAGTCAATAGAGGGGATTTAAAAGGAGAATAAAAAATATCACAACAACCAAAAGACATTGTAGGGAATATGGACATGTTGAGGGGGGACATCACTATCATCCATTGGTAAGTTTTTTTATTATATATGTCTTTATATTGATTGGTTTTGTAAATGTTGGTATCATTTTAATATTTCTTATATTAACTAATAACTTTTGATGGTTTCATCTAATCATAAAGGAAATACCTCCTACAGCATATCGCTCAAAGAATGTGCTTTCAGAACAAGCACCAATGGAACATGGAGCTATGAATAATGAAGAAAACATTAATGATCATATTGAAAAAGATGATACTACCGATAACATAGCTGAAGATGATAGTACAAATGCATTGATCCATGATGCATTCAATGTTAAAATGGATGATGATGATGATTATCATGAAAATGATGATTTTGATGATGTTCATGGTTTAACTCTTCTTGAGAAGGCATACAAACCCCTTTATGAAGGGTCCAACACAAATATTCTCTCAGTTATATTGTTGACAATGAACTTGAAGGTTTTAAATGGTCATTCAAACACATTAGTCACACAGATGTTAAGATATGTAATATATTCCATCACATACATATGATCGTGATAAAGGTTATATTTGTTCCTCTAATAATTTCATTGTTAATTCATAAGTAAAATTAATATGAATGAAACATGTTTCCTTAATATCATTCATATATTATATTAACTACTTTTTTACTCTAATTTGTTGTAGTTTGATAGCTGAATTTTTGTTACCACCGTCAAATATTTTACCTCGCACATATCGATATTATCTGTCATCATGAAATAAATTGGAATGCAGTATGAAGCAATTGATGCATGCCTCGATGACCATATTATAAATTATAAACAACATGAATTTGAAACAGAATGTCCAGAATGTCATAGCAGTAGATATCGAACATATCAACTAACAAAAAATGTTCCTCACAAGGTTCTTTGTTATATTCCCATTATTCCACATTTGCAATGATTTTTCAGGTGCAAAAACATATCACAATTTATGGATTACCATGCACATAATAAAAGTCAAGATGACATTCTTCGAATGCCTACAAATGGTTTTGGATTTAGAGTTATGGAGGGAAAATGACCATAGTTTAAAGAAGAACCTCGTGGTGTTATGCTTTCTTTGGAAGAATATGGTGTCAATCCAAATGCAGAGAAGAGATATATTTACTTGGTGTGGATTATTTTTGTTATCAACAATAACATTCCTCCATGGTTGTCAATAAAGAGGAAGCGCATAATGTCGGCAATGATTATTCTAGGTATGTGTCTATAACATTATTTTTTAATATAGTGGCATCTCATTTGTCGTATTTTGTTACGTAATGTCATATATTTTTTGTATTTTACTATTGTGTATTATTTATATGTATTAATGGCTGTAATAATTATATATTTTATATCTTCAAATCAATCGAGTAAGTACCAAGTTAAAGATATGAATGTATATATCGAGCCTCTTATTAACGAACTACTAAAGCTATGAAATGGAATCACTATGTATGATGTATCTAGAGCAATACGACAAAGAAAATTTCAATTCCATGCAATGATTGTATGGACAATACATGATACCCTAGGGTAAACCAATTTTTTGCGGTATGTAATTATAAGGTCAACTTTAATAGTATTTAATTTTATTAAGTTGATATATTATGCATGCATGTTTTTTTAAATACTCCATTCATTCTATTTAATTATAATTGACCATATTAATCCATCGACTCTTTATGTAGGTCTTAAAACAAAGGGAAAATTTTCATGTCTAGTTTGTAATCCTAAGATCAAATCTCGTCATTCAAAATGTTTACGAAAGGAGGTTTTTTATGAGTATAGGCACTTCCTTTCTAAGAATCATAGGTATTGAACTACCAATAAACATGTATTCAATGGAAATCAAGAGACTACATTAAAATTGCAGAGAGTGGCACCTCACCTATGGAAGTTGTGATATAATAGAAATCATCAAGGTACGTACAAATCAAATCGTTTATCTATCATCATATATGAAATGTTTTGAATATTTTGTTATTGTGTGTTGTTTACTGTAATTGACATTGATTTCTTTAAATTATTTATAAACTGTGATTCATGATGATCTTCGTGATCATGAAGGCATTAATGGGCTTCCACGAGGAATGAAATGTTATCCTAAACAATTCAGTAGGTTGTCGTACTATGAGCACATACAATTTGCTCATCTGTTTGATACAATGCATATCAAAAAGAATGTGGCTGAAACATTATGGCAAATGTTGGATCTAAGGAGCGACAAAGAAAAAATTGTCAATATTTGCAATGACATTTAGGAAGTCAATCATGCAATGAAATATGTCATTAAATTACATAGCAATGAAGACCAAATTAATATAAGCTCACTTCCATGATTGGTAAAGGAGTAGCAAAGCTATTTTGTAAAAAAAGTCATACGAAAAATTAAATTTCCCACCGGATTTTTGTTCGAACATGAACAATATCATAACCAAGAAAGGCGATTTTACGGGGTGAAAAACCATGATTGGCATGCCTTCATCAAGGTAATTATTATGGTATATATATATTGTTTTATTCTTGTGCATATTGTTGGTATTTTTTTGTCTACTTTTTAAAAAAAATAATGAAACAATTTTTATATTGTTGCAGTATGTTCTACCTCTATCTCTCTCGGACAATTTCGACAACAATGTCAAACAAGTTACATATGATCTTGGAAATACATTATATAATTGGAGATATTTTCCATGCATAAAGTGTGTGTTTAATTCATTGTAGAACTTATATTTGATATTTATTTTTATAATTATTCTGTAAAATAATGTTTTTTGTTAAATCTCATGATTTGTTTGCATCACTTGTAGATGGTTTTCATATAAAGAAATCCATAAATAATATATAAAGTATTAGAGGAGATCAATTTTGCATGTGATGTGTGAAATGCAAAGCATCTACCTTTGCCATTTTTCAATGCACAAGAACACTACCTCAAACACCAAGTTGAGGAGATTTAATTGTGTGGACTAGTACACTAAAGGTCCATGTGGATGGTTGAGAGGCACTTGAAATTTTTGAAGGGGTTGGTTAGACAATGAGCACGTCACTAGGGTTCTATGGTGGACAGATATATGGTATACCAGAACATGATGGATATTAGTGAATACCCTCCTAAATTAGCATGAAAGCTCAATTTAGGTCGCAATTGTGATCCAAACTCCCATAAAAATTTCGAAGGGGAGTACCTCACTAGGAAAGGTAGATCGAGGAAGGTTAAATTAGTTATTATCTAGTGGAGATTAATTATAGTACATTTTAATTGTTGATTTTTATGTATATATCATAGCTATTTCATTTTTAATATTCAATATGCATCAATTAAAAGTGTATACTTGCATGTTAAGTGAATATACATTTGTACTTAATTGTAATTTTACTTTCATGATGCAGTTGGTAGTGAGTGGGAAGCACTTCATTTACACATAGCAAACAATATCAATTGGATGAAGGTTTGGATTTAACGATGTGAAAAATCTAGTCATGGAATATCATGGGAAGGCGTGGCTTCATTGGTTAAAGAAACACATCACAATGGAGATACCAATATTACAGGAAGGGAAATTGATTTAGGCTATGGTTTAAAAGATAATCAGGAAATCCTATTAATTAGCCATACTATTTAATATTTTTTAATTATTATAATGTACACATTCATTTTTTTCCCTGCAGTGCATAAACATGCACTTAATCGTGATTAATTCAAGGTGTAACATTTATGTGTATGGCTTGTTGCATGTAAACCACCATAAGGCTATGTGATGCAATGGTCGTAAATTTTGCATCAAAAAGTTGGATGAAACAAAGAAAACTTTTGATTGAGGGATAACGACGGTATTTTACGTGAACAATGTTTCCTTTAGAAGTGAAATACATCCATAACTCTGACAAAATTAGTACTTTGGGTATTTGGAAGATATTATTCAATGTTATTATAACTCCTTTAAATAAGTTTTGTTCATTGTCAAATGGAATATGTTGTTCAGGAGAATACAGCCTTAATGACTTAAGGTCTTTGGGGCCACCAACGTACCAAATTAAATTGTAGACATTCATCCATTTCATAATTTCATAGAGAAATATGGAATAAATTAGGTGTACCTTGTTTATGACAGTCGATCCTAGCTTTCTTCTTTAATCCAAATTTCTTCCATGACTTCTAGGGAATCTCCAACACCTGCAAAGAGAAATATATTTCCCGCAATATCTTATAT
Organism: Pseudotsuga menziesii; assembly: GCA_001517045.1. Lineage (NCBI taxonomy): Eukaryota > Viridiplantae > Streptophyta > Pinopsida > Pinales > Pinaceae > Pseudotsuga > Pseudotsuga menziesii. Next base: position 95,547 of record LPNX010791061.1, read on the forward strand.
AAAATATATATGATCAATGAAATGATATGATTGCAATGAAATAACAAGACAATTCATAAATCATAATACATAAGAGTACAAAGAGACAAATTGGAAGAAAGACTCTCTTTATCGATAAACAAGTGAGGTAAGATTAAAACCAGTATATGAAACAAGTTCTCCTCTTCTAGCCAAGGACACTGAGTTCTATTGTTCCAAGATCTCTAAATGTAATCCACCAACATAATTTTTCTCTTGAAAAGAATGATGTTTAGCCTCAACCCCTACCCTCTATTTATACATGAAGAAAGAGAGAGTTTACGAAGGTGAGATGGTTGGGGAAGTTGGTATGGTTATGATTAAAAGCCCAATTGTCCTTAACTAAACTTGTTTATATTTTTCAATTTTGATTTAAGGAATTCACAACTATTAATACTAGCAAGTCGCGCATGATACACGACTAGCAAGTTGCGCAATGATGAGTCTTCAAAATATAGAAGCCGTGTTGTTGAACATAACACAAAATTGCACAAATTAGGTTATGGAGGGATGAACCCAAGGTCTTTGTCCAAATCCAAAGGAACCAATATAATCCCTACCATGTGAATAGATGATATGAATTAGAACATGGAAGGAACTCAACAAAATGTCAGTAAATGATTTTTGTTGAAAACTGAAGTGAAGGAGTTCACCAATAAGGGTAGTAATTATAAGGTACCATCGTCAAAATTCTAGGGCTTCACCTTCAGGAGATGCTAATGAGAAACCATGATGTGAGGAGGAAGGAAATAGATCCTTCAACAGAACACAAGAGTGACTAGGAAATTGGATGAGGGAAGGTAGACACAAGGAATTCTCAGAGATGATAATGATGGTAATCAGGATAGTCAAATAAAGGTACTAATCCTTCAACAATGAGCATGACACAGAGATGACCCAAGGAATATTTTAACTTGCATATATGACAACTAGACTTATTTGTCATGTAGGAGACATGATCAGATTCCCCATGTATAAATGAAAAGTGGAACACTCAAAGTAATAGCTAAGATGAATGTATAAACTAAGACATGAGTAGCGAAAAGTGCAGAGAGTGCTTTGTTTAAGGATGACAAGATGCCATTATTTATAACCCAAAGAGAGAAATTCTTCCTTTCCTTTCTTGTTAATTTTAATGAGTCCAAGAAATTCAACTCGAGTCTTTCTTCATTTTACTCAAGCTTGAAGACAGGAGAGAATAATGCTTGATATGCACTGATTCATGGATTTTATGAGCCTGAACTAGTATATGCTCATTGGTGTTTTCATAGTTTTGAGAGTTTGAAAACTATGAAGAAGACTCAAGGGGGGTGCTTTTTTGTACAATTTAGTCTCTTGAGGCCGAAAAAGTATAAAACAATCCATAGAAGAACTCTCTTAGCTTTCGGAGGACTAAGGTATACCTTTTTCGTACTTAGTCGACAATGTCCAAAAAAGGGGTAAACTAATACCAAACCGACACACCTTCAGAAGTGGAATATAGCCTGAGTTTAACGAGTGTGAAGGAAGGAAATATCACTCAGAAAGATCCATTTGATTACAAGAAATGGGGCTCACAACAATAAACTATATGCTTTGTTCTTTAGGTTTTGAGAGTATGACAAAGACATAAAGTACACTCGAAGTCTTTTCATGTTTGGGTCTAGAGCATGAAAAAGAGAAAACTAAGCTCATACTAGGTGTTCCTTTTCCGTAAATTTAGCCCCTTGGGTCTGGAAAAGAGATAAACATATGCCTAAATATACTCTTCTCAATTCCCCAGAAAAGAGAATATTCATTTTGCGTAAATAATCTACATGTTCCGAGAAAGAGATAACTTACCACCAATGTAGATGACCTGTCACTTTTTCTTAATGATACTAAACGAACAAATTTACTTGGCAGTCTAGTCTACTTTGGGGATTCAAAACATGGCCTAAAGAAAACTCCATAAGTGTGGGGAGCCTTATAAATGAGTATAGTTCGTAAAAAGATGCAAAATGAGGCTCATTTTGTCATGAAAAAAAACTAAGAAGGCTCCTGCAAACTTAACACAATTGCGGCATGGGTACCGGAAAGACAATAAAGTGTTATAAATTAGGGTACCCACGAGAAGGAGGCCCTATCCATGGAAGAATTATGATGTGTACGAGGTAAAACTGGTTTTACACCATAGTCCATGGACGAAAAAGTGATCCTAGAGTTTAATGACAAATAAGGTATAAGTGCAAAGTATAAAATGAGAACAAGATCCTATCCTATATGTGATGAAAAAAACTTTTCGATGATCCAGAACCTGTTGCAGCTAGAAAAAAGACTATGGTATTAGTCCATACATTAAAAAGTGATTTGAAACTATATACAATAGGTAAAAATTTGAAATTTTTATTATAAATAGTTCAAAAACCCAAAATAGGCATACCATTTGGAAAAATTACTATATATGGCCATTTTTACCTTCAGACTTCAGGTGATCACCGTGGAAAAACCATTGGACCAATTCTGATTCCGCAAGTTGGAGGTTGGTTATCTCTCTTTTCTCCTCTTTTCCATCCATTCAATTTTTATTCTTAGTGTAAAAATTTATGTTTTATGCATGCCCTAAGAGACTCACACAGCATTCGCAGTTCAACTTAATACAAGTCGTGAATACGCATTTCATTCACGTGTTGTTGCACTACATCTGGCGTATGGTTCATGTTGTGCTGAAAGCACAGTCACAAATACTGTGCGACCTCTAAAAACTTAAAAATGCACCCATAAGACAATTTTTTTATGGATTCTAATGGTTGAATATGTGCATTGTGCAGGCACAAAATGGTCTTAGAGTGGAGGGAGAGGGAGCATGAATATATGGATCAAGAGGCAATGCGGGATGCCCCAACATTGCAAGCATTACAATGAAGTGGCTTGCTAAAATTATATTGTACGTATAACATGTGAGCACAAGTCTGGCTATTGGAAACTCTAGTAGACTATTGGGACCATGAGCTCGGTCTCTTTGACCTCCAAGGAGAGACATTGGAACTTACAATAGATGACATTTATTTCATCATAGGTCTTTCTGGCAGAGGAATACCTCTGAACCTTGAGGGCACTAGCAGGGGTGGTGACCCTATGAGCGTACAATATTACATTGATACATATTGCATACTTGGTACATAGAAATAGGGGACATGTGTCCCAATCTGGAAGATAACTAGCTTCCTAATGAAGGTGATGGTAAGCATGGTAGCTAGGGTTGCTAGTTCTTCTACATTACACTTGACCACACGGAGCCACATGCAGGTTGTAGCGAAATGTATACAGGGAACGTTGTTTGACTGGTGTTCGGGGATGATCCTGATCATGAAAAAATAGCTTTCTGATTGCAAGAGGTTTCGAAGAAATAAATTTGTATATGTGAGCATCCTAGTAGTGTTCTTCTTCGAGAGGGTTCCTGCCCTCACCTCTTCAGTACCATTACCGCCGCTCTCACCTCATCAACCTAGAATTACGAGATGGGGAGACAGATTTCTCCATCAAGGTGGTGGAGGTGGGGTCCAAAGTGGTTATGAAGATGATTTATATATCTGGTGGGAAAGAAAGGTGCTTGCTCTCGATCATTTTCCATACGCCAGATTAGATTTCTGAGGATACCTTGAGCTTTTCCTCCCTCAAGGGGAGGCCTAGCAAGAGATAGGTAAGTTTTTCTTTTTTTATATTAATTGATTTTTATGAGTTTTTATTCATAAAATTGTATCTACATATGTATAAGAGTTTGACCCTTTTTTATATTTTATATGTAGATGTTGGACCAGTGCACCCCTACAGGAATCCCAAGACATATGTGCGACCCTTATAGGGTGGGGATGACATTTTTTTGTGTGTCATTGAGGGGAAGTTAGCCAGGCTTACCCAAGATTTCCCTACACTATGGATAGATCGAATTATGATGATCATTTAGGAGTACGTTGTTGGGGTTCTTACAACCTGGCTACACCTTCTTAGAATGGTGGCTAGGATCATTCTTCATTAAAGGGAGGTTGTAGAGGCAGTTGCAGCCGAGGAGGCTAAGGAGCATGCCTAGACTTAGGCATATATGGATGATGATCCCATTTTTTTATATTGATACACTTATGACCGGATATACGAATCAAAACTCGCTATATATATGGACATATTTTACATATATATATATATATATATATATATATATNTTAAGTGCCAATCCAGTAAGTAATTCACATATGCATCAGTAATTTTGTTTCATTTCTTGAAATGTGATTGAATGAAATATACTCAAAGTTCCTTTCAAGTAATCTAACACATAAAAACTGACATAGTAAGTTGGGGTTTCATACCTGATAATCACCATTGAGTTGGGAAACTACCAGTTAAGAGTCAAGTCTAACTTCCAGATAGGTAATTCCACGTATTGTAGCATCCCATAAAAACTCAATAACTACACTGTACTCGACCACATTATTAGTCACAGGACCCAAGCAGGTGCCACTAGAGGCAACTAGTTGTCCTGTGGGTGAAACAATAACCTAGGCAATTGAAGCCAGATTACAAGTATGGTGGCTAGCACCATCCACAGAACCTACGAGCCACTTGTATGACTTCTGAAACAACCAATAGGCTATATAAGAACCACTGACCAGGTAACGACATATTGTACATAAAAATACATACAATAAAAATACAAGAACAAGTACCATGCCTAGGTGTAGTACTTCTTCATTTAGAGCCCATTTCTAGGATCTGATGACTTATTTCCATCATAATCATTTAATTCATAAGCTCTCTTTTTCAAAACCTTTGACACAACGTAGGGAACTAACCACATCGACTTCAATTTTCTCCCCCATGGGTTCTTTGTCTTGATCCCAGAGCAAAACAAGTTCTCCCTTGGAGAAAAATATTGGTTTGATGGCTTTGTCATATTGGTTCTTAACCCTATTCTTGTGAGCTTCATTTGCAGTCAACGCATCTCTGCGCTGCTCATCTAGATGTTCTAAGTGAAGCAAATGTTCTTCTAGATCTATAGTATTGGGAAGCACATGAATAGTTATTTTATGGGATGGAATCTCACACTCAACCAATGCGACTGCCTCCACTCCGTGAATGAGTTGGAATGGTGAAAATCCAGTAGCAATCTCCAGTAGTGGTATTCCCAAAGTGCAGGGTACAACATAATGTTCCAATTTGACCAGTTTGCATTAATGGTGTGCTTTAGAATGGTTTTCAAGATTTTTTTACTGCCTCTACTTGTCCATTCACTTGAGGGTAAAAGTAAGATGAATGATCTTGCCTAAACCCTATCATGGTGGTCAACTTAGTCATCATGCTATTCTAAAACTGACTACCATGGTTAGCGGCAATCTGCTTTGGTATATTGAAATGAGCAATGATTTGGTTGAATACAAAGTAATTTGTTGTTTCGCTATCAGCTTTGAAGGTAGGCATTGCCTCTGCCCACTTTGTGAAGTAGTATACAATGACAATGATATATTTGTGCACCTCGGCAGAAACTAGATTGCACATCATGTAATCTACCCCCCACTTGGTGAAGGGCCCCACCGCGATGATAGGAAACAAAGGAGCATGATGCATCTGCATATTTCTAGTAAAACACTAACAAGGATGACAACACTTTACAGATTCCACACAATCTTTGAAGATAGTGTGCCAGAAATATCTAGCACGCATAATCTTCTGGGTCATTTCTAAACTAGATAAATGACCCCCACATGCTCCGTTATGGAAATAATTCAAGACAAGCTCTTCCTCCTCATGGGTTGGGCACCAACGCAAAATATAATATACCCATATTCAATATAAGTGTCACTGATGATCGGGTAGTTTTTAGCGTTGACTCACAACTTGCATCGATATTCCCGTGAGAAGGACGTAGGACACTTCAGAGTTTGGAGATATACTAAAATATCTCCATACTAGAGGTCAGCTGTTGAAATAAGAAAGATATACTCATCTAGGAATGAGTCTTATTCTGCCACTATGGTCCCTTCCATAGGGAATTACGCAATCAGTTTTGTGAAAACCAAGGACTTTTGTGACTTAACATATTGAAAATCCAAGTCAAAATCTTGGATAATGACTATCCACTTATTGAATTTTCCTCCGACTGTAAATCAGGATAAAACATACTAGAAACGATTCACATCTGCCACCACTATGGTGGTCCTCAGTAAGATATAGTGTCTGATTCTTTGAACAGCATAAACAAGCACCAAAGCCAACTTCTCAATGTGATAGTAGCTAAGTTCAGGGCCAGATAATGCATGACTGAAATAATAAATGACATGTTCTTGGAGATTATCATCCTCTTGAACTAAAACTACTCCTATGGTCAAATCTGATGCATCCAGATACAATATAAAATCTCTAGTGTAATCTGGTGGGCGTAGTAAAGGAGTCGAAAACAAAGCCTTCTTTAATGTCTTGAATGCGAGTTGCACAGTTTCATCCCACGGGAATGGGGTGTCCTGCTTAAGCAAGCGCATGAAACCCTTATTTATATTGTCATGATTGACTATGAAATGGCAAAGGAAATTGGATTTCCCTTGCAGGATATGAAGTTGCCTGATGGAACGAGGAGGAGGTAGATTTACAATAGCCTCAACTTTCAAAGGATCCATATGTATTCCTTTGTTTGACACAATAAACTCTAGTAACCTCCCTGACTCAACGAAGAAAACACACTTGTGGTGATTCAAGAGTATCTTATAATGTCTGCATTGTTCAAATATCATACGAAGATGATCTAGATGTTCCTTCATCTTGTGAGAATGGGTAGGCGAATCATCCAAGTAAGGTTTGACAATATTTTTGATATAGTGGAAGGAAAAATTCATTTCCCACTGAAAGGTAGCTCCAACATTTTTCAAACCGAAGGCCATTTTCTTATACATGAAGGTCCCCAAAGGACAAATGAAGGTCATTTTATGTTGGTCTTGCAGCATAATTTGAATTTGGTTATACCCAAACAATCCATCCATAAATGAGAATACCTCGCTACCTGCACAAGCATCAATAATATGACCGATGAAGGGCGTGGGTACTTGTCCTTGGGATACGCTTTATTTAAGCCACAGACATCAGTGTACATGCGTATGGTCCCTTGTTTTTTATCAACAGGAACATGACTAGATATCCATTCCATCATAGCAATTGGGTAAATGAACCCTGCTTTCAGCAGTTTCTCCACTTTAGACTTAACAGTTGCCGCTTTCCACAGATTTACATGCTGAAGTTTTTGTCGAAGAGGTTTAGAATCAGGGTAAGTTTGGATTCCATATTCAATGATAAATGGATCTATTCTTGGCATATCCTCATATGACCAGGAAAAAACATCGCAAAATTCCTTAAACAAGGCAGTATATATGGAAATCTCCTCCAGAGAGTAGTTTTCACCAATATGCTCATTTTCAACAACGTTAGGGTTTATAGAGATGTTGATTTGAATGGTAGCAGAGATACTTTCCATATTCTCCTCAGTAAAAAATCCCTCCATTGGTAAAGGATTAATCAGTTGATCAACACCCTTTTCCAGTCTCACATGGAACTCTTGATTCTCAATTATGCTCAACTCTGGAAGGAAGAAGGACTTATGGTGAAGGTCTTCACAAGTATTTTCTCATCCTATCATAGCTTCCAAAATGGCTCCATCTAAAGGCAATCCATGTCTAAGCAATCATATGAATACAAAGAGTTCTCCACCCAAGCGAGTAGATAAGAATCATTTGACTCCTCTGAGACTGTAGAAGGAGTCATGATGGAATCGACAGTGGCATTAAAAAAATATTGGTAAGACACTTCCATTGCAGATAAGGGAACTTGAGGCTCATGATGGGAAGGAAGGAACCAAGGATCAGTTCTATTGAAAACCATTGCGATGGACTTCCATACACTCATCGAACCTAAGTAATTAATAGGGGTTGGGATATCAAATGTGCCCATCAAAGATGCATACATTATAAACCCCAATCTTTCATTAGTTGGTTTGTTCTGATATATCAAAGGTACTATGGACTCATTCATCTCCAAACGACCCTTCTGAGTGAAACTGAGTTGGTCAACTGTAACCAACTTCCCTTCATGTGGAAAAACTACAACTCTGAGAACGGCCGAGGCGATCACACACATAGTGTAAGTCCAAATTCTCCCCAACAATAAGTTATAATCCAATTGGGCATCGATCAAGTCCACCTCAACAGACACTGCTTTCCCTACCAACTTTATTTAGAAAGCCAGTAGAATACCATGTGGATGGAAAGACCTTCTGTCGAAATCAGTAAGTAGAGTGTTCGATGGAACGAGCTCTGGGGATCCTACGGCTTTCCAACAATACATTGACATTACACATGTGGAATCACCTTCATCAACCACTGTATGTCCAATGGTTTTACCTCCATGGACAACATCAATTGAAAAAGCCACATGGTAAGATAGGCGGATTTTAATATTTGAAATATTAAACTTCACCAACAGGCTCAATGAATCCATGCTACATATGGATACTAAGAGGGCATCCCACTTAGTAGGACAACTCTGTAACACCTCCAATGCCAACATCGCACAAGGGGTTTTAGCTAAATCTTCAACTATGGAGTATTTGGGAGCAGCCCTAGCGTTAGGGTTGTGAAATGCTTTCTTAAAGACACCTTTTGGTATCTTTGGCATTGGATCAGGTGGTTTTTAATAAGTGAGAGGGTTTGAGGTTTCACCAGTAGGATTACCTTTCTTTGAAGCCTCTGATTCATAATTATTATTTCTTGTTTGGAGTAAAGTTCTAGATCATACCATGTTGATATAGTTTTGATCAGGATGAGCACTAGAAGTGCCCCCAAGTACATTCGAAACAGAATCTGCATTTTGTCCCTAGGGAAACGGATCCTTCAGGACAGTTGGTTGTTGATTCTTCCACAACTTTTGAGATTGTACCATAGGAGGTAATTGATAAGCAAGGTGGTCTCCCTGGAGCAACTTACAAGGAAACTTGACCTTTTTCTTGTCTTGTTTTCCCCCATCAACATTGTTTGTGGGATTTTTCTTGTTTTGATTACCCTCACCCTTATTCCCTTTCTTCTTTTTCCCACCGGGCTGCTAATTTCCCTTTTGAGAAGATTGTGCAAAAACATTTGCATTTTTTGGTGAGGGGGTGGCAGCCTTAACTGCCTCTGTTGCAGATTGCTTCACTGACAACTCATGGAGTTGCTTAGCCAATGATTCTATAGTAGGATAACTAACTGAACCAACCACACCATCGGCATGGGGTCCAGCCTTGGGTTTCTCAATGTTATTTGTGGACCTCAGTGCCTCAAGAATAATTTCATACAAAATACCAAACTGAGCATATATCAAGTCTAATTGTTGGGCCCTAAGGATTTCCTCTTCTTCCATGGCCACCCCCGAAGTGGATACGTCCTTAGAGCTATAAGGTAGTAAATATTTTAAGAACCACTCTAATAGAAACTCTAGAGTTATAGTGGCTTTAATAAGCCTCTTTCTTCTCCACCACTCCTGAATATAATCGGAAATATATGTGGCCTTATTCTGTCGAAATGTTGACAACAAGTCTATGCCGGCATCATATCGAATAGGAAGCTAAAAGTGGTTAAGGAACATGGTCGCTAAATCTAGAAAACTATCATATGCAGTAGAGGGAAGTTCTATGCACCATTATTCTGCCACATGAGTCAATGTTCTCTGAAAGAGCCTCAACCGAACAGAGTCATCGTTTAGTGAGTTCAAAGAGCAACAAAGGTGAAAAGTGGTAATGTGCGAACCTGGATCTTCACCAACTTTTCCTTCAAACTTAGGAATTCCTGATGGCGGTTTAATAGGTACAGGTGTCCATGTCTCACTATGCCACATGGGGTCATTCATTAACTTTGAAAAATATGGCAAGTTTAATGTTTCCTGAGAAAGGAAGATTTGGCCTAACTGGGGTTTGATAATAATGATTTTGGGATGTAGAAGGACATGCCCCTGGCTCCCAAACGAAAATGGGGTTTCCCCCAGCCACCGGTTATGATGTAGTTGGACTACTCTAAAAAGGATTCCACCCGAAAGCCAGTGGATTACTAATTTGTGGTGCATGAGATGTGGTTTGAGTTGTTCCAGACAAAGCTGGAGTTTGAAACATAGGGGCAGGTATCCCTCCACTAAAAAGTGAAAAGGGAGATCTCGTGAAAGGGGCCGAAACTTGACTAGGTGTCTAAAAATTATGAGAAAAATCATTTGTGTTTCCAAATGACATGCCTACGTATGTAGGAGAAGGAACTACATAAGGAGTGGATGGAGGGATATGTCCCCCATTCCATGAAAAAAACATGGACAAACAAGGAGGATCCACTTAGACCACTCTGAGCACTTTTCCTAAAGGAAGGAAAATCAAAAGGTGCACTGGGAATCCAAGTGAGCACCCCACTAGATGGATCTACTACATTATATGGTGCTGAGGGTTGAACCACTCAAGCACTTGATGAAAGGGGTCTACTAGATGCACTAGGTCTTGGAGCACCTACCAAGGGAGGTGGGACTCCACCAGCCAAGATGGATAAAGTTGGGGTAGAAATACACTCTCCCGAGCTAGACATAACTATGCTTAAAGGAAAACCAATAACAAGTGAACTAAAAGGGAGGGCTTGTACTATCACAGGATCGTTCAGATCAGTTATAAGTGGATTAAAATTTCTTGCAAACTCGTCAACTTGCGAGTCTTCTATCTCTACTATTGATGTTTCTTATTGGTTAATCCTAAGTTTTGATTCACCTAGAACTTCACTAACACCTACTGGTTCAAAAGAACTGTCAGTATCTAGTCTCTTCCTTTAAGGTGGTGGTGGAGGCTCCACTGTAACAGATGGAGGAAGGTTTTGCAACCTTCTTAACCTATGAAGAGGTTGGTCCTCCATAGCTAAAAATTTGACTCATGCACCTAAAGGCCAACTAAACATAGAAAAGCCAAAAAACACTCATTAAAAATGTCCTAAGTAACACAGACACACCAAATAGAAGATACACCATCCAAAGGAAACCCTGGGATGATTAGGGCCCAATTCCAACTAGTGAATATCGAAGGATAGTTACTTAGCGTCTCGTGAATTTGTTTCTAGGTGTAAGCGCTGGAATCACCCAACCTCCCTCCCAAATTGTCTACCAAGATTTCCTTCCAAGTCTGTCCTAGGTGTACTGGAAATGGCCTTCCAATACCACTTGTGTAAGATCCTAGTGTCTGGAAACTAAGGTTACCAAATCTACACCGAGAGTCCAGTGGAATAGTCGCAAACCTTATCCTTATGCATGGGTAGGGTAGCTAAGCCCGAAACCCTGTCAACACCAGCACCACACGGGGCCCAAGAGGTGGTATTGACAAGATCCCCAAAATCATAAAAATCTCGGTGAACGATTGAACAAGGAAGTGGAGGCTTATCTCCTCAACCAAGCTCTCACACATCCTCGTGCTTAACTCCTGTGTGAGAGGAGATTTCTATATCGTGTCTTGTCGACAAGGATTTACCTAATGAAATGCCACTACGTTTGAAATCAAATTCTTTTGGACAGTTTAAACTCCTCATCCAAAAACCTAGCCTAAACTAGTTGATGTATGAACCTATAAAAAGAAACTTACTAATAAATTTTAATTAAACGTTATTTTTAATGGGTTGTATTAGTAAAAGTTAGTGGAATGAGACTGAATGGTGCTATATACTCAGCAAAATGAAAGCAAATGATGTATAAAGTTTTCAATGTGAATGCAACTAACGATGCAAATTTTCTTTTATTTTTCTTTGTAAATGAAAGCTACTGAATTTTTTAAACAACATGAGAAACTACAAGACTTTAAAAAAAATGAATTTTTTTTCCTAAAAAAATAGTGAAAAGAACAACTAATGCAAAAATTCTTTTTTCCTTTCCTTTTTCAAAAAAAAATAAAAAACTAGATGCAACTAAATGCAATTTGAGTGAAATAAAAAATCTGATCATATAATTGTAAATGATAACAGTTAGACCCTACAGTAACACACTTCAACCATATAGGCAGAAATGACTCAAACCCTAGACTTGGTGGAACTATTGTTGAGCCGCCAAAATACCACATTTTATTCATCTTTCATATACCATTTGTCACCTTATTCCTATTTTATCCTTCCATAAAACCATTAATATCCACCACTTTGATAATACATATGGGTTTATATAACCATTTTCCAAATAATTTATTTTTGAGTATTTTGAGTGAATTTGTGGTTAAATATTAGGAAAATTAATATATTTTTATTATACCTTAAAGTTGGATGAGTTTGGTGATGCTTACAGGTGTATTTGAAGACTTTAACAAGCTCAAAAGTCACCACCTAGCCTCAGATTCAAATTTCATCTTCAAGATCTAGGCTACTTTCAAGGAGAAGATCATGGAAACGTTGAGAGAATATCTCATTCAATATTTGTTGGAGGAATTGAAGGGATAAGTTCAAAGAAAAGTGGATTTGTTGAGGATTTTGAGGGATAAGTTGAGAGAATAGTGGATATGTAATTATGGATTGGTTATCCTGAATTCATGTATAAATAGGAGGGCTCTCTCCTAATTTTGTTAGAGGCCTCTCTCCTGGTTTGGAAGTAGAGAATAGTTTAGAGTTAGTCATAGAGTGGATTTTTTTATTGTAATGGAGATGATGTTGAATGCAAATCCTTTATTTTCCCATGTTAATTTGAGTTTCTTTCTTATGGATTATTAGTGTATATTTTCAGTAATTTCTTTCTTATGAATTGTTAATATAGATTTTTAGTGATTTATTTCTTATGCATTGTCAGTATAGATTTTGTGTGAGCTCAGATGTTAATGTTGATTGCTTTATATTAGTTTATTTTTTGCAATCTTATGCTTTCTTAGATTAGATTTATTTCAGGCAATTCCCTGCTTTTTTAGATTAGATTTCTTTTCATGTCATTTCCTGTTTTTGCAAGCTTAATTCAATTTCAGTCGCATGTTAATTTCAGTCACTTAGATTAAGGTAGCAATACTCTGCCCTTGCATATATTTTGTGTGTACCTCACAAGTTTACGCTCTCTCCAAGTTGACAAATAAATCGTTGGATATATGTTATAATTTGTTTAATGTTTTTCCCCAACATTTTGGCGTCGTTGCCGAGGAGGTGCTAAAAGGGATCAAAGTTTAGATAGATAGATAGATTACTTTTACATTACACGGCAAGGGGGAGGGGATAACAGTAAGATGAAAGGTAAGAACCTGCACATACACTATAGTGGGGTGCCCCAAATCCTTATTGTTCCTTTGTTTTTACAAGTGTGTTTATTTTTCTGCAAAGTATTTTCTTTTTCTGCAAGAGTGTTCTTTCATTTTCTGCAAATGCGAGTTTGTTTTTACGCAAATTTTCCCTTTTCAGTTTGGATTGCTTTCATTTTTGTACGCCTTTATTTCATACTAACTTGTTTTTAATTTTTTATATGTTCATTTTTGTTTTGCACATATTTTTGTGCACTTTTTATGTATGTTTTTTCACTCGTTTTGTACCAACCCATTTCATACTGTTTGTTGCATTTATAATGTACTCATTTTTCATCTCTTTTCTTTTTAGCATTTGAATTGATTGTAGTAAAATGATTTTAGGATTAGCATAAGCTTAGAGAAGCTCACTCAGATCCTAGCAAAAACCAGGATCTCCTCTTCTCTAGAAGAGGAGATCTTGATAGGAGTCAAGGATGAAATCACTCTTCCTGAAGCAAACAAGGAAGAATCGACATTTGAAGAATCATGCATATCAGATGAAGAACACTTGTTCGAACTAGAGATTGAAGAGGATGAAGAATGGATCTTAAGTGATCATCATATAAATGAAAGTTGTATCAAACAATGTTTCCAAGTAAGTATTAGGTTAGGTCAGTTTTGTTTTTGTTTTTATTTTGTTAATTTACGTTTACAATACCTAATTTCGAATATTTTTTAATATATTAGATTTCATTTTGTAAAACAGTATGTAAGCAATCTTTTGCTTCTTTTACATGTATGGTTCCACTAGCCCAATTTCACTACACACAAATAATTGTAAATTCCAATTAAAGTAAAGTAGGTAGGTTTTGGTTTCTTTCAATTAGCATGTAGGATGCTTTAATTTTCTTTATTGTTTCTATTTGTTAAGATTTTTATTTCTAATAGTCTTAAATACTATTGTTTTTAATTTTGTTAGGAATTAAAATTAGTTTTAATCTTTTAAATCTAAAATATTTATAAAGTGTTTTATTTCTTTTCATTTTCATTTTTCATTTTAATAAATTTTCTAAGTAATGTAGGAATAAAAGAAATGCATTAGGAGTTAGCTTCTTTTAAATTTATGAACAATATAAAAAAAAAAATTTAATAAACAAATAAAAAATAAAATAAACAAACAAACAAATATATATACTAGTTTTTTCCTATATAGTTCTTTGTTTTAGTTTTGCAATATTTCTTTTTTAATCTTAGTTTTTAAAAATAAAAATTCAAATTTAAATTATAAAAAGTAAAAAATAAAATAAATATATATATATCATGTTTGCTTGTTAGTTTTCTAGTTTTTATTTTTAATAAAGTAAAGATATATATTATTATTAAATTAACAAACCTGCAACTATAAAACATTAAACATTAATACAAAAATTTAAAATAAATTAATTAATTAAAACAACGCAATTTCTAAACATTAATATATAATAAAAATTGAAATGGAAGATCAAACGATCCATTTTTCAGCCTATTCCTTAAGCCCATCTTTCGATCTGTTCTTCAGCCTATTCCTTCAGCCCATCTTTCAATCTGTTCATTCCGCCTTTTTCCAAAACAATCTTGCAAACAAAAAAATTCCAAAAGAAACGAGCATAAGATAATAGGGAAACTCGTGTTCTTATTTGTGAAAGCAGATAATGCCAAACATCGGCTTCAATTGTGCGTTTAGACAAACACAAACTTCAACATACGTCTAAAAATAGAATTGAACAAGCAAGAAAATTCAACATCCAACTAATTCTCCTTAGATCAACGAACGTTGTGATATCATGAAAACAAATGATACATAAAGTAAATGTCATGAATCAAGGTGTACAAGTATCTGTGCATCTTGTTGAGAAAACTTGCTTGAGATTGATAAACGATAAATGAAACCTTCAACTGTAGTGAAGTATAGGTGCATTGCATGATTAATAGTGAGTAATTAGTTCCATTCGTTGCTTTTGTATAGACGTGGAAGTTAACGCAATAAGTTAGTCAAACAAATCTCGGTGCACAAAACCTACCTCTGCCCATAGAGTGCTTGCCTGCTCGTCGAGATCTGCTCCATCGGTCTTGCCTCCTTACATTAATCAACATCCCACACGGTCTTTTTTGCCAACCGAATCTGCAACGTTTGATTAGTTTTGCTGCCCACAATTTTTTGCAACCGTAAATGCAACGGTAAGAGGGGAATCCCATCTAAATCAGCTAGGCTTACATCTAGGAACCTGAATGATTTAACTCTCCACCAGATTGAGCGCAATCTCTCTAATGAGATCCGTGGCTTTCGCAACAAAAATCATTGATGCAATACCCAAATCATTCTCTGTCTGTGACAATCAACTTTCTGAGCTCATTCCATGCTCGAATCGAAACCTTATTTACCAGCTAAAGCTCAAATTAAATTTAGGGGTGATGGAGCATTACAAAAGACATTTACCACCTATAGAACGATGCCTCAACTGCTTGATCCCTCCTCCCCTGGGATACAAGGTGCCAATTTGGTGGCCTGCAAGTAGAAATGAAGTATGGAAGGTAAACATACCTCATACACATCTCGCTGATGAGAAATCAAATCAAAACTGGAGGGTGGTGAATGAAGATAAGATCAATTTTCCTGCTGGAGGAACTCATTTCCACTATGGAGTTGACAAGTATATTGCTGCCTCTTATGTGCTATAGCTTCCCCCTTGGATGTGCTCGGTTATTCTCTTCTCCATAGGGTTTAACTCTGCAGCTCCTTAAAATGGTGGTTAATGAGGATTCTTGGATGCAGGACCTGGGACCCCAATAATTTGTATGTAGGATGAGCTTATAAGAGTGCCAAGATCCAATCGGTGTATATAAAATATCCACGACGACCTCCAAACTAAACACATCTATCCATTGTGCCATCGTTACATTCCTTCTTGTGAATTTGTATCAAATGAATTTACACTGCGCCAACTTAGAGCAAGACAGTTCTAATCTGGGGTTAACCTTTGTTGTACTTATGACTCTATATTGAAGGGCATATGCCTAATATATGAGTGCATCCCTAATGGATCTGTAAATCAACCAAAAATGTAGTAAACTCGCGTGCGGAGCAAGTGCTTTCTAGGGATAACACCTATTTCAATTCGTTTTTTTTTTTTTTTCTGAGCTCCTTCTAATGGGTAGGTGATCATTTATATGCACTTGGATTTCAAATTATAGTAGCACATCTATAATACTACATTAGAATTTAACTTCATGACAACAGATCTAAGCTCATAAAAATTAGAATATGATGAAGGGGTACTTACCCTTGTTGAAAGAGGCGTATTAAATAAAAATCAATAAAAAGAGCCATTAGCTCACACATGCTCAGCTGATAGGCGTTTGAAATGAAAGGCTGGGATCCTCTTTTAGTGTCTACGATCCAATATCTAACATTGTTTGTTGTTTCCATTATAAACTGAAACAGCCATGACTTCCTCTGTCTCTCTTAACGCACTGGTGAAGAAGACTCAGTTTCTAGATTAAATTTTATGTCCTATTTAATTTGAAAATAAGATTACATATCACAATAGATGGAGCTGCAGTGTGTGGGGACGAATGAATTTATTATGTCATTTTTTATGTCATATGGTTGATATTGTCTGAAGTACGCTTAAGATAAAGAATGAATGCATCGGATGGAGCCCAAAAATATTGATTTGATTTGGCTTAACCCAGAGGTCATGGAAATATTTGATAGGGCGGATTGGTTAGTCTTGTTCAAACGATTCCAAGGTACTGATTCAGATGTAGTAGTTTAATTTTCTCAAACATTGAATGGTAAATCAGATATAGTTCGTGACCTCACATTTACAGTATACAAGGAACACATAAGCCAAGCAACAGGGTTGTCACTACATGGAGAATAGGTGGAAGCTAAAAGTAAAAAGGTATAAAGAAAAACTTACAGATACACAATAAAAACTATGAATTTATTATGTCATTTTTTACCTCATACTTGATTTGCAGTAGGTAAAGAATAAAAAAACAAATCCAATAATAAAATGTTTGCTAATATAACTTTCATAACACCTACGGCCAACATGTTTTGTTATTATTAGAGATAAGTCTTCAATGATAAAGTACATCACTAACTATTTGCCTGTCTTGAAGTAGGATTCCTGGAAATTGATCATCAAGCCTGAATCTGATGCAATTTCTTCTAACGATGAGACAATATTGTTTGCACAAAAGAAGTTGTGGGTTCCGGAAGAAAGTCAGTTATTCAAGAAAATTTCATTAGCTTGTTGCAGGTTGGCTAAATATTTACGATGCTAGTATTCATTTTTGAAGGTAAGGCGGCAATAATTCATGTCTAACCTTTTCATGGAAGGAATGAGTCCTCTCATTGTTCTGTAAGAAAAATAGTTTTCTTTGTGACTTATTGTTACTTTGAAAGGTAGTGAATGTAATCATATCTCTCAAGGGTTAGGGAGAGAGTTATGCTGACTTAAATTCATACAAATGTCATTTTTTATAATCAATGATATTTATTTTTGCCTTTTTTCATTTTGTAATATAAAATAAAATTAAGAAAATAAAATAATAATAATAATAACAATAAACCTAATATATATGTGTGTGTGTGTGTGTGTGTGTGTGATTTAAAAATTATAAAACACATAAAAAAATTGTTTTTATAAATAAATATAATATAAAAATTGTATAAAAACAACAATAATAAAGGTGTTATAATAATAATAAAATATTATTATAAGAATAACACAAAAATTAAAAATATATATATGTACAAATTAACATTAGTAAAATAAACAAAATATAAACATAAAAAGTAATCTAAGAAAAATATAAAATAATAAAATTAATATGCGTCTTTGAAATCGAAGGCAGCTACTGTCGTAGCTAAGCCTTCGTCTTAACTTTATTTTTTGCACAGTGGGACCTGACACATCTTCCATTTGGGGGAGGTAGGTGTTTGTTTCAAACTTCCAAATGTGTCGATTGTTTGTACACTCTTCTCTCATCTATATTATCAAGATAGTCTCCTTTTAGAGAGGTCAACCACTGAAAGGGTTGACCCTCTCTCCCTATTACGCAATCATTACATAAAGACGCATTATGATGTAAAAACTCTGATTTTTGTTTTTATTACAAAACAATTGGAAACATTAGAAAAAACACATTGTCATAATATATCTATATCTATATACATCAACTTATAAGATTAAAATAAGCACATAAAATTTGTTTTTTTAAATAAATCAAATTAAAAAAACAATTTCATAAATAACAATAAAACAATTATGATAAAAATACAAAAATAAAAATTAAATTAAATTAAAAACGAAAAACATATAAATAAAAAGTATTAGGTAACAAATAAAATCATAAAATTAAAATTATAAATGAATTTGAATCTTCTCAAATTTTATGATTGTTGCGCTAACTTGTTTTTGCAAGTCACTTAGAAGCAGGTTTTGACAGAAATGGTTGCCACTTTCAGGTATAAGAGCATTTTATTTATTCTCTTTAACTTTTTTTAAGCACATATTTTCCCATATTTTCAATGCTCTCACAAGTTGTTGCAGGAAAATGCTAACCTTTTTACAGATTCAAAGACAAACGAATGGCATTTCCAGAATCGTAGAAAATTTTCAAAAAAAATATGTTCTATTAAAAGCTTGAAGAAGTTGAGTTTCCACTATGTATGTCATGACACTTTGCTGCCACAAAGAAGCATTTCAGAAACCAATTACACCATTTCATGATCACTTACCCTTTTTCCTTCCAAGCTTATTCGTTATCCATGTCAAAGTCTATGTTTTCACTGTCTTATACATCATGAATTCTCGCATTACTACCTTTCTAAGTTGCACGCATTTTACTCATTTTCAGTTTATCTTTCGCCTTTTGAATAAAACCATTCAGCATCCTTTCCATGACTACATTGCTTTGTTATCCCTACCATAAAAAGTGTTTGACCCTCATATATTTTATCTATAGTCCTACCACTCATTATGTACAACTCATGTTGACTGATGTGGGATTCCTTAAGGCCCACCTTTCAACAAGGCCTCCCCCATCGACCTCATCACCTTATCTGGGATAGAGACTAGAGTTCATTTTTAGTACCTTGAGGCTTGCATGCCTTAATGGAAAGTTCTCTCATTGACAATAATGGGAATACATCAATGTCCCTTGATCGTTAGATCTTGCAAGTGGCTCGACATCAGCTCATTTATTTGCACTTTGCACGATGTACTTAGGTACCTTGGCACCCATTGATGTCAATGGTGAGATTGCCTCGCATTGGTTAATGACATTCATCAATGGTTGGTAATCCAATGATTTCTTTCCATGTTTGACATTGACACATTTATTCGCATGGTAATAATTGTACCATCATATTTTGTAGCAGGTGAATACTATATACTTTGCATGACTCCATCAACAATTTTACAACAGCATACTTCAGCCATATGATAGTACCATAGTTCTACTTTTAGCTCTCATCTTTTACTTCATACAACCAAGTAGCAGTTCAGATCCTTCATTTCACAGTCCATGATCTAGCAGTAGTATTAGCCACATTCCTATTACATAAGTTCATCAATGTTTTGGGTAAGTGGAGGTGTGTTGTTTTCTAATCTTTAACCATGTAATTCCTTAAATGACAGAAAATGAATGAATTTGAAAATTCTCTCACCATGTTACATTACCTTATTCATTTTCATAAGCCTAATACATATTAAGTTGGGGGGGGTATTCATTACCATTTTACATATTCATCATCACATTTACCATTAACTAACATGTCTTTCCCAAACTATGCTTTGTTACACAAAGAATAGAAAACATTTCTATATATATTGGCATGATTCATAATATGAAGAAAAGGATTTCTAATATACGTTGATGGTTCATCATTTCTAATGCATGTATACTTTTAAAATCTTATGTATTGCAGCAAAAATACAAGTAAAAGAAATGAATGTTGTAAACACAAGAACCAACATTTGTTATGGTTGTCACACAAGAACTAAACATAAGGAAAATTGCTTCCACTCATGCATTTCAAATCATGGAATGATTTACTGTTACATACCATCATCATGTAAATCCCATCTACAAAGCCAAAAGTTTTAAAACAAATCAATGCATAGTGCATGAGGACATGCAACAAGTTAACATGGGGGGAATGTTGAGCATCAAAAATACCACATTTTATTCATCTTTCATATACCATTTGTCACCTTATTCATATTTTATCCTTCCATAAAACCATTAATATCCACCACTTTGATACTACATATGGGTTTATATTACCATTTTCCAAAAAAAAAAAAGTATTTTGAGTGAATTTGTGGTTAAATATTAAGAAAAATAATATATTTTCATTATATCTTAAAGTTGGATGAGTTTGGTGATGCTTACAGGTGTATTTGAATACTTTAACAAGCTCAAAAGTCACCACCTAGCCTCAAATTCGAATTTCATCTTCAAGATGTGGGCTACTTTCAAGGAGAAGATCATGGAAATGTGGAGAGAATATCTCATCCAATATTTGTTGGAGGATTTGAAGGGATAAGTTTATAGAAAAGTGGATTTGTTGAGGATTTTGAGGGATAAGTTGAGAGAATAGTGGATCTATAATTATGTATTGGTTATCTCGAATTCGTGTATAAATAGGAGGGCTCTCTCCTCATTTTGTTAGAGGCCTCTCTAGTGGTTTGGAAGTAGATAATAATTTAGAGTTAGTCATAGAGTGGATTTTTTATTATAATGGAGATGATGCTTAATGCAAATCCTTTTATTCTCCCATGTTAATTTGAGTTTCTTTCTTATGGATTGTTAGTGTAGATTTTCAGTAATTTCTTTCTTATGAATTGTTAATATAGATTTTCAGTGATTTCTTTCTTATGCATTGTTAGTATATATTTTATGTGAGCTCACAAGTTAATGTTTATTGCTTTATATCAGTTTATTTTTTGCAATCTTATGCTTTCTTAGATTAGATTTATTTCAGGCAATTTCCTGCTTTTCTAGATTAGATTTCTTTTCATGTCATTTCCTGTTTTTGCAAGCTTAATCCAATTTCAGTTGCACGTTAATTTCAGTCACTTAGATTAAGGTAGCAATACTCTACCCCTGCATATATTTTTTTTGTACCTCACAAGTTTACACTCTCTCTGGATTGACAAATAAATCATTGGATATATGTTATAATTTGTTTAATGTTTTTCCCCAACAACTATTGACTCACAAATACTAATAGATCCAAAAATGGAAAGAATGACAGACTCAAACTACTAGAAAAGCAGTACCAAGTATATCATTGTCTTAAAGGACTGATCAATGACCCAAAAAAATAAGCACTCAGACCAAAAACCAAGTAGGAGGGACCCAACTCATTCACAAATGAAGAAGTCAAATCAAAATCACTCAAAATACTAAACCACATACATACATCATATCCCTAGCATATTTCCCTTACTTTTGAAATTCACAATTGTATTTCCAATACAAAACATTATTATTTACTATGGTTTACCCTCATTCTCTCCAAAAAAGGGTCAAAAAACCCTAAAATAAAGAAAAGGTAAAAAAACCTAGAAAATTATTATAAAGACAGTGTGAAGGTCTCTCCCAAAATATTTTTACAGCTTTTTTCCCATTTGTTTATTTCGTTAGTACGATGAGACACCTTTTGCTCTCAAGTATTCACACACTATGTTGTTGTCATCCCATTTCCCTACCATTCCCACTTAGTACATCGAGACATTCTCCGTACCCATTTGGAGAACCAGCCTGTGGAGAGGCGGACCATTTCTGAGACGGCCACGGTGGCCCATTTTTACAAGAAAGAAGGTATAATGTTTTGTGTTTTTGCTTTTTATTTAGTTTAGTCGTATATGTTTATTTGCTTTGTGCTACTGAGCTTGTTTATTGTTAAATATTTTTTCATGAACTCTCCCTTACTGTCCCATTGACATAAGGCTGGTGCATTGCACGTAACAGGGGCAAAAACCTCATTACAGGGATATTGTTAAAATACCTGTTTTAGAAGGTGACTTACAAATCAGAGATCCGGGCTTGGAAAATCTCGCTATGGGAGGAAAAATTATGTGGCAACGCTTCTCCAAACGAAAACACCCATTTAGTCAAATATTATGGAAAAAAATATCTCTTTGGAGGAACTCTGAGAAATCTACAGGTAGCAAATACTCCCAAAGGTTCTCTAACCTAGAATTTATGTAGACAAGGGCTATAATTTTTTCAACAACATTTATACTGCATTCCAGGGAATGGAAGGAAAATTCTATTGTGCAAAGATAATATTAAAGGCCATGCTCCATTAACAAATGAAATCTCCATCACTGAGATCAAGCTCTGGCTTGTCAACAAAGGTGACAGAACAAGGAAGTGGGTAGAATGCAACTTCCAAGAACTTCCAAAACGGCTCAACTCTTAAAAAATTGCTACTAACAAAATTGACGGGGTTGGCTCCATTCACTCAAGGATACGTGGGGATGGGGAAAACCAATAAATACACAGCAGTTCAAGGTTTCTCTGCACTACAAACAAATATGATTCCACTGTAAACTGCCTTTTTTTGGAAACCCGTCTGGATTTCTCTAGTATCCCAAAGGTAATTTTTTTATGTGGATTTTAATGCATACGAAAGCATTAAGAGGTGAAAACCTATCAAGAAGGGGATTTTTAGGCTTGTACAAATGATGCATCTGTAATCAAGCCGCAAAGACTTCAGACCATGTGTTTGTTGACTATGATTTCACTCATAAGGCCTAGGCGCATATATTAATCGGATTACCGGTTCCAACACCTTCGAAAATTGAAATTGTCAGTCTATTTGTAAGCTGGAATTCACGGTACCCAGGAAATCTCTCAAACAATCATGAATGGAGAAAAAATTGGCAAGCCATTCCAAAATTTCTATGGTGGAAACTCTAGATAGCAAGAAATGAACTGATTTTTAACAGCAAGCCCATGAAGCCAGAAATCGTAGCAACAAAAGCAAAGGCTATCTATTGGAAGTCGTCAGAAACCAATTTAAAATTGATCCCATAAAACTCACAGCTGAGCATCAATGGCTTGGTTCGTTGCAGCTGGCTCAATTTCATATGGTTTCAAGCAGGCCTTTTATTAAACCAAAATGGAAAGTGAAACTTCTGAAAAAAGAATTTACAGAATGGTGGCAAAGACAAAATAAAGTCTCAGTCTTCTTCGATGGAGCGTCCAAGGGAAATCCAACGAAATTCGGAACAGGGGGAATGATATACTATCCAGGAGGAAAGTTAGAAGCTAGTTTTAGCTGGGCTTAGGACAAAGCATGAATAATCAAGCAGAAATATTTGCTCTTTTAAAATCCTGTCAGCTAGACATAAAGACCTACAAATATTTGGATATTTGGAAATACTAATCAAAGTTTTAAATTATGATAAAAAGTTCAACAATCTACACTTGAACGTGACTATGCAAAGGCTGCATTTCATCTTGTTATAATTTGTCTCAGTTACCTCTCATCATATTCTTTGAGAATTGAATAAGAAGGCAGACTTCAAAGCTAATCAGGGCTACCAACTACCTACATGAATGCTAAGTTTCAATGAAGGACCTAGCTTCCTGCATCAAATTCCATAAGAGAGAATGGAGGAGCACTGCCACATATACTAACCCAGGAAATGAGTAGTTTTGGAAACAAGGAATTGTAAATATCGGAATATATGTAATTTGGTTGAAGGCTACGTCCAACCAAGTTTTTTAATACAAAAAAAAAACGTTTTAGTTAAAAAAAATGGTGTTATTATTTTTACGCAACCGTCACACAATAATATAATTATTGGATATGGATTATTATAAAAACACCAAATCCAATTTACATGATGACCAAGGTTGAAATTTGTACTCATCTTTGTGGGTCATAACGTTTTTTTGTTCCTGTACTTTATATCATAGAATATTTTGTCTAAAATTTTGACCTTCAACAATGAAGTTTTGATGAGAAATGAACCCTTCGATAATGAAGTTCTCATTTAAAAAATTATCCTTGCATAATGAAGTTTTAAGATAAAAACTACTCAGTAACTATTGTTTGCAACTACAGAAAATATTAAATAATAAACAACCATTTTTCAAAACATCAACAAACCACTAGTGCAATACATCATTTTAAACCTGTAAGCAAATAAATACCTAAAAACTCAATTTACAAATACTTATAAACTCAAATTTGAAAGTTTTGAACATAATGAATTATACAATAAATCTTAATAAAAAAATTGTTGTGCTTCAATACCTAAAACTATAAGCTACTATGAAACTATGCAAAATTCCGCTTGATTAGTTTGGCATAGACTATATGTTATGCCTTTCATTACTTTGCATATATTTTTGAATATTCATAATGTTCTATAAAGTTAGAGTGAAATTTGTATTTAACTTTATTATGTACCTGCGTAGCAGGGATATATATGAATGGAGAGATTGCATTAATCTAACTATACATAAATGATTTTATTTTAAAGTCAATGTTTTATCATAGTTATAAGTTTTAATATTAAATGAAATTTTATCGAAATATATTTATTTGCAATTTCATTGGTGTTGTATTGCTGACTTTATCCTCGTTTTCTGTAGCGGGCTGGGGTGGCGGCAGAGGTGACGTCAAAAGTAAAGTTGACTTGCCGCCGAAGGGAATACACATCTAAATCTGATTCTGCGTCTGTTACCTTCATAGGGAAACACTTGTGGTCAGGGTTGGAATTTCAAATGACCGACACCCGTCGAAATTGCCAGTAACAAGCAAAATCTGAAACGTTTTATGTATTCTAAGCCAGATTTTGACGGTCTCAAAAAAATCTTAGCTGTATTTGACGGGTAAATTGACCCATGACGGGCATTTACCCATCAAATTCCATCCCTGCTTGTGGTTACTTATAGGAAAGAAAAGTAGCGTTAATTGATTGCAAGGACAATGAACATTAAACCCCCACCAACCCTTCCAATAATATCCCTGTCATGCATACAGATCAGAGCATCGATAAACACATGTACCGAGGTGTACTGTATCAATCATCATCTATTAAACATTTAATGTTCCTGTATATATATACCAACTTCTATAAACACCAATTAAGACACTCACAAAGTAATAATCGAAGTATATATATTATATGCCAACTTATATAAACACCACCAATTAAAACACTGACAAAGTAATAATCAAAGCATATATATTATATACCAACTTATATAAACCGAGCTGTCTAACTAGGGGATGATTTTTGCCCTGTTTTCGGCTGGTTTTTACCTGCTTCTAGTCATGTGAATCTTCACAGAATTTTCAAAACTTGCAAAAACATTGCTAGATCTTACAGAGTGTGGGTGTTTGGGGGCTTTCATGTCACGTGATTTCATTTATGCATTTAAAATGGCCCAACAAACAACGGAAATTACAAGATTTTGTGAGTAAAACTCATCGGATTCCAGTTGAAAATCATCCAAAAAGTCCAAATCGTCCCCTAGTTAGACAGCTCCTATATAAACACTGATCAAAAGAGTGACAAAGTTATATATATATATATTATCACAAAACAATGACAAAAGATATATATATACCATTTTTTATCAATACCCAACAAAATAATTACAAAGTTATATATACGATTGATTGAGTCTTATATATATATAAATTTTTATAAATACCGATTTTTATAAACACATATATAAGTTAAGTTTAGGGATCAACCTTGATGTTTTATGGAAAAAAATGTCTCCATAAATGAGACAAATTTCATTTTTATATACAACATTGGCATTGACCCTTATTTAAATTCAACTTAAATTGGTATATAGTTTTTTAATTATAAAAATTTAATAAGGGTGAGGGTTTCGATGGCGAGCATGGGAGCGCAGTTTCCTTGAGGGGGCTTGGCATGGCCCAGTGTCCACTTGCTCTGGCTCTTCGACCTGGGGTGGGGCAGGTGAATGTCTGACAAACGTTTCGGTTTTGGATTGAGACGGTCGACATCTGGGGGGTTTTGAGGGTCCCGAGGCTCCCTCTGCCGGCAAATCTTAGTTTTCTAGCAACGTTTTGGTTTTCTGATCACTAGGTTTTACTTTTTACTGTGTCGTCTGGCTAGCCGGGAAGATGTCGAAAGAGGACCTGGTAGACTACTCGGTTGACCCGTTGGAGGAAGGCATCTTCCGGTTTTCCCCGTCGTGACCCTGTTGCATTGTGGAGGAATCTGGGTGCGGTTGGCAGGAGCTTTTGGGGGTAAAAATCCCCTCGTTGATCGCGAGGGGAAAGTTCTCGTTGTTTGGGTTCATTCTTTCATCGCCTGCGGATGTAGTGCTGCCGGATGAACCGTTCTATCACTCGCCGGGGACTTTTCCTTATTTGTAGGATGGTGAATTGGGGGGTCTCCCTGGGCTCGGCTACTCGGGGCCTTATGATGGTTTAAGACGCGAAGGAACCTGTGCAAGTGGGGGTCTAGCAAACTATGCTAGGGTGGATCCACCGGAGGGTTTTGTTGGCAGAGCTATTGGTGCACGAGAGCAACGTGGCTGCCGTAGCCTGGTTAACCATGAATCCTTGCATGTTGGAGGCAATGATGTCAGCTCTGGATCACATGGTAAGGGTAGGCATTGGCTGAAGATGTCCCAAATTATAAACTATACTGTGGGGGAGGATATCAATTGGGATATGATGGAATCCTTGGATAAACTCACTTTGGTAGGGCGCTTCATGGGAAAAATGATGTCAGTCAGGCCATCAACACTTGGGTGAATGATTATTGGATGGGGGAGCTGGGGATTGTGCCAGTTGTTGAAGGGTTGGCGAGGGGATGGTTTACATTCAACTTTGAGAAGGTGGAACATTTGAATTGGGTACTTCTAGTCCTTTGAGCAGGCTCCGGTCCTGCTGAAAAAGTGGCATCCACTGTTCGATGCTAGCCGAGAACGAGTCGACGTGGTTCCAACTTGGGTCATACTTTCGAGTCTGCCACTTCCTTTCTAGACCATAGAACATTTCATGCACATTAGTAATCTATTGGGTATCTTTCTGAAGGCAGATTTCTCCTTCAATAGTACCAGTCTGAAGAGGGTGGCCTGTATACTTATCAGTATCAACATCAGGAATGGACTTCCAGGGGCTATGAGGATTTCGTGGAAGGATTATTCGCATCTGCAAACACTGGACTATGAGAATGTCCCCTTTCGTTGTCGTCGATGTCACGAATATGGAAACCCGGTGATTGACTGTTCACTATCGATTCGTATCAAGGAAGGTCGACATAAGGAGGATAGCAACTCTATTTCTAATGGAGAGGGAGATCAGTCCATGCCCTCATCACCGCCACTTTCACCAGTGGGTCAAGATATTGCTTCTGTGGATGGCAGCAAAGCGAAAGTGGCACCTTTGGGAGGGTTATAGGCAGTTGTTTAGGAGAGATTGGTCAGAGAACCCTTACTGGTTGGTACAACAAGTACTCCCTCTTTTTCCCTTCCCTCGTCATTTCATTTATTCACTAGACATTTTAATGTTTTTGGTATTGACTGGGTGGAGGGATTAAAGAAACTATCCCTCAATACTATTGAGATACGGCCTCCCGTCTTTGCTGCTATTGTTGAGGAACCACCCATTGGGTCAGTTTTGGAACCTGTCCTTCCTGATTCGGTTAGCTCTCCTATCGAATCCTCTGACACTAGTTATTTCCTGCGGTCTTGCACCAAAGGTGGCTCTAGCTGTTTGGGGAGAAACCCAGTGGCCTCTGCTAGCGGGAGGGGCAGAGTTTCACACTTAGCAAAGGCTCAGTCCTGAGCCAAGAAGGATGTACTAGAAGGGAAGCAACTTTCGATTGATAGGGCACTTAGAGCAGTGAATGCCCGCAAGAAGGGTAGGAGATGAAGGTCCTTTCTTTTAACTGTCGGGATCTTGTTGGTCCCCATAAAAGATCAGCATTGCGGTGGGTGGTTGAAATAGACCAACCCGAGATAATTTTACTTCAGGAAACGTTGGGTGAAGGTTTGGAGGTTAAAACTAAGCTTGAGAGCTGGTTTGGTGGATGGTGTTTTGAAAATTTTGATGTTAGAGGTCGCTCGGGTGGCCTAGCTATTGGTTGGAATACTAGATGTGTGAAGGTACTTAATGTCTGGGGAATGGAATCAGTCTTGGCATCTCTATAAAATCTCTGGATCTAGCAGACACTTTTGATGTTATCAATATTTATGGCCCATATCTGAACAGAATTCCGTTCTGGGATTCTATTATCAATCATTCTTTGTTTCGGGGGGGAAATCTGATTATTGGTGGGGATCTCAATTTCTCTCTGGGTCAGGAAGAGGTTTGGGGGCCTCATGCTAGACCTAATATACTTTCTGATTACTTTACAAGGCTCTTGGTGGATAAAAATTGGTTAGATGTGGAGCTTGTGGTGCTCAAGCCCACCTGGAAAAACAATAGGTGTGGGGACGAGAGGGTGGCGAAGAGACTGGATAGGTTCCTTATCTCTGAAAGCATTGTGGACAATCGTCAACTCATTCGTCAATGGGTTGGGTCGGGGGGACTCTCGGACAATTATCCAATATTTTTGGAAATCAAAGATGGGCCACCCAAACCACCATGTCCTCTTAAGTTCAACAAAATTTGGCTCCAAGATGAAAGTTTTATTGCCCTTATTACCCATGGATGGGATCACTATAGACCGAGGAATGGGCTCTTGGTTGCATTCCACTTTGCAGCAAATCTCAGGAATCTGAAAGCTTTGATTAAGCCTTGGGGTTTTGAAAAAAGGAAGAGGGATGCCAGAGAACTACAACAGGTTGAAGTTGAACTTGTTGTGATTCATGAACTAGTGGGTGGTGGACTTCTTGATCGAGGGGATTTTGATGCTCTGAAAACGCTGGAGGGTAGGAGGACTTTGCTCCTTCTGGAAAGGGAGGAAACGTGGCGACTTAAGAGCAGGGCAACCTGGCTTGAAAGTGGGGATGACAACACAAAAAAATTCATGCTTATGCTAAAGGCGGGAAGGCTGCCAACACTATCTGGAGACTTGAAGATGAACAAGGTAATATACATGATACCTTCGATAGTATGGCCTCTCTGGGGGTCTGTTACAGAGAGAAATTCCTATGGCTTGGGGTACCACAATAGACAACTTGAATCCAGAAATCAATCCTTTACAATATGCAAGAGAAATCAAATATCTAACACTAAAGGATCAAAACTCGTACCTTATTTTGGATGGTTGAAGTAGATCCCCATTGAGCTTTCCAACTCCAGCTTGAATTGATAAATTACTTCCTCAACAATTAGTAAACAAGACAAGCATTCTATATATATTGGTGTTAGATCTACTCTAGCATATATAATCAACAATGTATAAGCATTTGAAATCATCCATGAATAAGATATTCATTCAAACATACATTATTGGATAGGTAAAGATATTTCTATTAATATAAAATCAAAGATTACAATGAATACAACCTCTGTCAGCACGTCTGTGAATCGAAGAAACTGAATTCCCCCGCATGGGCCTCCACCACCTCAATCATCCATCTCTCGATAGCAAGCTTACAAGAAAAAGGTAATCTTGGGAAGAACACCAAAGTGCTCCAAGGGACAAAGGGATGTAGACTCAAGCATAAAGTTCTGGCAACAATGGACTATAGTTTTGTTACTCTCAATTCTCTCTCTTATGCTTTCAATGTACCAAGGGGTTCCTTATATAGCTTTTCAAAGGGATACTAAAAGGTCGAATCCATGCGATCTCAAGGCATATGGAAGGCCAGGAGTCATATGAGTCGGATCCAAGTCAAGGAAACATCCAAAAGGATTTGGATTTATGCACACATCCCGATGTACACGACTATAGGGGACAGATCCGCGTATGTACGCGGTTATCGGGGAAAAAGCCACGTATATCAATATTCTTATGTTTTTAGGGATGATGGGGGTCACATCAAAAGACAACAAGTGGTCCATAGGGGCTAATGAGTCTGCAGCGGGACAAGGGAAGGCCATACAATGTGTGATTCACCTAGTGTGGTGAAATCTGCTATAACAGATGCCCCCTAATGTATGAGGTCAGAGGGGTTATGCGATGGCCGAAATACATTATAAGTCCATCCCAGAAATGAAGTGATGAAGGTACCCAAATGGAAGACCAGCCACCCAATTAGCATAATACCATAATACAACTCTGCATACAACTGCGAATACATATAGCAGTCCCAGATACATAAGAGTACAATGGCCATGAATAGGCATACAACATGATATCACATATGTGGTCATCGCCACATACAATATACATAGATCAGAATCTCCATGAGGAAGATATACAAAGGACTATGATCTCCACAAAGGCTGAAGATATACAATAGATCTAATCTCCATAGTGGCTGGAAATATCTGACATATACTGGAACAAGTCACGAGAGCTAAAATCTCATGAACACTGGCACGATCAAGGAGGTAGCATATAAGAGATGCCACCAATCTGGAAGGTCTTCTACACAAACCGCTACGAGTACATGTCCTACTATGCGAATAGAGGTGTCGAGGTCGAACATAGTAGTCCATCGTCTGATTACCGGTCATTGATGTATACCGTTAACAGACGCGAGATTACCCACCGATAATGAAAATGGGAATCAAGGTACTAGAGTGCAAACTAACAAGTGTGAATAAAGGCGTTGAGGTCGAACACTTGAGAGAATCCATCGATCAGGGGACATTGATGTATTCCCAAAACTGTCGATGGCGAGAGAACCTGCCACTGATGACTGCAAGTCTCAAGGCACTCCTAATGACTCTAGACTCCAATCCCAGAATAAATGATCTGAAGTCGATGGGATGAAATCCGCTGGAAGGAGGGCATTAGGGCATCCCCCATCATCCAACACGAGGTACTCAGCAAAGCTGTCTAATGTGGAAGGACTCGATCATAAGGTGCACGAACCAGTAACTGTACCGGGAATGGCCGACATGCAAAGTCAAGATAACTGAGGAATGGCCGACTCAAGTTTCAACTTCCTTCGAACAAGAGCATAACGGCGTATGGTGACTGAAGAGAGGCAGCATAGACTCGATATACAAACTGGGACATCTCTATGACGCAGGAGGCATCAATAGAGGCTCCATAGGGACTGGAAGCATAACCAGTCGGTGGAGATAAACTGATATAAACGAGTACAGCTTCCTAAAGTCAAACTATAACCCAACCAATGGATGTGATATACAATGCTCTGTTCGAAGGAGACACGACTCAACAGCTGCCAAAGATAACATCTTTTCCCGTCCGGCTTTTTGGTTTTTTAATTTTTTTGGTCTTTTTCAGTTATTTGAAAAGCTTGAAAAAAGAATAAACTAGCTTTATAGTTACAAACTAGGAGGAGACGAGTGTCATCAGGGCAAACAAACTAGTTCCAAGTAGTGGAACATACCTATGCTCAATGCAAGGAAACATGTGTAGGATATCGACACTCGGGGGAAGATCCCCTCCCAGTAAAAAGGGACATCAAGCTGCGAAGGATATAGAAAATGGCTCTGCATGGCTAGACATGAGACAAGCTCGGGCTATATGGCTGAAATGCAATGTCAGGGAAGCCGGCATAAAGCTCAATAAGACAGGCAAAGCTCATGAAAATGCATTCACAACTTGATACAAGGGGAGTCCGAGGGGAACATGGCCAGCATAAGATCAAGAGGAGTATGATGCTCTTGCGAAATGTCATGGCAATACTATACAACGGACTCCCACACCCTAAAGGGAGAAACATCGGCATGGGCACCAAATACAAAGAAGGTGCTAACTAGGGTACCCATGTAAGGTGAGGCTCTACCACTCATATCATGCCACTTCTAAAGCAGCAAGAAGGTTCCGTGACATAATAGAGTGGGTTCGTACCTAAGGCAAGAGTGACATGGTCATAAGGTCATGCAAAATGCAAACGGTGGTGAACCTAACCTATATGCCAGTGTAGACATTATACCTGAAATGGGTACGAACGGGTCAATCCATAGGCTGAAACGGCTCTATAAATGGTCTTCTACATCACAAAATATGTCAGAAACGGTCCAAAAAGGTTAGAAATGGTCAAAACTATATAAAAGGGGGTAAAAATTTCAAATATTTGAAAAATTTTCTATACATAGTAAAAAATAGAAATCATTTGAAACTTTTACCCATTGGAGCTCTGATTTTCAACTGCAAATTCTAGGAGATCCAGCCGGCGGAATTCACAACCGTCTCTTCCAGGTACTTACTCATGTTCTCAGCTTGCATTTCAATATAATTTTTTCCAGTTTTCATGGTCAAATGAGCTCATTAAGGCAGTTCTACATGAGCGCTGCGGCCCACGCGGGTATCGAGGCTTTTTTCGCGTATAGGGCTGGCTATACGCGGAAAACGGGATAGAAACCGCGTACATATGCGGCTGTTTGCAAAACAGCCGCGTATGACTCCGCGCAAGTGAATTTATGTGAATCTAATGGTCAATTGGTTAAACTCTCATGCAGGATGGTGCTTGAATGGAGAGAACGCGAGCATGGTGAAGTAGAAGAGGCTGTAAGGGCTGATGTAAGGGCTCAACAAGTGTTACGTGCATGTGGAATCTATAAGTTCTGGTGCCTAGGTGGCTTGAGGGCCAAACCAGGGCCACTACAGATGCTGGTAGACTATTGGAATCCAGACTCAGAGTCTTTCCGGATAGACGGTATGACCCTCAACATTGAGGTGGAGGATATCTATTTCATCACAGGTCTATCTAGACGAGGGGAGGTAGTGAACCTTCGATCCAGGGGTGGGCTAGGTCATGGGCTTACTATCGATGAGTACATAGCAGTATACTGCTACCCAGAGACGGAGAAGGTAGGGAGTCAAGTCCCCACCAACGCTATATAGGTGCTGGGCCTAAAGGCCATACTACTGACGCTGGGCAGGATAGCAGGCATAGCATCACTCCATCAGGCCTCTCGAGCACAGATGTACTATGCGGTGGAGTGTATGAGACCGACCGTGTATGACTGGAGTACTACACTACTGAGCAACATGAAACATCAGCTCAGCGAGTGTAAGGCAGGTAGGATACGGAACTTCGGGTTCAGTAGCATACTGAGCACGTTCTTCTTCGAGCGGGTTCCAGGATTGAGCCCTAGAGTGGATGTTCCTCTCCACGGGGTTCGAGATCCGGCCCAACGACGTTGGGCAGACGCGATGCGCAGACTGGGGGGTGGTAGGGTGGCCAACCCCTATCCAGCCGACTTCTTTCCATGGTGGCGACGACAGATAGTTGCCATAGACGACTACCCCTATGCAGGGATAGACTTCCGGGGTGATCCGGACATGCCATTGCCACCAGGGGCAGCATTCAGAGACATAGGTAACGAATCTCGACCCTAACTCTCTTTTTTTTAAAATTTTTGAAATATTTAATTTTTTTGTGTTTTCTTCATTAAGTGAAATCAAAAAAACATGTTTTTGGGTGACAATACATAGTGACATCTACCGTTCATGTGCAGATGTGGGACCACGGCGACCAGAGGGCTTCCCACGTCATAGACGGAGGGGAAGAGGGGACGACATCACCGGTGTGGATGCGGAGCAGATGCTCCAAAACATCCATACCAACTTCGTGCGACTGACTCACAGGGTTCCCATGGCGCAAGTTGAGGACTTGCCTAAGGCCATGCAGCGACAGGTGGTGGGTGTACCACGCGCATGGGTGCATTTATTCTGGCGGCTAGCTAGAGCCGTGGTGACATATCATGATCACAACCCTCCTCCATAGGACTAGACACCTAGGAGTGTACTACCGTGTATATGATGGAAGCTTTGGAAGCTCCACTTTTGTATTATGACACTATGTATTACCACATTTTTGATATATACAAAAAAGTTTTATGGTGATCGGTTTATTTATTTACATGCGTAAAAATTGTGTTTATGATTAATTTATAATGAATGAGACAAATGCCAATCTAACACGTAGTTAGCATATGAATCAGCAATTTGATTATAATTTCTAGGAATGTGTGTATATGTGATACTCTCAAACTGCCGTTCTAACAATCTTACCCGTAAGAATCTCCTCAATAACGTCGGATCTCTAACATGGTACAAACCATTTAGCTGTGACACTACTAACTCTGAATCAAGACGTACCTCAAGAGAGAGAACACCATGCGAGATGGCATCCCGTAGAAGCTCAATAACGACGCGATATTCAGCAACATTGTTGGAAGATGGCCATAGACATACACCTCCTGAAGACAATTCCTGACCCATAGGAGTAAAAATCACCCAAGCAGCTGAGGCTGAGTGTTGAGTGTGACGGCTTGCACCATCCACAAATCCTATGAAAGTGGAAGACTCCATTGACATCTGCCACAAGAAATGGAAACTAATCACAAACCCGATCATGATAAACAAGACCTAACTATGCAAAAAAGTTGTACAATAATATACAACAAACAACCTTGGCTAAAGATCATGCATAGTATTTTTTAAGATAGAGCCCATTTCTAGGCTCCACCAAGGTTGTCCCCTCGTAATCCACTAGCTCGTAGGCACCCTTCTCTAAGACACGTTTAACCACGTAAGGACCACGCCACATAGGATTGAACTTCCCTGCCCCCAAGGGTTCTTTCGCTTGATCCCACAAAAGGACCAAATCTCCCTCACTAAACACTCTCGGACGGACAGACTTATCGTATTGGGCCTTCACGCGACGCTTATTAACCTCTAAATTCACCAAGGCATCTCTACGCTGCTCATCGAGTTGCTCAAGGTGAACCAAATGCTCCTCCAAAGGTGAAGTGTCTATTAAGAGTTCTACGGCTAACTTCAACGAAGGAATTTTGCATTCAACCGGCAAGATCGAATCCACTCCATGAACAAGCTGATATGGAGAAAAACCAGTGGCAGTCTTAACCGCGGTTCAATAAGCCCACAAAGCAGGGTATAACATAATATGCCAATTCGTCTTGCTTTGTGCGATGGTTCGTTGGAGAATGGACTTAAGTGATTTATTCACTGCTTCAACCTGTCCATTCGCTTGAGGATAGTAAGAAGAGGAGTGCTCTTGCTTATACCCTAGCTTGGATGCCAACTCTTCCATCATACGGTTATGAAAGTGCGAGCCATGGTCAGTGACAAGCTCTCTCGGAATCCTGAACCTAGTAATAATTTGGTTGAATACGAAATGCACAGCTGTCTCACCGTTGGATTTTACAGTAGGCATTGCCTCTGCCCATTTCGTGAAATAATCGACAGCTACTATGATGTGATGGTGCCCCCCAGCCGAAGCTGGGTTACAATCCATAAAATATAGCCCCCACTTGGTGAAGGAACCGACGGTGATAATAGGGTGCAACAGGGCCGGCTTAGAGTGCATATTCTGTGCAAACACCTGGCAAGGGTGGCACCTCTTGACCGCTTCAATACAGTCCTTGAAGATTGACAGCCAGAAATAACCAGCTCTAAGAATCTTCTGAGCTGTAGCAAGCCCAGACAAATGACCACCACACGCCCCTCCATGGCAATCATTCAAGACTACTTCAGCCTCATCATGAGTCAAACAACGTCGTAAAAGGGAATCTACTCCACGACGATACAAAGTATTGTCCACTATGAGGTAGTTCTTGGAAACGTGACGTAATCGACGTCGCTCATCTCGCGAGAGGTGAGTAGGGGTCCTCTGTGTTTGCAAATATACTATTATATCTCTGTACCATGGGTCAGCCGTTGAGATTAAGAAAATGTGCTCGTCAACGAACGTATCTTCACATACCAACTCCTCAGCCTCACTCGGAAAATCCGATATGAGCTCTGCAAAGATTAAAGATTTCTTCGATTTTTCCGAAACAAACTCGAGATCAAACTCTTGCAGGATGACAATCCATTTATTGTATTTTCCCCCTATCATCCTACATGTGAGGACGAACTGAAATGGATTGACATGTGCCACAACCAAGGTCTGGCGAAGGAGAATATAATGTCTCAAACGCTACACCGCATGTACAGTAGCTAAGGCAAGCTTCTCAACATGAGAATATCGAATCTCTGCGTCAATAAGGTTTCGGCTCAGATAATAAACGACATGCTCCTGGAGCTCCTCATCCTCCTGAACCAAAACCATCCCAATCGTCTCTAAAGAGGCGGCCACATATAATAGGAAATCATGGCTATAATCTGGAGGACTAATCACCGGGGCCGATGCTAGGGCTCGCTTAAGTGCATCGAAGGACTCCTGGGCTCGCTCATCCCATTCAAAGGGAGTATCCTTCTTCAACAGACGCATGAAGCCTCTAGTCAAATTGGCGAAATTGACCACAAATCTTCGTAGGAAGTTTTCCATGCCTTGCAAACACTGAAGATGGCAAATATTACGCGGGGGAGACAATTGAAGTATCGCCTCCACCTTCAAGGGGTCGACTCTTATTCCCTCTTTCGAAACGATGAATCCTAAAAGACGACCTGATTTCACACAAAAGATGCACTTATGAGGGTTTAATCTAACAGCATAATGCCGGCATCTTTCGAAAACCAATCTCAAGTGATAAGAATGACGCATCCTCATGCGAGAATGAGCAGTGAGGTCATCCAAAAATGCTTCAATAATGGACTTGAGATCGTGAAAAATCAAGGTCATCGCCCGCTGAAACGTAGCTCCGGCGTTTTTAAGGCCGAAAGGCATTTTCCGATATGCAAAGGTTCCCCAAGGACAAATAAATGCAGTCTTGTGTTGGTCCTCGGGTTTAATTTGAATCTGATTATATCCGAAAAATCCGTCCATGAAGGAGAACACCTCGCTACCCGCACACTCATCCAAAATCTGATCTATAAATGGTGTGGGAAAGTTATCCTTAGGACAGGCACGATTTAAATCACGGAAATCAGTGCATATACGGATCGCTCCCTGCTTCTTATCCACCGGAATGGGGTTTGAAACCCACTCCGTCAAGGGAACGGGATAGATGAAACCAGCTTTCAATAATTTCTCTATCTATGCCTTTATGGCGGGTGCTTTTCTAGGATTCACGACGCGTAAACGCTGTCGAACAGGCTTAGCGTTGGGGTAAGTTTTAATTTCATGTTCGACAATCCGAGGGTTAATCCCTGGCATCTCGTCGTATGACCAAGCAAAAACATCACGGAATTCCTTGAATAACTCGGTATACTCATGAATCTCATCTTGGGAACAATCTACCCCAATGTAGACATTCTCAATCGTACCAGGATTGCGAGAAATGTTGATAGGAATAGTTGACGATATGTTCGCCATGTTTCCATCAGCCATCTAACCAGGAGAGCTTAATGGAACCATAGGTCTACCAACTTTCTGACTAAGAATCTCCCTGTAATCCTCACGCTCCAAACGGTCAAGCTCTGGAAGGAAATAAGATCTATGATGAAGCTCCTCCCATGGTGGCTCAACTCCTGACATGGCCTCGATAATCGCTTCGTTTGAAGGGAAAACCATATCAAGGCAATCGTGGGCATGAGAAGACTGTACTGCCCATGCAGGCAGCACATAGGGGTCTTCCTCCTCCGTCCGCGAAGAGGAAGAACAAGGCACTGCAGCAGACTCAAGATTAGCTTGGTAAACAATCATAACTGCAAGTAATGGCATGCTCGGCTCGATGGACTCACTCGAAGGGCTCGGTGAAGGAAGAATCCAAGGATCCCCTATATGACTCGTGCGAAAGG
Source organism: Pseudotsuga menziesii (assembly GCA_001517045.1). NCBI lineage: Eukaryota > Viridiplantae > Streptophyta > Pinopsida > Pinales > Pinaceae > Pseudotsuga > Pseudotsuga menziesii. The sequence goes on from LPNX010791061.1 coordinate 133,539, forward strand.
AAACCGACTTCGTAGATGTGGAAGCACCACCGATGCTCGATCCTACCATGAGGATAGGTGCAGAACAGCTAAATGTCCCCATAAGGGATGGATACATTCCTACACCCACACTCCCAGTTGCCGGCTGGGAATGTTCAACCTTCGGAACTGAAGCTCCTGACGATGCGGTAACAGGAGGATTCTTGAATGACATCTGATCAATCGTCACAATATTCCCATTATGAGGAAAGCTTACAATGCGAAACACGAAAGACGCAACGACTTGCATACTATACATCCAATTCCTTCCCAGTAATAGATTGTAGTCAAGGGGCGCATCAACCACCTCAACCTCTATCGCAACGGTCTTCCCCCCCAAACGGACTTTAAGAGAAGGAATGATATCGTGCGGCCTAAATGATCTCCCATCAAAAGCAGTTAACATGGTCGTAGATTTCAACAACTCAGGAGAACCAAGACCCTTCCAACAAGACAAAGACATCACAGAAGCAGCAGCGCCCTCGTCAATCACAGTCTGCTTGACGATCATATTAATACATTCTACATGTATCAAAAGGGACACATAATAGGGCAAGCGAGGCTGATGTCCTGTGGTTTCAAATTTGATCGTTGTGGGAGAGTCATCACCATTCACACCAAGAGCTGAAAGCAAATCCTTCCTTTGCGACGGACAACTCTGAAGCACCTCCAATGCAGACATCGCACAAGGAGTATGACCCAAGTCCTCGACAACTGAATAGTTCGGGGCGGCTCGAGCATTTGGATTATGCCCTGAGCGCTTAAGTACCCCCTTAGGAATGCGAGGTGCAGCTTCAGGTTTATCCGCAGGTTTATCCACCGGTTTAGTGGTCGGTTTCTCAATGCGCAAAGGAGTTCCTGGTGGATCGGGTTCTTTACCTGGGCTGGGTTGCGACGTAGTATAATCTTTCGCACGCGTCACAACTTTAGTAGCACGGACCATATTAATGCACCCACGACCACTAGTCTCAGGTGGATCATCATCACTAGATTGGTCCTGGGACTTCGAGTTCATATTCTGGTTATGCGGTAAAGGGTTTGTCAACACAGCTGGGCCCTGTGCTATGAACTTCGAAGCTTCTTCCATCCTAGGGCACAAGTATGTGAGGTGATCATCCTTACATAGCTTGCAAGGAAACTTAACCTTACGTTTATTCTGCTTGTTCCCCCCAGCATTTTTATTGTTCTTGTCATTATTATTGGCATTTTCATTCTTATTCCCACCCTTCTTATTATTTTTACCCTTCTTACGATTCCGTTCGGGTTGCTAGTTACCCTTCTGGTCCGACGTTTGCACAGCATGTACATTCGCCGTTTGGGCAGGATGAGACGAAGCCGTAGCTTGTCCCGAGGCAGATTGGTTGGTAGACGACTGCACTACTTGTTTCGCAACCGAACCTGCAGGCTTTTTACTTGCACAACCCACAATGCCATCGGCATGTGGTCCAGGTTTGACCTTGGGATCAAAACTCGAACGAGGAGCATTAGGTATAATCTCGTATAACAAACCAGACTGAGCATAGATCAAGTCTAGTTCCTGCGCCCTAATGATGGCTTGTTCCTCATTTTGAACTCCAGATGTGGAAACATCCTTCACTATGTACGGCAATAAAGACTTGAGGAACCACTCAAGGAGGAATTCCGGTGGTATAAAGGCTTTGATTAATCTCTTCCGTCTACGCCACTCCTGAATATGATCAGAAATATGGGTGGCTTTATCTTGCCGAAATGTCGACAAGAGTTCAGTGCCAACATCATATCGCACCGGTAGCTGAAAGCGATTAAGGAAAGTCATCGCTAAATCGTCGAACAAGGTAAAGGCACCCGTAGGTAACTCTATGTACCATTTCGCCGCAGGCCCTGTGAGGGTGCGTTGAAATAGTCTCAGACGGACTGAGTCCTGATGCAATGAATTGGAAGAGCACCATAGGTGGAATGTCGTAACGTGTTCACTCGGATCCTCTCCTAGTTTGCCTTCGAATTTAGGTATATCAGAAGGAAGCTTTGTAGGGACAGCCGGCCATGCCGGGTCATGAGCTACTGGATCGTTCATAAGTCTCGATAAGTCAGGTAAATTAAGTGTCGCGAGGAAAGGGAGCTTCGAATGATTAGGTCTAGGGGTGGCTCCCTGGTTCACATAGGATTGATTACCACCATGACCTTGGCCATAGTGACCTCCTCCTGTATGACCCGTATAGGGTGGTGCCGAAGTACCATAATGCGGTGGACCTTGACTAGAGGGAGCTACAAAGCCATAAGTAGTAGGATAAGCAGGTTGTGAATACCCGCCTACATAAGGTGCAGAAACCTGTCCATACTGCGTCCCATAGTGGGAACCATAGGTCATCGCTTGCGATGGCCCATGGGACACTCCATAGGGGGGTATATACATTCCGGAAGTAGGAATATACATACCCGAGGTAGGGATATATGTCGAGGAAGTAACAACCTGACCTCTAGACACATGAACATAACCTCCCGAGACCACGGGTGGTATGTAGGCTTGAGACACAAAGGGTCTAGTAATCACAGTACAGACCTGACTCGTAGCTACGCGCCGACTCGAAGGACCATGTGATTAAGGTGGAGGGTTCGCATTTGAAGAACTCGAAAGCGAGGACGCAGGAATCTCGGTAATAAGATATGTGCTAGTGCCTATCGTCACTCGTCTGGAACCTGGTATCGCTATGGGATCACTAACTCTAGACCTAGGAGGTATATAAGAGGTAGCTTCCACCGCTGGGATGGAAGGTGCAATGTGGCTAGTACTCCCAAACCTCTCCGCAAGGTAAGGCATGGGTATGCCCCCAGGCATAGTGTTAGGGTCAAAGTCGAATTCGACATTAAATGCCAAATCATGCATAGGAAAACCAGTGGTAGCATAACTACCATAGCTAGTGGTGGCAGGCTCAAAGTGAATCTCGGCATCTTCCGGCATGCCATACCGATAGTGTTGTAATGAGGGGTCAGGCCTAGAAGGAATAGGTCTCTCATACATGGCTCCAATCTCAGAAATCACAGGTCCTAACTCGGTTAGGTTGGGTGAAGGATCATAAGTAGGTGTAAAATCCCCATCGTCAACACGAATGGGAGGAGGAAGTGTCTCAGATGTGTCCTCTGAATGACCTCCCATGGTGTGTGAATCAAAGTGTGATGTATTCCACCTGGACTGTCTAGGTCCCTCTCCCAAAGGAGGAGGATCAGTAGAAGGCGGAAGTCCTGCTAAACGACGAGAACGGCGCGGAGCCGCACCCGAATCCACAATGACTCAAAAAATAGCAAAGACTCTCTATTTACGTCAACCCTAGGCCAACTAGTGTGCACAAAGCAATCACTAAAAAAAAACTAAAGCCAAAAGCAAGCAAATAAGGGCTGGATAAGTGAGCTCCCGAATGCAGCAGGTATGTCTCACCTAGGAGAGGCCTGAAACTCCCATACACTACAAGCGGAGGTTCATAACCAATTATTGTGGCCCTCAGCTTCAACGCGTATAGCGACTGTGTTGTCCGACCCCAACCTGGCCGGGACACATGCAAAATAACCTTTACACGTACCCCCTCGATATCCTAGGTAAGGTCACTAAGGTCACCTCAATATAATCAACACTCAGGCGGACAGTCACGAGCGGGATTGACCGTATGGGCAGGGTAGCTGAGCCCGAAACTCTCGAAAGAGCCCCCAGATACGAATACAATCCTGGCTATATCGCCGGTGCTACACAGTTCTCGACCAGGGGTTATCCCGATCAGATAACCGCTCACACTGCCTAGTGCTTGACTCCCTTTTGAGAGGAGCTTCCTGAGAACGCCGGTTATACCAAGGGTTTCACACACTCCCTGGACAGACACCTAGTTGTTGTTGTTTAGTGATCTTGGAGAATTAACTCACAATGAACTATTCCAAGATCCTAAATCCTAAGCTTGTTAGTGCACCCTATAAAAGAAAAGAGTGTAATTCATTTTATTTAGCGTTGATTTTATTTGGCTTTATTACTCAAAAATAGGATATGGCCGTGCAACTAATGGTGTTATGACGCAACAAGAAGTAAAATGCACACCTAACAATCCACGCAAATGCATGTGTCCATGAAAACAGGGTATGCATACTACGTGTAATGCACAATTTCTTCTTCAAATGCTGATGCAAATTTCCCTATATGAACACCTAGCTATTACTCCAAAGCAAATCTAGATCTAGTGCAAGTACAATGCAATGTGCAAAATGCAATGCATAATGAGAAGCAAATATTTTTGTATTTTTTGAAAATAAAGAGATACAAAAAGCAAAAGAATGATTCTACCCACCCCAGACTCTGCAAGCACACATAAACAGCATTCCAGCAAAGCACTAGGGTAAAAGGACTCTAATGCACTAATCTCCAACAAAAAATCAAAGATGCCATGACAAGAACTTTCCTAAAAGAAAACTTTAGGCTAAAAAAAACGTTTCTAGTCAAAACAAAGGTATTAACAGACTCAGGCAGTGCCAAAGGAGACTCAGCAACTATCAGAACTCACCCAACAATCCATTATCTTCCACAAAAAGGTAAAAACCAGGGTATACGCGACTGTGCGCAGTAAACCCGCGTGTATACGCGGAAATTCCAGGGAAAACCGCGTGTATACGCGACTGTAAGCAATAAACCCGCGTACAGGAAGAAAAAGATGCAAAAATCACAGGCAAACAGACAGGCTGAGACTTACTTCACACCAATCAGGCTCTACCAGGCATACATGCCCCCGTACTCGACACAGAAACAAGAGAGAGAGAGCAATTCAAATACATTGAATGCCAAGAAACCAACCCCCAAAGGACAATAACTCGGAACTCCCTAGCGGAGTCGCCAATTCTGTTACGGAGAGAAATTCCTATGGCTTGGGGTACCACAACAGACAGCTAGACTCCAGAAATCAATCTTTCCCAAT